>JBAMHX010000010.1:27010257-27027750 GCA_037177515.1 Pseudomugil tenellus
TCATGGAGCCCCAGGTGAAGGAGAGATCCTCTCCCAGGACGGACAGGCAAATGTACCCAGGACCGTTTGTTGTTGATATGTAAAGCACCTTGTGTTAATTTTTGTATAAAAGGTGCTGTACAAATAAAATTTGATTTGATTTAGTCTCCACTGAGAGTAATTTGGTTTTCTGTAGGATATAACCCTGCACATATGAATTTATTCTGATGTTTTATTAATAATTTATGACTGGGTGTCCTAAATTAACCATGTAACATGTTTTTTATCTAAGCAACTCGTCTGCAACATGATTGGCTATAAAACAGACACCTTAGAAATGTCCAGCCTGTGTAGTATCTTGGTTCATTTGTCAGTATGGAAGAAGCAACTTGTTTTAGAGCAACATTGGCTCCCACCCAGATGTAATTTTTCAGGGAAGACCTTAAAGATGTCAGCAAAACAATGCTGACATGACCACATACTGCATCTATACCACATGAGTTCACAGGAAAAGAGTCCAGCAGCTGCAATAGTTTGCATGCAAACCACTGACAAGGTGGAATACTAATTCAGAGCAGAATGACACAGATAAGCAGATTATCTCTGTCCTGCTTCTGTTCCATGCATAGTTTGGTTTGTGTTTAGGAAGCTGTGAGTCACTTGATGCAGAAAATGCAACAATATCCCCAGAAATTGTAGGAGCAGTTTTGAGTTGTAAACCTTGCGCACAACCAGTAAAATCAGTAAACCAGATAAGAGGAAGCAGAAGAAGAAAATGCAGAAATTGCTCAATAAAAAGCACCCACAGAAGAAGAAGATATTTCTTTAAACTTCCCATAGGATGGCAACTTTTTTTTTAAAGTAGCCTTGTATCATAATCACCCCAAAGAGAAAATACAATGTTGCACTGAAAAAAATGACTAAAGAAGGAGAAAAGGAACATTAACTAGAAAGAGATTTTCCCCATCTGGCACAGAAAGGCATAAGACTACCCTGTAGTAATATAACACGTGAGAAGTACTTACACTGAAGTGGTGGAGCGTTTCTTGCGTGAGGAGAGATGAGTGCTTGAGTGTTGAGGGATGGACATGGTGAGGATGTAAGGATATTTTTCATTCTGTGCTTGCATACGTCCTGTATCTCCTCGACCAGTCGCCATCCCAGAGACTACAAAGTTAAAATTGCTGACAGCCTGGCCACATTCACAGAACACCCGAAGGTGGAAGCTTTGTTCATCCTCTGGTGAAACAAGCAAACAAATAAACATTTATGTGCTTGTACGTTTTGCTGGCTGAACTAAGCAAATAAACAAGACTCGAAATGTTTTATCTCACCTGAATCATGGAGCCAGGTCTGCAGGGGTTTAGTGACATCGAAGGAAATCCATTTGTCTTTCATTTCGTTGCTTATGAATTGAGAGGCATGGTAGCGGACTATTTTTTGTGTTTCTTTTTTTGTACTATAGTACAGCTCCACCCGCTGCTCATCAGATATGGTCGGGTTCTTAATGAGCAGCCGCAGGTCAGCGCTGGTCAGCAGGCTGGCATTGCCCACACTGCTCCGTATTGCAGAGATGTTGAAGAACATTATTCTGGAACTATCAGTGTAGTTCTTTCCTGTGCGATTAAGAAAAAGAAGACAATAAATTATTTGTACAATTAAACTTTAAAATCAAGCATGTTGTAGTAAACTATCCCCGATTACTTTCTGGTCCTTGTAAAACAGCAAACAAGTGAAGTGATTCAAGCCAAACTTCGAACTTGCAGCTTGATTCTTTTCTTTTCCTTAAATGTTCAAGTCATTTATCGTGATATTTTATATAAAACAAAAATATATGCTGTCATTTCTAGCAATGAAAATTTTTATTTGAATCAGCCAAGATCCGGAGGGTTGGTTGAGCCCCTTCAGAATTTTATTAAAACAAGACCTATGCGACAGCTAGTGGGTATATCCCCAAACGCTCCCAAATCACCTATTCCCCAGTCCTCAAACAGACACAATACAAAAATAAAGCCACACATGTTCAGTCACAAAGCTTCAAAGAAACTTTGAACCAGCCCGGTATGACATCAAGACAGGATTCTGAGGTTATGACCTTTTATTTGCACTTGATTTGAGGTCAATGAGACAAATAGTTCCCGAGATATAGCCAAAAATCAGATTTTTCGTGTACAAAGCACCACTTGGCAGGGAAACCATAAATCCAATAATCGTGAAATTTGATACAGGTTGTCACCTTGGAGACGTAAACAGGTAGCTACAGTGAGCATCAAAATCCAGTTGCGAAAATTGTTCAAGTTATCTCACTGGAACGTGATGGCGGCAGTCGTGATTATATAATTATATCACCCACAGTCCGCGTTCAGGGATATAATTAATTAGGCTAACTTTAATAGCTGTGTAAATGTTTTTGAGGTATGAAAATAATCTAAAATAGTTAGCAATCATTTTGGTGAACTGTTGTCGCTGGCAGAGCTGAAGAAGCCTCTGACTGATCACACTACGGTGATTATCAGTTTGTTGTTTGGACAGGAAGCAGTAATACATAATGCTGATCAGCAGTATTGTTTTACACACTCAGTGCTACGAGCTCAACAGCCTGTAATGATGTAGGGCAGAAAGAACATCTTTCAACTGTAAAAATAGTAACAAAGTATAGAAATGTGTGATGTAAAAGTTATACAGCAGCCTGATTCGGTCCTACGACCTTGTTGGGTCCATTTCATTTGCATCAGATGTGTTGAAGCAAGGACACCAAACACCTGCAGACCCTTTTAGGACCTGACTGATTAGCATGCTATAAAGTATTAAAGTGACCAAGCATTCACTTTCAGGCCTAATCTGTCAAATCCATCCTTGCATGTCATTATTGGCCACAAAAAAAGTAAGATGGTGACGCTGAAAAGACAAACTTCTACTTTGAGAAGACAACACCACACATTGCCATCCTTTAGATGATAGTTAGTGGATCTAACATGTCGGTGACACTCCAATGACCTGACTGATCAAACATGTCCTAGAAATTACATCCAGTCATAAATGAGCTTTATCATAAAAGTTTACTTTACCATAAAGTAAATTAATCAGAGCCCTGTAATGACACAATTGATAAACCTGATTTAACTATAACCATGGCACAGTAATGACCTTATATTTGTTATATGTAAACTCTGTGTAATGAGCTGTAACAACGAAGTCTTTTTCTTTTTTTTCATCAATAAATCTAATAAAAAGTCACTCATTCAGGCTTTTTAGAGGTTAAAAACTGTTGAGCCTGTTACTCAATAATCTTAACTGCAGCCCAGTATTCATGTGTTCCAGCTGCTGTAAATCTGACCGTAGAGAGGTTTTGTTTTCTGTGTTGCAGCCTGGACTGGCAACTTTAATTCACAAGCCTTCCCAGATCAAGGCAGAAACAGCATTCTTCCTACAGAGTCTGATCAAACTCAGCCAAGCTACTGACGGTTTAATACAACAAACCTTACAAAAGATAATGTCAGAGACAGACATGAAGATAAGCTGAGAAAAGGAGAAGAAAGAGACTGAAGAAGATGAAGTAGAAGGTGACAACTAAAGACAACTACAAAGAACACACTGGTATGAATTTAACTCACAGTTGTAAATTGTGCAGGGGTGTGAGTGGGGGGTGTGGAGAAATTGGAGATGTGTATGAACGGAGCGCAAGGCCTGGCCTTGGCCCAAATCCTTTACTCTGTCTCAGCCTGCCAAAGCCGGGGTTCTCTGCTCTTAAGTCCAGGAATGACTTTGACAGGAACCCAACCCAGCCTTGCATACTTGTGCTAAATACTTGATCCAGGCTGTACCAGGATTCTCTATGTTACAGCTGCCTATGTATCATCTATCGGTTGCACCATCTGGGTCACGACGGAGGTAGTGTTTCACCAATTCTGGAGAAGCTGAACTGAAACTGAAAAACAAAGCTAAAGCAGGATGTCACGGGAAGTGAAATGACATCTTACTGGTCCCACCCAGAGCAGAGTAAAATACTATAAAAGTACATTAAAAAAAAAGCAGCAGGAGTATCTCACGCAGAAACGTGCAGCAGCAATTACATAAAGTCTTGGTCCCCAGCTAGTTTGAGAAAAGTGAGATAAATGTGTTCGGAGTTGGAGAAGTTTTCGCGTAAGAGGAAATTAAGTCACTTCACTTAAGAAGTATATTGGCAGCAGTGCTATAATTACAGTAAAGCTATATCCTCACATCTACGTTGTAATTAACACAGCTCGTGCTATCTCTGGAGGCCCATCACCGAAATTCAGCTAATAACTGTTCAGATCTTTGGTACATGATGTTTAAACTTTTCTCTTTGGCATAATAAAGCCACCTTCCTCCAGATAGGGGTAAATATAACACCCAAGCCTTCTAAGCAACATGGGTGTGGGGGGGGATTTGTGTGTTGAACCAGGGCCTATCTGCAGGTAAGCCAGGGACAGCTGTTGTGACAGGTAAGGAGACAGCTCTGTAATTACCAATGGGAGGAATCAGATTCCAGCAACTGAATAAATGTCTGCCTCCTTAAAACTCAGCACCACCCAGCCTGTTTATCAATGTCCCGTTTCCTCACTGACGGAGGCGTCCTACCAGGCTATACTGAATTTACAGCTAAAGCTACAGAGTAGTGAACTGATTTCCCCTGAATCATGTATTTTTTTTCCCCTTTTCTCGAAAAGCAAAAGCATCTGTGTGTAAGCTAACTGAACATGTGAATTAACTTGTTGGTAACTGTTAAAAGTGTACTTGTGTGGTCTTCAGGGGAGGGATGTGACTGCTGACTGACCAAAAATATTTAGTCTAATTAATCAGATAATTACTGCAAGGGAGATTAAAACTATCATGTTGTTAAATGCTGTGCATGCAAGTATGCATAGCCATGGGCTGTTTGGGGGTTTTAGGAAAGTGTGAGCTGTCCAATAAAAAAAGAAAAACTAAAGATAAATGACGAATACAGTTAATGAGTTTTTTCTCTTTTTTAAAAAAGACTTGGTTTTTTTTTTTATTTTTTTTCGCCAGTCTAATTTCGCCTTGTTCAAACCAAAAAAGCTGGATGGTCTGTGTCACTCACTTGCATGTGTTTTAAGGGCATGAAAAATATTTTTTAAAAAAACTCCTCCTAATGATTGCACAACAGCTCATAACAAGCTTAGATAAACATACTCTCCGCGATCTGCTTTCCCAGTTGCCATTGTTTTAAAGAGCTACACTAAGTAAAGACACTGGATGGAAGTTCTCTGGCATTCCAAGGAGGTAGGAAACACATGGTCCCCATGGGCACTGCTTATACCGGACCTGAGTCACTCAACATCTCAGTGGCCATCGGCCGGCCTTCCTTCCTGCCAAGCTGCCCTGTCACAAACAGGCTGCAAACAAGCCGATAATAAGCTCAGAGAAGAGACGAAAGCCACAGGCAGGCAGAGAAGCAGAAACCATTAATCATTGTCAAAGAAACAGGGAAACTAAACTGAAAATGCATCAGGTAAAAGATCATTATGACAGAGATAAACTGACAGGATAAACAAAGGAGAATCCATTGCTCACATTACAATACAGGAAACCCCCCGATTCCCCAGAGACGACAGGGGAAAGAAAAAGAAAAAAATGTTGTAGGGCAAGTGAATACATTTCACATTTAGTCTCGTCTCAGTTTCTGCTTGCCATCCTGTTCTTTGGCTCGCAGAGCACAAGCCCTTCATTTGGAAATGGCTTTGTTCTCCCTGTGATGCACACACTCCTCCATCCACTCCAGGCTTTCTTCTGATGTGTTGGATAAAAGGAAGATATAATACGTATGCCCGCCTGATAAGGTGAGAAGAACAGGCTGCTTGGAAACAATGGAGTTTTGTACCCAAAGGCAAAAAAAAAGGAGTTTATCATAATAGCTGGAGAGTTGTTGCATAATTACAACTGAAAGTTATTTGGCTGTGTAAAAAGTATAATCACCAAACAAATAATGCTAATAAGGCAGTAAAAATACTCTGCACATTGTTAAAGCAACACGTTGCATCAACAGATGCAGCTCAAAGTCATGCCAGCTTGTTACTCCTGTGATCTCTGAACTCTTCAAGCCTAAAGATGTTGGGCGGTGATCAGAAGATATCTGCGTGCTGAGGGAATTTATGGATCAGTTAAAACATAATGAAATGAATGAAAGATGAAAAATACTTTATTAGTCCCAGAGGGAAATTAAAACTCTTTAGTCATATTTCAGCTGGTTATGGTTTTTCAGGCACTGGAACAAGGCCCAATCTGATTCATTTGAGCCATAGGTGCTATGAATTTGTTCCAGTTACAGCTCCAAAATGTGAAGCGCAGAAAGTTACTTTTGTTTTTCTACTTTGGTTAACCTTAAGGATAATCATGTTTTAGTTCACCTCCATCAGCCCTACCATCCTGCAACCTTTGCCTGCATCCTTTCTCCAACAGCATCAAATGTGAAAATTCCCTCTTCCGCATGTCATTCGGCTCTGCAGAGGACTGCCAACAAGATGTGTGTTTGATTCAGGTGTGTAGGAGAAGGGATGCATCTAAAGGTAGCAGAACAGCAGATCTCAAGGACAGGACTCGGGTACCTTTGACCTAAATGATATGTACTTCCCTTAGTGATACGTTCCAAAACGTATTAATGCAAGAATATTATTCACAGTAATGTGACTTTATTAACGCTATAGTTAACGTCTACTTAGAAAAAAGCAGGAGAATTTTTTTTGCATTTTTCGTGAAACAATAATAATAGGAATCAATGTTTTTTTTTTTTTTAACAAAAGGTTATAACAGTTAATAATGTGGTAACACAAGAGAAATGGTCAAATTTAACACATTAATGACATAAAAAAACATTTACATTTTATTATTTACCCAAACTAAGTAGTAGAAATGGCTCGAGTAGGTTTTATTGACACCATTCTTTAAGATAAAACCTTACAGATTGTGAAAGAGCATTAAATCGTGGACTCATTTGTAACTGTGCTTACAGAGAAGTAAATTGAAGAAGTATTTAAGATTTATTTGGTATAATCTTGTACTTACTGGTCATGTTGAACTGGTGTAACACTTTAGCAAAGTACTCCTCTTCCACCTGTTCTGTAGGCTTCTGGGTTTCCTCCTCCTGCTCTGTCAGTATGTCCTTGGTGCTGTTGTAGAGTGAGAGCAGGTCGGTGGGAATCTCCTCCTTGTCTCCAGACTCATCTGGCTCAGGAGCTTTTGGTAAACGCAGCTTGCTGAGGATCTGACTCCTGATGGCCTCAATGCGTTTCTTCCTCACCATCTCCATGTCCACAGTCCTACATGTGGACATTCCACTTACATTTCCCAGCATGTAGACTGCCATCAGCAGCAGGAAGCCCAGCTCCATCTTGACCACCTTACAATTCAACCACTTGTTCATTTTGATTCTCCTCAAGTTCTCCTCTCACCTTTTCTTTCACTGCCTGCTTTCAGCTGAAGATGCTTAGGGAAGAGTGAATCACTCCGTGGAAAAGTAGGACTGATGTGTCTACACACAACAGAACAACTGCAGCAGTGTGGCCAGTCCTGAAAATTCCCAACGCTGCCGCTGTCACTACTGCGTGGAAAACCACCTAACTCTTGTGTTTCTTTAGAAGCAGGTGGAGAGAATTCCTGCATGCAAACATTAAGCCACTGACTCAGCCACACAGGTAATACTGCCCCACACTCTGAAGTGAGTCCAGAACAGAGCTGTCAAATGCTAAAAAAAAGCCCATCCAAGTAAAAAACAGAGACTCAAAAAGCCTCTCCAGCACCCATCCTTCCAGATTAATGTGAAAGCTCTCAAATCTTCCAGCTTGTGTTAGAGATGTTTTCAAGTCTTGGCCAGTAACATTAACCTGAATCCTGTCTTATTCAGAGCACATTTATAGATCTCCACATGTCAACTCAGCGCTGTATTGCTCAGCGAGCAGTGTCTCATTACATGTCCCCGGAGGCAAATGGTGAACAAGCAACTTAATGATGACTGGTTGATCCCAACTTTCTGAGGCTCGGCAGGCTTTTAACCTGACACTGCACCCTGCCCTGCCTAATCCACAAGGTATTTTCACTGATAATTTAAGGCTATACCTTATAGATTAAATGTCAGATATCCCCTCTCAAAGGGTCTCAAAGGGAGGGATACTAGCTCAGTGATGTGTTGCGTTTTAAAAAGAGAAATGACTTCTTTTTTCTTTGTTTTATGAAGTTTGATGACCCCTGGCTTCCTTTTCAGCCCAGACAGCTTGTAAAAGCTCTGAATTAGCCTAACCAAATATCACAGGAAAGGAAAAGGAAATATAGTGTTGTGCTAAGAAAAACCTTTTTAACAAGATCAGTCACAAACTTCTCGACACTCTACAGAGAGATATGTGACGTTTAATGCTCTAAACTGTGACTACCGCTTTTTATTTACCAGCAACAGCATGTGATGTCTGTGCAGCTGCACCACACCAGAAACAGATTGTAATACAAAGTCATGTCAGCTTCACCAGCGGAGCAACTGTGTCTTCATCTCATGTCCTTTTATTCTGACACATTATGCAACCTTCCTGCGTACCAAGGCTGAAATGAGAACAAGCCTGCAATCACAAGTTTCAAGTCTTTGTTTCAAGTGAACACTGTCCTCGTGTTATAGAGTTTAAAGTCAGACACACCTTCTCTGTATATGAGAGTACCATCCGGGCAGAGCAGCAGCAGGAGCAACCGTCCCTCTCAGTCTGAGTCCTTCTGAGAACTGGATTTTCTCTCCCTTCTATCCATCCATTGGTATCACAGTTATCTCAGCTCCTTCAAAACTTCGCTCTTCAGTCTCCACTAACTCAACTCCCCGCTCACACCTCTTTTCACTGCCTCTCTCCTGCTGCCTGTCAGAGCTTGTTGGTGACAAAGTGATTTGTGGGTGCTCAGAGCTCAGATAACTCCTCTCTCTCCCCCACTAACTCTTTTTTTTTTCCTTGTTCCTGTTAGTCGTTTATTAGAGCAAAGAACTCTCCGCCCAGGAAATGAGGGTAACGGCCGCCGTGTGAAACATCTGCTTCTGTTCACATCAGAAAGGACATGAACAGGCTGAATAACTGTAGCAGCACCAGTGACCACCACTGGTGCGGTGTTGGCTGATATGTCAACAAGCCATGCACGGTGCAAGTGGCACATTTACCCAGTGGCTGCAAACTCTGCAAAGCCGCCAGATAGTTGTGAGAAATGTCTCACAGGCCAAAGCGAGAGCTACTTGAAACAAACAGATCTAAAAGTAGAGTGGTGAATTTCATGGGATGAAGAGCCAACAGGGCAGGGCGGTTTTGGGGCTCCAGGTCTGGTTGGGCTGTGTATTTACAAAAGGAAGACAAAACTAAAACAAGGTGATGATGGTTTCAGTCTGTCTGAAGGATGATCCAACAAGGAAGTAAAAAATAAATAGTGGAATCTTTTTTTCTTTTGTTACCTTGTTCTAAATGTGTTTGCAATGGGCCTCTTAAGTGAATAGGTTTTTTATTAGATGAGGAATTAAAACTACCCCCTCCACCCCCCAAAGAAAAAAAAACTCCAACAGATAAGGGATAAACAATGGCTTTTGTGTGTCAACTGCTTTTATTAATCACCAATTACCAAGGTAAGTATAACATGAAAAAGTTACTGGAAATCAAAAATAATTATTATAGCGTTTGTTTTGAACGTTGATGAGCAGACACTGCCATCTACTGGTGATACCGATGAGCTAACAAATAAATTAGTCATTAGCACTGCACAAAAATTATTCACCTTGTTTTAACAGCTTGAACTCTTCGACAGAACATTTTATTCACAGAAAGAATAAGATTTTTTGTGTTGGCAACAGGCTGCAAGACAAGATGCAACATAAACTTCATTCTGCAGAATCTGTATTAGTATCTCCAAACTTTCCGATAGATAGATCGATAGATAGCAAAGGGTGGCTTATATGGCCTGTCATTCATCTTTTAAATAAATACTTTTCAACACATATAGAATAAACTTGAAAGTTCAAAGGGAACAGCTAAAAACATACTTTTACCTCAACGCTTCAGGCTGGTGACTTTGCATCTCCAACCTGTCTGACCCGTCTGCCATGGGAAATTTCATACCTTCCACCACAAGACTTCCATGCCAGAATCTAGAGGTGTGTTTGAATCAAAAGTGTAATACATTCAGCTTTCCCACAGTTCACAGTGAAGCTGTGGCAAAGAGTGGAGCCTCTGAAGAGTTCACAGTCAAGAGAGAGATCAGATACTCTATAAATCATCTTGCCACATCTGAGTCGGGCTTTCATATGTGTGGCAGAGTGACATGATGCCGTAGCTTCATCCAAATGTCTTTCCAGAGAGGAAAACATTGACTTTGGACTTCAGCTCATGTAAACAATTCTGAACTCCATCACTTTTTATGTTGTTCGGTACATTAGAATTCAGTTCAAGTCACTGTTATTTCTGTTGCTCATAACGTCATCTCAGAACAGTTCATATGTTAAAAAAGGTCTATAGCGTTGGAAATAATGGCTAGAGGCATATCCCCGAACACCCCCAAGAGCAGACTGCATACCTTAACTAATTAGAATTTGAATCAGGTTTGCTGACATTACCGGATGCATCCCGGGGTCATAACCTTTTATTTACACTTGATTTGAGGTCAGTGAGACAAATAGTTCCAGAGATATAGCCAAAAATAGGATTTTTCATGCATAAAGCCTGATGGGGAAACCATAAATTCAGTAATCATGAAATTCGATACAGCCCTTGGGGACCTAAACAGGTAAACAGCTAATCAAAATCAAATTTGACAACACGAAGGATATCCAAAAAAGAGGTGGGTGTCATGTTTGAAGAAGATTGAGACCCAAAGAGCCAGACAGAAACACAAGCAGAACTGGATAACAAAAATATGTAGCCTATGTTGTTGTTAAAAGGCAAACAAGTTCACTCACAA
Source organism: Pseudomugil tenellus (assembly GCA_037177515.1). Classification (NCBI taxonomy): domain Eukaryota; kingdom Metazoa; phylum Chordata; class Actinopteri; order Atheriniformes; family Pseudomugilidae; genus Pseudomugil; species Pseudomugil tenellus. Next base: position 27,021,181 of record JBAMHX010000010.1, read on the forward strand.
AAACCTTTTCTGAAAACACAGGTTTTAATCCCGGGGAGTAGGCAGGCAGAAGTCCTGAACTGTGAAGCACCAAAGTTGTAAGAACATCTCAGGCAACCATCTGGCACTGACTGAGTGTGACACAGACCTTAAATACTTAAGAGGTAATGATTACAGTTAGAAACAGGTGTACTGACACGCCCAGGCTGCAGCAGTGTCTGGAGGAGAGAAAAACAAAACAAATGACTATAAATAGAGAAGCCAACCCAAAACTCAACAGTGAAGGTGTTAAACATAAAATTTGGCTGAAAGATGGTTCTGTCGTCCTGGCCACACTGGTTGTCCGCAGTTACCTTTTTGTGATTAGGGTTCTTGGAGTAGGCCTGATCAACTTTTTAGCAGCTGATCATTGGATCTCAATTCCATGTTTTGGGTCCTCATGTCGCAGAGCTGAAAGTTCCAAACCCTGAAAAACAGTCCCAAAACCTTGGCAAAAATCCTTGTTTCTGTGTCAACTAAAGTCCAAGTCCGTTTCATGTGGACAGAATTAATCCACTCGTAAGATTCATATGGGTCTTGGGTTGACATGCATGAGACAGTCAGAAAACCCAGTCCGCTGGTTGGAAGGTGGTAAATCCTCAGACGGTTCTGTGCCGATGGTAAAAGTTGCAGCTTTGACTTATTTCTGAGAGGTCTGGGAGCCACAGAGACCCCCCCCCACACACACACACACCCCTTACATCCATTCTTGCAGAGCCCAGAGGAAAAACCTATAATAGCACATTAAAATTAGTTTGCATCATCATTACTGGACATGGGTTAGGCCAGCTGCATCAACTCTTACAGACATTTGTAGTTTTCTTCACTCATTGCCATGGCAACACATCATATGTAAGCTACAACCTTTCCTCTAGTTATGTGGGTGACAGCAGTGGCAAAGCTCATTTTAACTCAAAATGCCAACCTATCAGCTCCTTCCACTTCCTCAATGACTATTCAGTTACGGAGGCACCTCTCACTTCCTTAAAACTATGTTTTACTGGCAGATTCTTCTACAAGCTAACTTAGCTAATAGAAGCACAGATGATTTCAGCCGGTCACTTTCCATCATTCTTAGGCCTTCCAAAATGTCACCACATAAGCCACACAACTAACACACATTCATTAAATCACAGGTTCCACATATTAACTTCATTTCACTAATATTTGATTACTTAAATGAAATGTCAGCATAAACCAAGACACTTGTGGTTGAGATGTGAATTGCAGTACCATGATCAGTTGTTTTCCTCAGTTTCAGTGTAGCAGAGTTAGACTATCACACATATGTTCACACTATCCTGTTGTGATTAATCTATGTTGATGAAAAAGGAAGTGAAACAACATCTCTTCTGTGGAGCCTGATTCTCTGACCGGAATCAACGTCCATGTTGTTTCCACTCTAACTAGTGTTATTGCTTCATATGGAGAACTGTTACCACAATGATGCTAAATCAATCCTTATCACAGCCTGCAAGGCGGTTCCTCCTTAGGTTTCAGCAGATCAGGAGATAAGAGGAAGGGTGTCGTCATAGCCAAGAGGCTCATTTCCTGACTGTCTGTGCTGACCCGGTGATCGCATTTACTCCAGCAACTTCAACAGGATGGAAAAACTATAATCTTAGTTTGAAGGTGCAGGTTATCCTTTCCTTTGCAAATGTTGTGAAAGCACGTTATTCATGAGTAGTAAAAAAAAAAGCTCTTTGGTAAGAAACATCGGTCGAGTATATGTATTACCACAAATAAATTGCCAAATCCACTAAAAACATAGTGTAGATGCATACCCTCACTTTCACATTTTTCAAGTAAATCATAAACTTATTAACAAAAAAACATCCTTAGAGGCAACAACAGACTAAACTGCCCTGGGACGATATAGGCAAATTGTAGCCCATTTCATCCCAATGCATACACTCAGACTAAATTAAACATGATTCTCTTGGTCATTTTAGTATTTAGTTTTCTTTTTTTTTTAAACATATGATATATTTATTCGGTTTATTTATCAAAAAGACAGTAGACTCTCATTGACATAGCTAACAAAAGATGTATTAATAATAAATATTTCTCGATACAGCATTCAAATTGGAGTTAAAAGGTGTAAATAAAAAAGGCAATGGATGGATATTCTTGATTGGGAAGAGGATTAAAGTGTGACTAACCTATGTTTAGTCCTCATATGTCATCTTTCTCTGTTTTGTTAATTGTCTGTTTATTTTGTTTTATTTTTGGTGATAGAACTCCACATGTAGCATGACACAACTTTCAAAAACATAATTTTATAGCTAGAGTAAGATTACTATTTACTATTGTTATTTATAATAACAAAAAACAACAACAACAATAATAATAATAATAACAATAACTGTTATTATTATTATTTCCTAAAAGTAAATTAAGTTCGCCTATCTCCATGGTAACAACGAACGTGCATTCACCTACGTATATTAACTACCGTATCGAGCTTCGTGAATTTAAATCCTGTCTGCGTGCCGTGTTTTGTTCACTTTTCATTTTTTCCTGCTCATTTTGTCAGAGGTAAGTTAAACAGGATATTTACCGACACACTACTCCCGCCACACCCAGGGTGACGTTTCAGTTTTAGCATAATACATGAGTGTACGTCGATGGGCAGATGGCAAGTAAAGAAAGAAAACAACCAAACGGGTTGCCATGGTAACGACGCTGTGTCGAGCAGACAGCGCAGAAAGCATACAATGTCGGAGACATCCAAACTGAAACAGTTACCTATTTAAGACCAAGGTGCACGAGATAAATGTTGGTGCTCACGTAGCTGAACGGAATTTGGACACTTTGATGGACTTGGTGGTTTTACAGCAGACTGGAAGACGGAGTCTGCTGGTGTGTGGATGGGAGTGAGCCTCTGTCAGGTTATTATCATGCCGTTTATGACACTGAAAACAATATTAGTTCTGCGTGAATTACTTCTGCGCACTGAAGCATCTTCTGGAAAGTTAAGATCCTCCTGCTCAGCTTTCCTTTTTGAAGGAAAAGACCAGTAGAAATCCACAACAGTATATGTTCAACGTAAATTCTTTTATTTTTTTAGAAGTGCATTTGTTTTTTTTTTTTTTCATCTCAAGTGCAATTTTAAATCAACGTAACATTTAGCTAGATGTTGTTTATTGGTTGGAAATACACCTTAAATGGTTTAAGATAGTATCATGCCTGCAAGGTCAGTGGTCATTTTAAAAATGTACTATTAATGTGAAATAATTTTAATATACGTGATTATTTCAAGATGAGAACTACGCGATGCGATAGATTCAAAGATGAACATGTCAAACATAAATAGAATTACAATATTTAAGAGAAAGTCCATCTATATTCTTCAAAACAGTCTGAAGTTTTTTTTTTTTTATTCCTGTTTCCCTTTCTTAAGAATGATTTCCTGACAGCCATGTAACCAAGTGATGGTCCACATCTTTAAAGTCCTGGACCAGGTCTTTTTTGTATCTTTTAAGGGCTAAACTTTATTATTTTTAAGGATTTACTGGACACCACACTGTGATATGTTGACTATTCAACTCATATCTCTGGAAATTACCTTGTTGTTGCCAAAATACTATTTTCTGTTTGTCAAACTGGACTCAATTTAATGTCCCTCTTGAGTTAAGTTAATTATTTTCATTGGGATGATTCAACCATTTATTAGAGTAAGCGGTGCAGATCATGGACGGATGATTCCACCTATTGCTCAGAAAATGGTCAGGTAGGAAGATTGGACTTAAAATGTGTGAATAGCAGAAAATTTCAATAAAAAAGCTTTAAAAGACCATCAGAAAGTTGGAGAACTATTGCTCAGGACCATTATAAAGATTATACCAAATACTAATTACTAAGGGCTGCATGGAGACATTCATGCACAGAATATTTAGTAATTACTATTTTTCATAGTATATATATGTAGCTGTTTTGTACTTTAAGATGCCTGTGGCACTGACAGTCATTGAGTTTTGAAGGAAGAAGTAAGAAAATTCTACAATTCGTCTGTGCAACATGGATTTATTAAGTAAAACAATAAAATGTAACGAGAGTCTGAAAACATTTGTCTTTTTACAGACGTCAGCTTAAAACGTCCAAATGGAGAAATATGAAAAACTGTCCAAAATCGGAGAGGGCTCCTACGGTGTGGTGTTTAAGTGCAGACACAGAGATACGGGCCAGATAGTTGCCATCAAGAAGTTTGTGGAGTCCGAGGACGACCCAGTCATTAAGAAGATTGCACTGCGAGAAATACGTATGCTGAAGGTGAGAGGTCTTAGTATCACCTCATAGTATCAAGTTTATTCCCATCTCATGCTGCAGGTGGACATGCACACAGACAGGCTTATCTAGAGTCATCCTGTCAGAAATCTAACATGCACACTTATAATCTTTCCAGTCCCAGTCTCATTAACCTATTTTATTCATGATGGAGCATAGAAAGCTAAATATTATTAAAGATAAATTATTACGCCGTGTTATATTTAATGGAAACAATGCGTTAAATTGTGACAAAGACACAAGGCGGTAGGTGCAGCTATGGCAGATAGTTTTTCTCTTTGTTCCACGTTTTACAAGCAGGATTTGAAATACGAATTTGTCTGATCAAAGAAAAGTTTTAGTTTCTGGTTCATGTGGGTCTAACGCTTAACCTGGCCACAGTTCTGGCTACTGTTTCCCTGCTCCAACTCACCGGGAACCTCAGGGGCTTCAGTCCTGCAGGTTTCACTGTCTCCCTGTTCCAACACAACTGACTCAAAATAAATGGGTGCAACGTCTTATAAAGTTCTTCTAAATCATGCGTTAACTTGAGTAAGATGTGTTGAAGCAGAGAAACAGGTGCTCCTTAATATTGTGGGTTTTTTGTATTACAGAATCATGCCTCTTGTTGTTTAACTGTTATTATTGTTGTGCAGTTTTGTGATGTTCTCTGTTTACTGGGATGTCTCCAGATTATATAAATCATATAAAGTTAGTTGATAGAAACCTTTGATTCCAGATCATTTTACAGTAAAAACATTCTAACATTGCTGCCTTGTTTGAGCCTCTGTCCTTCTTTACATCTGGCTCTTTCATTCTTGTTAATATGCAGTTGTCTTACTGACCTGAAACCAATTCCAGCTGTTTCTGTTTAACATCACTTTCTGTTCCAGCCTTTTGTTGTTCTATCTGCCATTAAATTCAAAAGATAATATTCAATAATGTCTCTGTAATATAATAGAAAATTGGTTTAAGAAGTTTTCAAAATGTTGCATTTGTTTTTTTTTCCATTCACACGCAGTAACATAACTTTTGGGGAATTGGGTTTATATTATCATGCACATGTTTTCAACATACAACACAATGCTGTGATAAAAAAAAATAATGCGTTTTTAGATGGTTTACTTGTACAGATGTTTATGGATGAGGTAGACCTGCTGTAGGTTTAATCATTCTGTCTGATAGTGGGATATTAGCATGTTGACATTTTCTCTGTTGGTTTTACAGCAACTGAAACATGTGAATTTGGTCAACTTGCTGGAGGTCTTCAGGAGGAAACGGCGACTCCATTTGGTCTTTGAGTTCTGCGAGCAGACGGTCCTCAATGAGCTGGACAAACACCCTCGAGGGTACGTCAGTGACATTTGGGAAAATCTGTCGTTTTGAATTATGGTGGATATAAAAAGCACAAAATTTAGATATTAAAATATGTGACCTCCTGTTCATCTTCAGGGTCAGATATCTCTTTATTTGGGATCTTTCTCAGAATTTACGGGAAATGCAAAGTGGTGGAAGACAAACAAATGCACGAGTACTTTAAACTAGTTCGTACTTATACTTAGTTGTACTAATCTTACTTTTACTTTGTCAAAGTATTTAAGCGCTTTGCCTGCATTTTCAATGGGAAATGTCTCATCCTAGCATATAGTTTGCCATTAAGATCATTATGAGCACATTAATTTATCAAAGAGTATTGCTTACAAGTAGCAGAAAGGAACAGACTGAATTACAAAGACGGAGCCAAGATTGTTGCTAAGTGATCACAGAGCTGGAAAATGTTGGCTGTAGAGAGACGACAGAAAAGCAAGTTTAAAACAACACATCAAAGTATTTAGAAAAAAATAATCTGTTACAAGATAATATTACAGTCGCTTTTTTGTCCTGTTAACTCACACAGTCAGCCTAAACCACAAAGGCTTGTTGTCTGAAAAATTTTCCTTCTCAAATTTGTCTGGGCAGTAGAAACTTTAGCTGTGCTTAGAAACAAAGGTGCTGCTGCTGATGGAAACGGTGACGTTACCCAGGTGACAGGACGGCTACTTGAAGCAGCTCTTCTTTTTCTGAAATGCAGGGAAAATAGATGTAAAGGTTGTGTTTACTTTCTTTTTAAAAACAACGCATATTTCTGTGTCTCTTTTGTCTGCAGGGTGCCGGAGGCTCAGCTGAAAAGCATAGTGTGGCAGACTCTGCAAGCTGTAAACTTCTGCCACAAACACAATGTCAGTGGAGTTTACTCAGAGTAACAAGTGAAACAGCATTTTAAGTGTTCATATATATATATATATA
>JBAMHX010000010.1:27031014-27047856 GCA_037177515.1 Pseudomugil tenellus
GAGTCGGGTTAGAAGAGGGGGGGGGAGTAGAGCACCCCCCCCCCCCCCCCCCAAAAAAAAAAAAACAGTAAACCAAAGGCCTACAAGCCATTTACATACACATTTGTGTAACTTATTTTTTTTTTTATGTGGAAAAATCAACAATTGCTTTCAATAATACATATTTTAGCAAAGTCTAATCACAATAACATCCAAATGAAAGCCCTCCTTCACTTAGAATGAGTTATTTATATATACACTCAACAGTAGGCGGCAATGTTGCATCACCATCTTCGCATATGGTAGCCAAAAGGGACCAAACTTGTTTTGGCATCTAACTGTGAATCCCTGTGTCTTGTCAGAGGATGAGAAACTAGCAATTGACCGTAGATCATTCAACTTGCAATTTTCCATTGAAATGGAGGACCGTGTGTATTCTTTGCCCCATGAGAGCGAGGAAAAACAGAAATAACCAGGAGGAAATGAGCATTTACCAGATGGAGACAATTCATGAGGGAGAGAAACTTCAAAACTGATGTAGAGGTTGCAGCTTTCTGTTGGAAAGCTAAGCTAATTCAATCTAACCATTAGGTTTATTTTGGTGTTATGTTAGAAAGAGGGCAGGTAGTCCAGGAACTACTTTATCTCCCGGTTTCAGTTGGATACTTTAATGTTACTTGTTATATAAAACAGCAGAGTTTCTAGTTTGTCGGTGGAACCAGTTTGTTCTTTGGACATTATATTCTGTGCAAAGAAACAATTTGCTGAGAAGAAAATAATTAAGATAGAATATTTTAAAAATGGTGATTGTAAAACATTTCCTGTGCCAACAAAAAGTCCAGTTTCCGATGATGTTGGGTGCTTTCTCTGCTCTGAGAAATTCTGAGTTAGAGCATGCCTTTGGATGCAGCTGCAGGTCTAATAGCACACCAGTTTACAAATCTTTACACTGGTTTCCAGTCAGTCACAAAAAAGATTTTAAATCTCAGCTCATTGTTTATAAATCCAAGAACGGTTTAGGACCAAAATACATCTGTGATATTTTCAGAGAATATAAACCAAGCAGAGCTCATGGAGAAGCAGCATTTAGCTGTTATGCTGGAAACATGTGGAACTAACTGCCAGTAGAGATAAAACTTTCACCAAACGTAAAAACTTTTAAATTCAACATTTATTTTCTTGTGCACCTTATGAATGAAATCTTCACAGTACCTTTCATCTGATCTTGCCTTTAATTACTTTAATTTCTTTTTATAATTTTATTGGAATTTTTGCTGTTTTTTATTCTTCTTATCAACATCTGCAAATGTTTTTATGTTTTTATGTAAAGCACTGTGAATTGTCCTGTACATGAAAGGTACTATATTTCATCAAAGTGATTCAGTCTTAAACCAACTCAAACAAAATAAATTATTTACTCAAGCTATGTGAATGTTACAGCATTTCATTTTAATTATAAATTATTTCAAACTAAAGAAAAAATTGCATAGTACTATGTTTAACAAAGTATTTTTTTATTTCAGAATATATTTTTGTACAGCTATTTATTAATAAGATCAACAATTAGCATTTTAACATATAATACAGGTATCAAGACTTGAATTAAATTGATACTAAAGAAAAATTTGTATAAAAACAAAATTTCCAACTACTAAAAAAATGATAATTTGTAAATTGAATAATACAATTTATTTAATCAGAAACATTAAGTTATAGTAAATTGCCCAGCTTCGTTCACCGCGGTGTAGCAATGATGTTGTATCTACGCGGCAGATTAGCAAAGCTGCTGTACTCTGGAGTGAGGTTGATGCTCTCAGGTCCATCAGGAGAGGAAAAGGTGAAACTCTGCAGGAGGGATACCATAAAGAGGAAAAGCTCCATACGAGCCAGAGACTCACCAACACAGGATCTTTTTCCTGCAAAGAGACACAGAAATAACAAGATATAAAGCTCAGCATGAAGTCATCCTGTGTTATAACTCATCATTTTTCAGTTGTTTACCTGCAGAAAATGGCAGGAAAGCAGGATTTTTCTTAAAGTTCCCATTTTGGTCAAGGAAGTGCTGAGGGTTGAATTCCTCAGGAGTCCCCCAGTTCTCTTCCTCTTTAAGCACAGAGTGAAGAAAGGGTATAATCAGAGTATCCTGTTGAGACAAGCATACAGTAATGTTCTACGAGTCAGCTTCCTGTCTCCTTGATCTGGTAGAACAGCTTGGCTGATCAGTTTGTAGAAGACATCTTGACAGTGGATCTACCTTGGGGATTGTATAACCCCTGAAAGAGATGTCCTTCAGTGCACAGTGAGGAAGACTGAAGGGAACGATGTCCAGATAACGCTGCACCTCATGGATGACAGCATCTGTAAAAGGGAGGGACTTCCTGTCCTCCATCTTGGGACATCGATCCCGTCCAATTACAGTGTCGATCTCCTGTTGCATTTTCTCTGGAGGAGGGAAAGTGAACGTCTGTTATTAGAAAAGACAGCATAACGAGTAAAAATTCATTATTTTGACCACAGTGAATATAGAATATGGGCTACAGCCCATCAGGCTGCCTCATGGATGAGAAGTATTTAATTTGATTTGCTCAGGGGGGGACCTACCCTGTATGTCTGGGTGTTTGATCAGCACACCGAGACCATATCTGATGGTGGAGCTGGTGGTTTCTGTTCCAGCCAGGAACAGATTCAACCCCGATGCAATCAAGTTCTCGTTATGGAATTCGGTTTTTGGATTGTCCTTTTCCTGAAAAAGTAAGAATGCCATAAGATGCACAACCAGTCCATATCTTTTACACTGTTTCTTTAAGACTTCTCCCTAATCACAAGCACCTACTGTAGATGTTTTATAGGCTTGACACCTTTTCTTTGCTCCCCAACTTAGTCTTAAGGACACCCTGCACAGGGTGCTGTATGCCAAGTTATTTGCTTGTAACTATATTTCTTTCAATAATCTTGTTGGAGCACCTTATGATGTGACTGTATTATGTGTCTGTTTTGTTCATAGACCATGCCCATGAAGGCAACGATTGAGCGACCTGGAGGGGTGTGGTTAAAAGAAATAGCCTCCATGGTCTGAACCCATGTTGTCCTGTTTTTGAATTGCTTTGCTAGTCATGGCTTGTCCATAACAATATGTCCCAACATAAGGTGTTCCATTAGTGTAAACTATATCATCATGGACCAAATGCTAATTATTCAGATTCATTTTATTAAGGACCACAAAACGTGTTGGTGGAATTTTTCTTCCAGTACGGCAGTACGTGCTCATATTTCTGTGTCAGGACAAACACAATACAATACAAACAATTAATAAATGAATGCATAAAGATGTTTCAGTTAATGACCTGGTTTAGAGTTTGTATAGCAGATGGGAAGAAACGGTTTTTGAATCTGACTGATTTTGAGGTGAGGAACCTGTAGTGTCTTCCAGAAGGCATAAGTGTAAAACGAGGGTGTGCAGGGTGGGGGGGTATTCTGAAGTGATTTTTACTGCTCGTTGTGTGATGCCTCTGGACACAGTGTGTCAATAGATGGAAGGTTGTGGCCTGTGATTTTCGATGATTTGTCCATGATGCGTTGTAGGTTTTTGCATGAATGTGTGTCCAGATTTCCCAACCAAACTATTATAGATGAAGTGAGAATGCTTTGAAACATTTTCAGGTGAATGAGTATAATGTGTTTCATAACAACAGATGTCAGGGTGATTGGTCTAGTCATTAAGGCATGACATTTTATCGTTTTTAGGTATAGGAATGATAACTGAGTTCTGGGAACTGTACACTGACTGAGAGAGCTGTTGAAGATGAAGGTGAAGATCGGTGCTAGTTGAGCTGTACAGTGTTTCAGAACAGATGGAGAAACATCATCCGGCCCTGCCTCTTTCCTCCTTTAATTTTGAGAAAAAGTGGCTCTCACCTCCTTATCCTCTATCCACCACTTTCTTGGCGGACCCCGTTCCCATAATCCTTTGCATAAAATTATGCTGAAGTCGGTTTCCTTCTTACGGCTACATTAGCAATAATGATTAACTCGTACTGTTTTAAAACGTAATACTGCTTCAGAAAAACATTTTAATTACTCAAACAATGGGTAAATGTTTGAGTAATTAAAATGGTCTCATCAGCAGTGTAGGGACAGTCTCTATAGGAGAACTACTCCACGCGACTGTATGACACACGACGGCTTTTTGACAAACAAAAACGACAGTAGTGACAGACACAGGAGCAGAGCACATACCGTGGCAAGCCTCGTGGCTGCCATTTTGACCAAAGATATCTCATTAAACAAGACATAATTAGACCTGTTACATGTTCTGGATACTTGCACATAGAGTGGGAAGTGCTGACAAATAATGGAGAGATGGGTGTGGTACTAGATAAAGTTTATGTGGATGCCGAAGGAGGTTAGAGACAGAACCAGAATAATCACTTGCTCAAGGCCTTCCTGCTGATGTGGCTGCCAGAGCTGTGACTAGGTGGTCATTTATGGATGCCAACACTGATGAACACCAGCAATGAAGTAAACTGTCTTGAAGAAGCAGGAGCCCAAAGGCAATACTTGTGGTTTACTGGTCCATCTTTGTTCAAAACATCACCTTTGGACAATGACTAAAAGAATGAGTACAAGGATACAAACAGCTGAAATGTTTTTTCCTGAGAGGATGGCAGGGCAACTGGCGAACTGTAAAGGTGTACGCTGCCTCTCGCCCGATGACTGCTAGGATAGGCTCCACCTACCCGTGACCTTGAATTGGATGAAGCGGTTAAGAAGGATGAAGGATGGTGGGGCACACCAATAAGGATAGGATTGAAAGTGTAGAGGAATTTCATGTATCAGCTTAATTACCTTGCTCTTAATTAATGTCTAGCTGAAAGGTCCGACCATAAGTCTGCTAAACTGATGTCGTTCTGACCTTAGTAAACCATCTGCTAAGACCTTGGTTCTTGTAGCTGAAGCAAGACCGGCGTCTTTCCATCAGAGAAATGTTAAGAAACAGATTGACGCATGTGACCAAAGTCTTAAAACAAAGCTCTCCTATCTGACTAGGGCAGAAAAGCTCCAGACTTCTGTGGGGTCCACAGATCCTTGGGGAATATTCTCCCCAGGTTATGACCTCGTACCATGTCTGTATGTCTTAATGTTTTGTCCCTTCATGTTTCAATGTTTAATGTATGTTTTACTTCTTTTATCTTCATTATTAAATTTATATTCTTCTCAATCTGAAGAAACCAGTGTCCTCATCCTTGACAAGAATAATGGTCTCCTACAAAAGTTTGAGCCTTCAGGGGGTAGCTTAGAGTAAAGCTGCATCGAAACTGAGGGTGCATGGACCTATCTGGAGAGGATTGCTCATGGTGTTCTTACGCATGCCCAACTGTTACGAGACACAAAAGAAGACCTAGGTTACACTAAAAGATTTATGTATCTACTGGTGTATATCATAGTTGAAACGGAAGGAAAAGAAAAACTCATGCTTCTTTCAATGTGGTCAGTCAGGTAGACATGAAAAAAATCGAAAAAGCAGCTAATATCCAAAGAAAGGTTTTCCAACTCCTTCAGAAAGCTGGCTAACTGCAGCTAGACCACTTCAAAAGATACAAGAACATTTGGTTGCTTGAAAGATAAATATTAAGAAATGAAGGATGCTAAAGACATTCACACAGAACTGTAGAAGAAAATAAATCTCAGCATTGAAGGGCATAAAAACATAAATTAAATATTTATATTCCTGTATTTACATTGTTAAGTGTGCATTTTGTTTCCTTTTTGTGAAACTTTCTCTTTCTCACCTGGTCACTTCGGATCAGGAAGCAGTCAATGAAATCTCTTGGGGAGTTGGGGTCCAGAGTCTCTTTGTGTTCTTGAATCTTCTTCATCATAAATTCTCTGATCACATTGACATTAGCAAAAACAGTGTGCTGGTAACCAGGAAGATGCTCCATGAGCCAGGGGAAGATGTTGTACAGCTGTGGACACAAATTCACGTTTTTATAAAAAGTTGGACATTTTTCTGAATTTTTTTTAAAGCTATCATTTTATACAAAGAAGGAACAATTTTCAGTGCTATGTTTATCCATTAGAAAGTTAAATAAATGTAAAAGTTACATAGTTATTGAATATTAAATTATTTCTCAGCTTATAAATGAGACTTTCATTCTTTGAATATCAATTAAACCTTATATGAAATAAAATGATGTGTATTTGGAGAAAAAGCTTTTACTTACCATACCCCATGGGGTGCTGTTGAACTTCAGAACTGTATTTATGATGTTAAGAAGATTCAGAAATTCCTTGTTTTCATAAGTGAAGCGCTGGCCAAACACCAAGCAGCAGATCACATTAGACACAGTACGACTCAGCAAAAATGTGGGGTCGAATGCTTCACCTGGAAGCAAAAGGAAAAACTGGAGGAAAAATTCGTCTCACATACCAGAGATGCTAAGAAAGGTCTCTCACAGTGAGCTCAAACGCAGGTGTAAATGAGTTTGAAACTGAAGCCGATCAGGAGACAAATGAAAGAACTTGACCTGAAACATGCTGAGATACTCCTTCATATCAATGTCAACTCACCTTTGAATGAGTGTATCCGAGCCTTCAGGTGTTGGCTCTCTTCTTGGATCCACTCTTCCATCCCTTTACGTCCCATCCCAAAATCTCGTAGGGTTGACAGAGTGAAACGCCGCAGCTGCTGCCAGCGTTCCCCGTTACTGATCCCAATACCTGTCAGGAAGAAAAGCGTCCTTTGATAAGCCAGAACAAGCATCTTGAAATATGGGTGACAAAGAGCTTTAAATAAAAACAAAATATTTAAAGGGAAATTGTGTAACTTTTGATCAAAGATCAGCCTAATGTGAGTAATATTTGATGATTTCTGGGGTCCATATCCAGTGCTTGATGCATATTCCTGCTCCGAGGTGGCTGCCCTCCTCAGAAACCACACATCATAAATTTATAGGAGTGGATCCCTCACTAATGGGATCATGTGACCTGCTTTGGTTTATGGCTCCCCCTGTTTAAACCCAAAGAGCTCTGTGTTTTGTTATGTTTTCCTTCCTTAGAATCAAAGTTTGTCATGCTTAACAAAGTATGAAGATGAAAACCATGTCTAACAATGCCAGAAAGAGAAAGCAGAAAAGAGATGCTCCAGAGAAAAAAAAAACACCAGTCCACTTAACAAAGAACTGACTGCTTGGAGTCTGATTAAAAAAAAGTGTGGATGTAAAACCCACTCCGTTTGCCTCGGTGTTACTAAAGTACTACGTTAGCTCTTGGTCTTTTGTTTTTACAGTGTTTATTCAAAGCAGACAGCACGTGTCTGATGCTGCAGGATATGTCTGTGTCTTTATTTGGATGTTTTGTAGAAGATTAATGCACTAAGTTGAAACTAATTAGCTACAGAGCCAAGCTAGCGTGACTCCCTAAGCATTTTGTGCTGGTTGGGCTGGTTTTCATGTAACAAATACATTTCCTATTATTTTTTGTAAATATCAAAGAAATATAACAATTAGGAACTGGGCTGGTTTAGTTTGATGGTTTTCACACAGTTTAATAGGAAGCAGTACTACTTTACATGGATGGATACAGTAACATTTTGTGATCGTATTGTGTAGCCTGTGGGCAATTATAGATTTAGTGCCCATAGTGGCCAAAAGTTACACCATATCCTTTTACACCACACACAATGAAACAGTAGAGATTAGTACAAAGTAGACTTTTGACCGAGGTAAGTCTCAGTTTTGCAAAAGTAACATTTTGACAGAAATAGACAGAAAGATAATGTATTACCAAATCCTCTGGTAGCTTTGTACAGAAAAGGAAACTGCCCTCTGCCTACGAACTCATCTGCCTGGTCCACCAAAGCTTCTTTCACTGCATCATAGCCTACCAGGACAACCACCCGCTGCCACCCAAGGTAAACTGTCATCACAGGTCCATGAGTTTTGCTGAACTAAAAGTAAAAAAAAAAGAAACATCTGCACACACAATTTCTAAAGTACACAGTGAATGTATCCAAACTTCTGACTGGTGTGTTCATCTTGGTATGTGTGTGTAAAAGAATACACACATGTGCAGAGCTGAAAAACACTTGTTCTCAAGTTGTTATTAGAAATACACAAAACAAACTTAATAATGCAAATAAATCCCTGCTCAGACTCACCTTGAGAAAGCTTTTAAATGGTCTTTGTTTGTCTATTTGCGGCAGGTTTCCTATGAGGGGAAAAGCAACGGGTCCTGGTGGCAAACGGTGCTTCTTACTGTTTTTAACAGTAAGCAGCCACACCAGAGCGAAAATCAGCCCTGCTAAGATCACTGTCGCTGAAAAGTCCATATTGTCTCCACACTTCAGTTGCTCGTGTCCTCCTTTGTTCTGCATTCAGCGTGTCATGGTGACTGGTTCTTATACCTGAACTTTGTGTTTATATTTAACAGGACTTTAGCAAGAACAGTGGATCACAGGTAAGTCATGTGACCTCTTGCAAACCACTGCACCCTCACCTGATTATCAGTTAAAGAAAAAAAGCTTTGTAAACATCTGACTTGCAAAATGTGGAGAAAAACAAGAGTTGCACATTGAAAACCTGCTGACTTCTAAAATAAAGAAAAGAAATGAAGGATTTTTGTATCAGATTGGAGGATTTTTATTGTTGGAGTCTTACAGAACAGGTTAGCAACAAAATCACTATTTGAGATACAGAAAAACACAAATGAAGGGTTTAAACCCTGATTGGTTGTAGATTTAGAGGACTGTGATTCAGGTTATTTAACTAAATACCTACCTATAAATTACTTACGGCTGCATGAAATTTAAAAAAGTGTATTGATTCTATTATCAGAGAGAGTTTTGTTAAGCTCCATCTCCTGGCAACAGGTAAATGTGTTTCCAGAAATAATGCTATTAATTTTTTTATCAGTTCCAGACTGGATGGTTGCAGAGCCCTGACAGCTGATGTGTGCTAGTTCTCCCTCAGTTAAAGGAAAGTGCTTTTATTAATTTATTATTTGTTTTTATAACCATAAACAGCTTTGCCTCATCTTATCTCTCAGACATTATTGTTCTGCATACAGGATACTAATGTCTTTATATGACTGCAGCTTAAACACTGCTCCACAATTTGTCCACCCCTGTAGAATGTATACTTCTATTTCTGAACTTATATTTATTTATTGAAACTGGCTTTTTAGAGACATTTATGGCAGCTTTAAGCTTTATGGGTTTTTCTCCTTGTTATTTAGTGTAAATCACTTCGGTCTCCTTTTGAAGTTGTAAAGTGCATTTAAATAAATGTTCATTATTAGATTATGTTCTGTACAGGGAAATAATGGTAGGCACTGGATCTAGTTGGAGAACACATTCCTATAAAAAAGGTTTCTGCTCTGCACGTTGTGGATGTTCTGAAAGGGAGTCTCCAGGTATTAGACCTGACCATCTGTGACATCAGATTAGTGCAAATAGGAAACACTGGATTGTGTCTGTTTTTTTTTATTTTTCTATATTATATTCTCAAATGTTTGAGATCATATATTTTCCCATGGGTGGTCCACATCGGAGATTTGCTTGGTTTGGAAAATTGTTATCCAAGTGATTATTTTCTGGAAGGTGCCATTCAATGTTCACAGAGCACAGGAGAGATCCCACTTTACCCAGAGCTCTACACACAAAAAAAGCCTCACAGGTTGGATATGTTGGATGTTATGCGATCAGTTAAGCTGTGCATCGGGCTGTCAGTGTTCTGCTGGATTACTGCCTTGTAAATGATCAACAGAGTGAACATCCATTTAGACTATGTGGGCTGCTGTCTAGACTGCAGAATAAATATGTGAGGAATCCATCTTATGGTCTGGATCTGGACTTCCCTGATCGATTACTTGAGGTCTCAGTCTGCATGGACCTCCATGTTAAACTGTCCAACTTTAAGCAGGGATGAAAGTTTTGACACCCAGGTATAGCTTGTAAATATAAGAGGCTATTTTTCAATGTAACTGTATAAATCACATAAAAAAGCAGGTATTTTCTATCAATTTCTATTACTTCAACATAAACCCATTCTGACCTCCGCTATCTTTTATTTGCACACTACCATCTTGGATTTTTGCAGTTAAAGTTGGTAGAACAATCTACCTCATTGCCTTTGGACATTAAGCTTGTTAATATTGTTGGATCCTAAACAAGCACCAAAATTTGTGCTATGACTATATATTTATACACTCATTATATTATATAGTGTTTTAACAAATATAATTATTATAATGCACGTATAATGCAAAACGAGTCATTTAATTAAGACAAACAGAACAATTCATAAAAAAGACATAGCTCCCAACTCGGTCAAAGGTAACTAGCAAATAGATTTTATAGTGTTTTAACGAAGCAAAAATAAACATAATAAAGTAGCTTTGAGTGTGTGTGTGTGTGTGTGTGTGTGTGTGTGTGTGTAGTCTACAACAGAAACAGAGTAAAAAATATAACTAATATTATAAAATAAGTGTATAAAGTGTACATAATCCATTAAAAATACTAAGAAATATAGTAACGTGACTGGAAATATAGAAACATAACCAAATAGCCACAAATCAACTACAGTCCAGTCATGAGAGGTGAGGGATGCACGAACACGGGTATGAAATTGCACTTAAGTGCTGAAATGACCGTTTTTCCTGTCAAGGACGAGGAGACTGATTTCTTAGTTCGAGAAAAATATAAATTTAATAAATGAAGAATAAAAGAAGTTGAACATACATTAAACATTAAAACATGGAATGAGTCAATACATGAAAGACAAACAGACAAGATACAAGGTTATAACCCGGTGAGAATCATTTCAGAGATCTGTTGTAACACACAAGTCCGAAAGCAATTCTGCCCAGCCGCTTAGAGACTTTAAACGACTTGTGTGCATCAGTCTGGAGTCACAATTCTGTTGCGACAGATAGAGACCCATGTCCCGTCTAAACATTCTCCATGATGAGAAGGACACAACTCACACATACTAAGGTCAGAATGACATTAGCTTAGGAACATGATGGTCAGACCATTGATATTAATTAAGAGTAAGGAAATTAAGCCAGGATATCAAATGGCCATGACAGCGTGTCTGGCACGGCTAAATAATATGCAGCAATTCAAATACAGATGAATGAATTAGAGAAAACATCTGAGAGTAGCCGTAGTTTTAAGCTGGACAATGTATTATACTTATTACACAATCACGTGCATGTGGTTAAGTACCAAAACATACTCCAAAGTATTCAGATATGCACTTAGAAAGACAGTTTATATGCACAATAGCAAAGCAAATGTAGGGGGCATATTTACTGATAACATGCATTAGAACTTACTTTTGATTATGCACACTCTGCTGCTAGTGTGGACATTGACGTCCTTGGAATAAGAGGGCTGTGGTTTAGTAGGTCACTTGTTCAAATACAGAAGAGGAATTCAACCAAATATACTCTTTAACTTGTGATTTTTCTTGGTCTCCAATTATTCATACAGAAATAATTAGCATTCGGCTTTGTTTGACCACTCAAGTTTTTTCTTTTGAAAAACTTTCTTTTCTACTTTTATTCTATTGCTGTGTGATTATTTCTGTAACCATCTTTCATGTTTCAGAGCATCATAGATTAACTTCTTACATTGTTGTATAATCTCTCCACATGCACCGTTGTGGAAGGATTACAAAGCAGTTCCTTCTCAATGGCAAAGATTTCTGTGCTCCTGGATTTATGTCGACACTGATCTTCATCACTTTGTGGTTAAATGAGAGGGCAGTGGTACAGAGGACGAGGATTTAAACTCAATAAGGTCATCTTACTATGTTATATCTGGAAAGTGCAGCCCTCCTGATACATCATATAGTAACTCTGGTTCATTTTAACCACTTAAAACGTGAGATTTTCTTCATCTCTGTCAGTGCCATCTTCAGCTTTTGTGGATTTTACTCCAAGCATTCAGCATAATTCTACATGTATGCTTTCACACTTGCTGTTACATATGTATATATGAAACAGGCTTCATGGTGACATTTGCTGTTGCTTTTCAGTTTGAAGTTTTCTTTTTTATTTTTGTGCATTCTTGTTCCCATTTTATCTTTACTGTAAAGCATTTCAGTCACATTTTGATGCTGCAAAGCACAATTAAAGTTAATATTAGTTGATTGGTAAGAGAATAAAAAGCATAAAGGAAATAAAGGTAAATGCTGGATTTATTTGGAGAAACAAATAAAACACAAATAGAGACAAAGTAAAGAGAAGGAACAGTCTCTGAAACTATAAGAATATCACAATATATCAAATCAAGCCTCATACACAAAGTGCATAGGAGTAAGTAGGAGTATCATATTTAAAAACATTTACCTTTTAAAAGGAAAATAAATTATGTACATCAAAATGGAGAAAATTACATCTGCAAAAGCAACTGGTTAAATCATTTACAATGGATGAAAATGATTTAGAATTATGTTTTAAAGAATTTATACAGAGCTTTTCTAAATCTCCCAGCGAAACGACTTTATTTTAGATTTTAACTCATATAATACATTTAATTTGTATGGAACAGAAAGTAAGTAAACAGTAAATACAGACATTAAGAACGAAACAGAGTATTCATGAAAAGCATGAGACCAGCAACTAGACCAGGGGTAACCAGAGAGCCGCACTCCTGCAAGTGATGGGAGTTTCCCCGCTGCAACACACCTGACACACATCAGATTTCCATTAGCAGACTTTGTGCAGAACTGTGCACAAATCTGCTAATAACCCATTTAATTGAGTCAGGTGTGATAGAGTGGGAAACACTTGCAGGAATGCGGTTCCCTAGGACTCGAATTGCTTGTTCCTGAACTAAACCAAAGGGAATTTCCAAGGCATCCCTGCTAAAACCTACATAAAACAGCTTCGTTCACCGCGGTGTAGCAATGATGTTGTATCTACGAGGCACATTAGCAAAGCTGCTGTACTCTGGAGTGAGGTTGATACTCTCAGGTCCATCAGGAGAGGAAAATGTGAAACTCTGCAGGAGGGATACAATGAAGAGAAAAAGCTCCATACGAGCCAGAGACTCACCAACACAGGATCTTTTCCCTGCAAGGACACACAGAAAGAACAAGATATAAAGCTCCACATAAAGTCATCCTGTGTTATAACTCATCATTTTTCAGCCGTTTTACCTGCAGAAAATGGCAGGAAAGCAGGATTTTTCTTAAAGTTCCCGTTTTGGTCAAGGAAATGCTGAGGGTCGAATTCCTCAGGAGTCCCCCAGTTCTTTTCCTCTTTAAGCACAGAGTGCAAGAAAGGTAAAATCACAGTGTCCTGTGGAGACAAGACAGTCTCTTTTTAGCATACAGTAGTGTTGTAGGTCAGCTTGTCTCCTTGACCTGGTAGAACAGCTTGGCTGATCAGTGGATTGAAGATAACTTGGAACTTAATGTACCTTGGGGATTGTATAACCCCTGAAAGAGATGTCCTTCAGTGCACAGTGAGGAAGACTGAAGGGAACGATGTCCAAATAACGCTGCACCTCATGGATGACGGCATCTGTAAAAGGGAGGGACTTCCTGTCCTCCATGCTGGGACATCGATCCCGTCCAATTACAGTGTCGATCTCCTGTTGCATTTTCTCTGGAGGAGGGAAAGCAAAATGTTCAATTCTGATCTATTGATAAGAAAGTCACGATAACAATATTCCACATATTATATTCCAATTGCCAAATTATGAGATTCTAACTGTCCTTCCTTTTTGTACCGGGCGCCTCATAATGTGCCGGTCATCTTTTCAAACAAAAGCGTTGTTGCCTATCAGAGCCAGTTAGATGAGAAAACCCATCATTTCTCAGTCTTTGACTTACTAAAAAAGTAAGAAAGCAACATGACAGGAACACAAAAGAAATGCTGATGAAGGTGGTTGGGAGTCCAAAAGAAGTAAAAGACTCAATTTATCTGCTCTCATATTAGCAGCTAACGCTAACACCACAGATGCTACTATGTTTCGCAGACAATGGGGGAGACCTACCCTGTATCTCGGGGTTTTTGATCAGCACACTGAGAGCATATCTCATTGTGGAGCTGGTGGTTTCTGTTCCAGCCAGGAACAAATTCATCACTGTTGACACCAAATTCTCATAGTGAAACTCACTTGTAGGATTATCCTTTTCCTACGAGGGAAAAGTGGTGAAAGGATGCACAAATGATTCAAACACACACTTTGAGTTTCTGGCAACATATGTCCACTTCAGAGAGTTGTGTTTTGAGATGAACTTTGCCAACCTGATCACATCGGATGAGGAAGCAGTCAATAAAGTCTCTTGGGGAGCTGTGGTCCAGAGTGTCTTTGTGCTCTTGGATCTTCATTTTCACAAATTGTCGGACGTCCTTGATGTATCTAAAAACAGTGTGCTGGTAACCAGGAAGATGTTCCATGAGCCAGGGGAAGATGTTGTACAGCTGTGGAAAATCACAATACACAAAGCAAGTGTATTTTCAGTTTTTAATGGGTAAATGTAATTTATTTATTACCAAATTTAAACATTTGCTCCAGATTTTTTAGCATATTCACAAACAAACTTAATCAAGTATAGTTAAATATTTATGTGAAGAAAATTGTATTTATTTGTTGTTGTTTCATGAGTAGATCAAGTTTGTCAGACCCACTTTTTATACCCAAACTTGGCACCCTCCTCTCGCACCAATTACTTTTTGATTGTAGACTCCAGTAGAAAAGCCTTTAAAGTCTTTATCCATTGAATTTGTTCACAAGTTTTACAGGGTTTTTTGAAATGATATTTGCATGCCTTCAATATGTTAGAAAAACAACCCAACATAAATAAATCTGAACAAACTTGGATGAAAGTCCTCTACTTACCACCCCCCACGGGGTGCTGCCGAACATTATAAGTGTTGACATGATTTTGAGAAGTTTCAAAAATTGCTCGTCATCATAACTGAAGCGCTGGCCAAACACCAAGCAGCATATCACATTGGACACAGTGCGACTCAACATGATTGCGGGTTCAAATGTTTTTCCTGAAAGAAAAAAGTAAATGACTCAGTTTAGATCTTTCTGGGGAGCTTTTTTGGATAACATGGACGGGAATAGATGTCACAAAGACTCCAAGTCAGTCTCCTTTAAAAGAAAAAAGATGTTTTTTATTTTACAAGTACAAATACAAAATTATTATTCTTCCCTAGCCTACTGTAATCACTGTCAGTTATAGTTTTTTTTTTTTTTTATCTGATCCAAGCAGAAACCTGTCTGCTGGACAAAAGTGAAGAAGTGTGGAAAATCACAGTCGCCCCTATTCCACTAAGGGCTCTAAAACAGAGCAAATCCCCATAGAAGCGCTAACGAAAAAGACCAACTTCTCAGCAGAAATATCATATGCTGAAGTTGATACAGCCATTTCTCCGGCGAAATCCCCGACTTAACACTCTTTAAACAGCGATATCTCTCGAACCATTTAAAATGATTACTTAGCCTGCATTTTTTGTTGAAACTGCTTAATATCATTGTGTGGTGTAATAATGATCTAAATGGAACAAGATGTCCCATTTTGTGTCTCGGAAAGGATTACAAAGATGTTTGGGCTTGTATTGGGTAGGAGGAATCAGTCACATGCTAACTTTGGCAAAGTCAATAGAAACACCACCAGCTGCAGTAGAATGAGTGGTTATTTTTGCAGTTTTTGTACATATACATAATAGTTATACTCGTTATAGTTTACCCAATTATCCTTAAGACATTTGTAAACATTTTCAAAATGTCCAAAAAGTTCTTTGTTATAGTTTGCTCTGGTTTTTCAACACAGATGCAACATTTCTTTTTTCTATTTCTTTTTTTCTTTCTCTTTATGAGACCATAGAATTTTTCTAAATTTATTTGACTAAATTGTAAAATGGATAATATGAAAACTCTTTATGAGCTATAATACACAAACAATTCCTGGTGAGGATTACTCCCCAAAACTCCTTTAGACTCCGAAGGGTTTTAATGTCGAGTTTACCCCCCCCCCCCCTCCCAAACAATCCTCGTTTTTGTATCTTCTGAGGGCAAAGACGACATGCGTGATGCTGATGAAGTTGGCTTCATCTGATCCTGCCATGTTTATGTTTTGTATCTTTATGCGTATTCAATTCAATTCAACTTTATTTGTATGGCATCATTTCATGACAATGTCGTCTCAAGGCGTTGCATCAAATCTTGACTTTGATCTAGATTCGATGCAATCTCCCATTCTGAACAAGCATGAGGCAACAGTGGGAAGGAAAACTCTCTTGTAACAGGGAGGCAAAACCTCCGGCAGAAGCCGGCTCAGGTAAGGCTGCCCTCTGCTTTGACTCGCTGGGGTCAGAGAGGACAGGAAAGACAGATTAATATACATTGCAGCTTCTATCCACGAAGACCTGCAGATAAAGGAAAATAAGAAGTAAGACCTGCAAAAAATGGAAGAAATGAGAAATAAAACCTGCAAAAAAGGAGAAATAAGACCTGCAGAAAAAAAGAGAAATAGGTTAATGATGCCAGTACTGTCCAATTCATGGAAAATAAGCACCAGAGATAATAATTGGAAGTTCTCAGTGCATCATGGGATGTCCGGCTAGACTATCCCTAACTGTATGATTTGTTGAAAAGGAAGGTTTTAAGTCTGATTTTAAAGGCAGAGAGGGTGTCCGCCTCTCATACTCACACTGGAAGCTCCCATTGTTTTCTTATAGACTCTGGGAACCACAAGCAGACCTGCAGTCTAGGAGTGAATTATGAGATCTCTGATATACAATGGAGCTTGGTCATGGCGAGCTTTATATGTAAGGAGAAGGATTTTAAACTCTATCCCAAATTTAACAGGGAGCCAATGAAGAGATGCTAAAACT
>JBAMHX010000010.1:27047956-27058870 GCA_037177515.1 Pseudomugil tenellus
TCGTAAGAAGCCTCGCTGCAGCATTTTGGATCAACTGGAGACTTTTCAGGGCATATTTGGGACAGAACATAAATAAAAAATTGCAGTAACCCAGTCTAGAAGTAATAAAAGCATGAATTAATTTTTCTGCATCACTCTGAGACAGGATGTCCCTTATGCCTTACACTTATGTTATGGAAGTGTGAGAACACCTCAGTGGATTAAAACTACATATTGTCCTGGTTTAACAGGTTTCCCTACAAAAGTTAATACAACCTAATGAGCCTAGTTGTAGTTAGTAGGTCTATTTTATCCTGAAACAGTTAAATAAAAATGGCTCAGAATACAGATTTTACACAGTATTTTGAAACATCATACTATGAAAACTAAAAATAACACATTTTAAACATTTTTTAAAGAAAAGACCCAGGATAAACCATCCCCAACAGTAATTTTTAATGTATTAATGAAGAAGTTCCAGCTGCTGTCAGATTATGTCTGTGGTGGGAATACAGGATCTCACATGTACCCTAATTAACAATCTAGTTTAATATAACAATATTATAGACTACAGTATGACTAACAAGTGTCCAAAGCAAAAGAAAGCAAAAAAAGTTGCCCATTGCTACTTTATAAAGTCATTCCCGAGGATCAAGTTAAAAGATTGTTAGGGTTTGTTCAGTTCCAAACTGCAGAAGATCCAGATGTCTTTCTTCCACTGCTTTTTATTACATATTGAGAACTTGTCAGGACCAATATGGCAGGAGTATTGATGCACACAGTGGAAATCAATATGGTGTCTCTGCTCCAGACCTCCACTGAGGCCACACCTCTCCCTGTTTTGATTCTAGAGGAGGAAGGCAGCGCCTCCCTTTCCAGGCCTCAGTTTTGTTCTTGTTCTAAGCCATGCCTGAGACAAAGCCTGGTAGCTTCAGCTAACTCCCCAAAAACCTGCATATCAGCATTCCCAACGCTACTGAGCTTTCCTCCTGTCTAAGTTTAAGTGGCTTAAAACTTTTTTCTATGAAATTTTCTATGAAATAATTTCACCAGATATATCATTCATAAAGATCATGCATGCTTTGACTAAATACCTTTCCTACTGCTGAAAACTCACCTTTGAATGAGTTTATCTGAGCTCTCAGGTGTTGGCTCTCTTCTTGGATCCACTCCTCCATACCTTTACGTCCCATCCCAAAATCTCGTAGAGTTGTGAGAGTGAAGCGCCGCAGCTGTCGCCAGCGTTCCCCGTTACTGATCCCAATACCTGTCAGGAGTAAAGGTGAGCTCACTGATATGCAGAGCACCAGAGAAGCATGCAACCAGACAGAAATGGCAGACTTGGGATAATAAAAAGCTTTACATAAAGAAGTAAAGCTGAAAGAAGCATGTACTTGAACATTTGAACAAAATGGTCGGCTTCCATGACATAATGTTGCAAAAATATAGCGTAACCCATCACAGCTAGGCAGAAAACTAGTCCATGCTTTTGTTATTTCTAGACTGATTTACTACTTCACATTTGTAATGATGGAGGGAGTCGGCGCCAAAAGGAAGTTAATAGGATTTATTTGGAAGGACGAGGAGTGATAAACAAAACCTGTATGGAAAGTGGAGGAGTCCAGGAGGACAGGGAAGGCAGGAGCAGCAGGAACAAGCATGGGTGTTGACATTCAATGTATGACCAAGGAAAGACTGTGAGCCGAGGGAGCTAAAGCTGTGAGGGAAATCAGGAACAGGTGCAGGTGATCAGGGGTAATCAGTCTGGTGGCAGGTGATGGTGATTGGGCTGAGTCCGGAGACACAGTCCGGAGGAGCGTCCACCCGTGGGACCTCCTGGGACAGGGGAACTGGTTCTGGCTTTGGAGGCTGCGATGCAGGACGGGAGTTGGGCGCTGTCCTGGCACAGGACAGTCCTGGGCGCTGGCGTCAGAGGCGGCGGCGCAGGACGGGACAAGGGAGCTGGCGTCGGAGGCGGCGGCGCAGGACGGGACCTGGGCGCAGGTGTCGGGCCTGGTTTCTGCTGCGACACTGGCGTGGAGAGCTGCTGCTGCGACACTAGAGTGGAGAGCTGCTTTTGCGACACTGGCGTGGATCTCCCGGGCAACGTGGAACGTGGCACCTCAGGAGACAGAGTGGGAGCCCCCCCCCAAAAAAAATTGTATTGGAAATTTGGAGAGGGGCAGGGCTGGACTGGCGGAGACGAGCAGGGCTGGACTGGGGGAGACACAGAAGGGTCGGAGCAGAGCTGGGTCGGAAGACGTGGAAGTCAGGCAGGCAGGAGGCACAGAGGGAAGCGGAATTCTCCGGAGGGCGAGTCTGGCTCTTCGGTTTCGTCGGTATGGGTCGGACATTCTGTAACGATGGAGTGAGCCGGAGCCAAAAGGAAGTTAACAGGATTTATTTGGAAGGACGAGGAGTGATGAACAATACCTATATGGAAGGTGGAGGAGTCCAGGAGGACAGGGAAGGCAGGAGCAGCAGGAACTGTGGAACTGTGGCAGGTGATGGTGATTAGGCTGACAGAGTCCGGAGCAGGGCATGACAACATTATTGCTCTGTTCAAAATATGTCATGAAAAGTCTCCATCTGATGCAAAATTAAAGGTGAAGCTTGAAGGATACTGTGATAAACCAGCCTAAGGCTTTTTGTCGCAGCTTAATTCTCCCATTCGTCTTTACAATTTTAATTTTCAGAAGACAGGAAAGCCAAAGGCATAACCACTGGTAAATTTTATCCATGCAACACACATGTGTTAACTATCTTTCTGTGTGCAGGCAGGAGACGTACCATGTTGCTAATTCTCCAACATTGCTATTTACAACTATAAATCAAAGAAGAATAATTAACCCTACGCATGAAAAAATGAAATGATTTTGTATGACAATAATAATTTGCAACAAAGGTATTTTGCTCCATCATTTCTTGATGACGGCAATATCAGCATAAAGAACCTTGTGTTCCATGTTCTGACGGCAAAACTATCGCATTATAATGAGACAAGGTCCCTTTTTTAAAACATAGGTGACGACTCTATGATTCTGGTCTTTTTTTAATTATAATATTAATATTATTGGTGGAGAAGTAATAATATTAATACATATTTTGTATTAATTGGCTTTTATAAACACAGTTATCATAATTTGGACTAATATGGATTGTTTTACCTAGATCGCAATGATTTGGTTTAAACTGAATTTGATTTAAAGGCCATCGATGTGTAGTCATAACAAATTATATTGAAACTGAGATTTGGAATAAATACAGTAAGACAGGAAAATTATATTGTGTTACCATATCCTTTGGTAGCTTTTTTTATAAAAGCCACCGACCCCCTGCCTGTGAAATCATCTGCCTGGTCCACCAAGGCCTCCTTCACTGCATCATATCCAACCAGGATGACCACTCGCTGCCAGCCAAGGTATAACGTCATCACAGGTCCATGAGTTTCACTGAACTAAAGGTAGAAAAGACAAATAAATAAATAATGACACACTTTGAACAATATTTTATATAACTGCCTGTCAAAAAATAAAAGTCACCAACAATTTTCAGAACTGGCAGAAACCTAAATATCGCAATAAAAATCTGGTAATGAAAAAACATACATTTTAAAAAAACTCAAATATCACAAACAAGTTTCATGAGGTGGTTTCAGATGTTTCAATATAAAGTATTTCACAAAAGTGTAATTGAAGCACTTTTGCAGCATTTACTCATCCTGGATGTGACCCAGGAGGTCATGTGACCCTGTTCATCTCTGGTGCAGAGATGAACAATTTTACAATGAACTAGGATGAGAAATGAGGGAGAAGGGCTCCAAAAAACACGCAAATTCTCTAGAGTAAGCGGCAAACACCAAAATAATGCTACGTGGCTGACATGCAAGAGCCATAATGATATTTTCTGAGAACTGTTGCTTATGTGCTAAACACTGTTCAATGGAAACACCTGCAAATCACAATTGTTTGTCAAAATCTTACAAATATGCTTTTTTATTTTGCAACAAACTATAATAAAAACACAGCTATTGTCTAATTACTGAATAAATTATGGCATTTCAGCTGCAACAAGTTATTTCATGTCACTAAAAGGGACCTTTAGTAAAAGTTTCCCTCAAAATCTAGTTATCCTAGGTGTCCATACCTCCAAATACATTTTGCACTCTGTCCTTTTCTTCCCTCTTAGCGAGGTGTACCATTTTACTTTAATGAAGAGGCACTGACCCACCTCCTCAGAAACAATATATTACGTCTTGTTTAAAATGTGACAAAGTTACTCAAGCACATATGCAGGGAATTCTTGGTGTTATTAACCCCTTAGGTGACCATATTTTTATTTGAAACTTCTAAAAAGACCCAGAGTACATGAACCGTTGCTCTATAATAATGATTGAGTGAATGTTTGTTTCTTTTGAAGTTGTTTGTATATTACATGGAATATTACATTAGTCATTTAGCAGTCACTTTTATCCAAAGCAACTTACATTTTTGGGGTCATAGGGTTCAGTGTTTTACCCAAGGTCCCTTCAGCATTTAGTCAGGGGAAACCTGGAATCGAACTGCCAACCTTCAGGTTAACACACAACTGCTCTTACCTCCTCAGCTACAGCTACAGCTCAGGAATAGTTATATTTTAAAGAAGAAGCTTGATCAGTCACCTTATGTGTTATAGTCTACATGGCTGGTTTTGTTTTGTACACACTGAGGTCTAAACATCAGGCTCCCTCCTACCTGAAAGACATGCTCCACCCACATACCTTCATGTATCCTTTGCTCCACAACTACCTAATCATCTCCAGGAACAAAGATTAAACCTGAGGGGATCTGGCCTTTTCTCCCCCACCAAACCCTCTTCCTCCCATAACATTTACTATCAATTCTGCTATGTTTGAATCTGAACTTAATATTAAATTTTTTGCTCCACTTTTAGCCCTTTCTACATTAAATATTATTTTCACAACTATTTTTCTGTATTTCCTGTGTTCTCTCTATGTATGTGTTTTTTATGTGCTTGCTAAATTCCTGCCCAGTTTTAACTTGTCCTTTACTGCTTAAAGTATTGTTTTCCTCCTGAAAAGTGCTATACAAAAGAAATGCATTATTATTGTTGTTGTTATTGTTATTATTATTATTATTATTATTATTATTATTATTATTATTATTATTATTATCATTGATGTCTTGTTTTTATTACTACTAAACCAGGGTCTTTGGGCAACAATTAAAAAAAATTAACAGCATATATCATTTATTTTTACATCTGTATGTTTCTTTTTCCATTGATCACATTGTTCCTGTACTTGCATGCTCCTGGGTGTACGCACACTTTTCCTTTCTGTAATGTTGAAGAAAACTTAGATAAATTCGGATTTAAAAACAATACAAATTACTTCAAAAAGATACAAGAACACATGTAAATCTATTAAGACAATTCTGTCCTCTTAAAGTAAACTGTTAATCCCCTGAATAAGGACCTGGGTCCTGCGCCCCCGCCCCAGCTCCGCTTCCAATGGTTGTCGAGGCGAATGTTTGCCATGAAGCTACAGGCTCTCGAAGTACATTTTAAGGTCGTGTTTTCCTGATTTTGGAGTAGTGTGTATATATGGAAAATAAAAAAAAACCATACTAAATAAATTAAATATAAAGCGCGCGGGCACATTTATAACTTAATAACAAAGTGTTCGCTGATTTTTCCACAAGCTGCGAAAACAAAATGCAGCGTGGTAAATACACGCATGTCCAAACTCACCTTAAGAAAGCTCTTAAACGGTCTTTTCTTGTCTATTTGCAGCAGGTTTCCTATGAGGGGAAACGCAAAGGGTCCGGGAGGCAAACGGTTCTTCTTTCTGCCTTTAACAGTGAACATCCACAGCAGAACGAAGATTAACGCTGCTAAGATCACTGTTGCAGAAAACTCCATAACTTCCACACTTTGTTTTGTCCTGCTTTCTGCTACCACACTGGATCTTATGCATAACAGTTGTGTAACTGGGAGGTGGTCATGTGAGGAATGTAGCTTGTTTGACAGACTTAAAGGGATTTGCATAAAGGTCCGCTGATTTTCTTCTTCTTCATCCTCATCTTAGTCTCATCACATCTGGGTTTTTAGGTGGGTCTAAATTTCACTGAACAATAAAGGATCTAATGGGGTCCAAATGTTAAAAAGGGAGAGAAAGATAAGGGGGGTGGGGAAATGGAATATTAAGGAAAATGGGCATTTTTGTATTTTCATAACAATAAATCAGCCACAATTTGGTAACTGATCTCTGTTTTGTTTTGTTTTTTTTTTTTTGTTTGTTTTTTTGTTTTTTGGAACAAGCCATTCAAGATCCTAGCATTGATAATTTCACATTTTGTTTTGTTTTTTTCTCTTTCAACCAAACCAGGTGGAATCTGTTCATGGTTCTAAAACACCAGTGGATGTATGCATATCCCTTTAAATCTGAATGAGATGTTCTGATTCCCCTTTGGGTAGTTTGTTTACCCCTTTTCTTCTTTTTTTTCCTTCTTTTTTCTTCTATATTCAGCGTTAATAGCTGAAAAGTGAAAACAGTTTGTTTCACAGGGAATTAGCAGCCTGGCAGTGAGCCAGGAGCACTTTCACCTGATTATCTGCAAAGAGCTGTTTAACTTGTTTAGTTGCAGAATGTGGGAAACAAAAAATAATATATACCTGCCTGAGGTTGTTCTGTCTGGACAGACAGGTTGCCGTTTTTTAAAAACCTAAAATCAGTTCAGAGAGTTTAATAGTTTGCTAAAGTTAAATAAAATGATCTTTTTATCAGATCAGTTTTACATAAACGTATTGTACAAACCCACTGCAAATTACAGCTCTATTTAAAAAATAACTTTTAACACTGAAATGTAAATAAAACCAGAATTCAATCACTTGCAATTATTTTCAATTTATTAATGAAATATAAAAATACATATCAGATGATAAAAGAGAGAATTTTGATCACACCAATGCAAAAGTAATGAGCACAAATCAAAAACAGCTGTATTTGACAAGTAAATGTGTCAATCAGCAGCTGGTTCCTAACGTATATTTGTATTAAACAAGCATTTCAGAGGAGCAGAACATCTCAGAGGCAAAGATGGACACAATGTTACCAGTTTAAGTTGAACTGGGTCCTAAAATTGTAGAAATGTTTTTTAATGTAAAATTGTAAAGACTTTCAATGTCACTTTATGTAAAATGTGAAATATCAAAAGATATAGAGAATCAGGAGAAATCTCTGTATGCATAGAAGAAGACCAAAGTTCAAATCTGGATGCTGGGATCTTGCATCCTTCAGGCATTGATGCATCGATATCAGACACAAATCTGAATTAGAAATCACTACATGAGAAATCACTGTCTGTCAACAGGCTAACTTTTTTTTTTACGTTACATTAAACATCAGCTTTATATGCAGGTTTTCGTCTCATCGTGGGGTAGCAATGATGCTGTACCTACGAGGTACGTTGGCAAAGCTACTGTACTCTGGAATAAGGTTAATACCGTCAGGTCCACTACGGCAGGAAAAGGTGAAATCCTGCAGCAGTGATACAATAAAGATAAAAAGCTCCATGCGAGCCAGTGATTCACCAACACAGGATCTTTTCCCTGCGAGGAGATAGAAAGATAGAAAGATATAAAGGTCAACATGAAGTCATCCTGTGTGATAACGGATCATTTTTCAGCCGTTTTACCTGCAGAAAATGGCAGGAAAGCAGGATTTTTCTTAAAGTTCCCATTTTGGTCAAGGAAGTGCTGAGGGTTGAAGGCCTCAGGAGTCCTCCAGTTCTTTTCCTCTTTCAGCACAGAGTGCAAGAAAGGTAAAATCACAGTGCCCTGTTGAGACAAGTAATGTTCAAAAGTCAGATTCCTGTTTTCTTGATCTGGTAGAACAGCTTGAATGATCAGTGTGTAGAATACATCTTGGAACTGAATCTACCTTTGGGATTGTATAACCCCTGAAAGAGATGTCCTTCAATGCACAGTGGGGGACATTGAAAGGGATCAAGTCCAAATAACGCTGCACCTCATGGATGACAGCATCTGTAAAAGGCAGGGACTTCCTGTCCTCCATGGTGGGACATCGATTGCGTCCAATTACAGTGTCGATCTCCTGTTGCATTTTCTCTGGAGGAGGGAAAGCAAAACGTAAATACTCTCATATGTTGTTAGTAAAGACAAGATAACTAGTAACCATATATATTCTATATTTTTAAAGATGTGCATTGGAGTGGGTTTATTCTTTCTGGGAGGGACCTACCCTGTATGTCTGGGTGTTTGATAAGCACACTTAGAGCATATCTGATGGTGGAGCTGGTGGTTTCTGTTCCAGCCAGGAACAGATTCAACACTGTTGATACCAAATTGTTATAGTTGAACTCAGTTGTTGGATTATCCTTTTCCTGAAAGGAAAAAGTGGTCAGAGTGAAGTATTGATTCAAATTACTCAAATAAGTTTGATTTCTTGGCGACATGTGGCCAAAAATGGTAAACATTTGGAAAGGAGATCTGTATTAGAAATGTTTTAGGAGCACTCATATCAGACAAGAAGTCTATTTTAAAGTTCAAGTCACCTTTATTTGTATAGTGCTACTTCACAACAGTGTCATTGTAAGGGACTTCAAATACTTTAATTCAAGCTTAGTTAATGAAAACCATCAGATTGCATTGAATTTGGACTTGATCCAGTCTCCCATCCTGATCATGCATGAGGCGACAGTAAAACTATGGGAGACCAGGGGCTATGCTTGATGGGACAGGGAATTCAGGAGAACTTTTGCACCTTTTTAGTTGGTTTGGTTTGCTTTCACTTCATGCAAGTGAACCAAACTTGCCTGGATGTTGTCACACAGTTACAGCATCTGCTCACTAAGGGATATCACCTGAAGCAAACATTTACCGGAATAAAGTCGAGCTCATTGATTGGCTAAGTTAGCAAATGGCTCTCATTGCAAGTAAATGATGGAGCAACACCAAGTTTATCCAGGGTTCCTTGGAGCAGGTCTTTCTTGGACTTTCTGTTTTTATTGGAGTTCAAATTTAAGATGGTTGCAGAAGAGGGTGTGAGCTATCTGACATGTTTCACTACATCATGTCCTGTCTCTGGTTCAGTGCTTGTTTCACACTTAAAGAGACCTACAACAGGCTTCAGGTAGAATGAAACCCCCAGTTTTTAAGCGCACCAGAGTTCTCTTCTTTGGCCTGCATCAGAGCTCGAATGGACACTCATATTGCAACAAACAATTAGTATGTTTAGATGTTGAACAGTTTTCTCTGAAAGCAAACAACAAAATACTAGTGAAAATGTGCCTTTAGCCAAAGACCGAACCTAGGCTACCCAACTTAGGAGGTGCATAAGAGCAATAGAGCATTGTTCCTCGATCTTGGTTATCTCTGCTCTACAAATCTTACAGGTTTTTTAACTTGAAAGGGGGAAATAAGCAGAACTGTATTATGTGGGAAATTACAGGAATATAGAATGTCACACACCGTCTCAGTGTTAGTCTCCAGCTCTGTCTTTATCAGCTGATTCAGCTGCATGTAAGGCAGTGCTTCTCAATTCCAGTCCTCAGGCCCCCGTGCCCTGCATGTCTTAGGCATGTCCCTACTCCAACACAGCTGAGTCAGATTCATGAACCTTCCCATCACATTCTTTGCAGCTTGTTAACGAGTCAGTCATTTATTTCAGGTATGTTAAAGAAGGGTTGCTTGTAAAACATGCAAGGCGGGGGGGCCTGAGGACTGGAATTGAGAAGCACTGATGTAAGGCAAGGCAAGGCAAGTTTATTTGTATAGCACCTTTCATGTACACAACAGTTCAAAGTGCTTTACATTAAAAGCATAACAGATGTTGAAACAGAAAAAAAATGTACATGTTTATTCATGTATTCATATATTATGTGAGACACCAACTCCTCTCATAGCCCTTAACAATCCGGAACAAAAGAAACCCGAGAAAACTGCTGCTAGGGAGTCAACACCCTGTTTTTCTAAGGTGGAGAGTGCTGCTAGAGCTAACGGGCTACCGTTTGACTCAGAGCTAGCTTCTATTCTGCTTTTGCAACAGAAACATTATAAGTTACTTCCACATGTTCTGTAAAATGATAATGTTTTGCTCTGTGTTTTTGCACTTTGCACATTTTTTTGCAGGGGCTAAGAGGTCGAGGCAGGTGTGACTCATGACTCACTTTGGTTTGGTCAGTGTTTGAGAGGAAATCTTGCAGTGAAACCATTTAGCTTGCAAAACAAAGTAAAGCGATTAAAACAACTTTTTTCTGTCAACAATCCTTTATCTCTAAAATATCAACTGTGGCCATTTTCTGGCCATAAAAGATTACATAAAAAGCTAGAAAAGCACTCAGAATGCAAACCTCCGCTAAGCTCTCAGTTCCCCCTCATATTGCGACTTGCATCCCAAAATAATACTCATTCAGACAAGATCTTTGTCAGAGTGAAAAACAGCAGACAGAAACGACCTGTAGGATGCGTCAGCTGTCGTCACACGAGTGGCTGCCTCGCAATGTTAAAGAATCCTTCAAAACATTTTTGGATGTGACAGTGATCCGGATCACCTCCAAATTGTAATCACTTCTTAATTTTCCCATTCTGGATATATCCTGAAAATCTCATGATAATCCATCCATTACTTCTTGAGATATGTTGTACATAGACAAACTAACAAACAAACAAACAGATAAAGGACCCCAAAAACATTACCTCCTTGGCCGAGGTAAAAATATGAACTTTTTTCATATTCTGGCTAAACTAACTATGGAAAGTCTAAAGGGACAAAACACACTTCTTCACTGTAAGAAATCTCTTACTACAAGGCAGCTTTTTCTGGATTTTACTGAAATGGAACAATTAATATAGATTAAAATAAGATAAATATAACTTAATTCAATAATAGCAACAGTAAAGATGCATAGTCCA
>JBAMHX010000010.1:27058970-27072189 GCA_037177515.1 Pseudomugil tenellus
GATAGATAGATAGATAGATAGATAGATAGATAGATAGATAGATAGATAGATAGATAGATAGATAGATAGATAGACTTTGAATTGATATACCTATTTTATATACTATTGCAAACAAATTAAATCAACAATACAACAAAAGAAACTTGGAAAACCTTCTACTTACCACTCCCCACGGACTGCTACCGAATATTACAAACTCTGAGATGATGTTGAGAAGTTCTATAAATTGCTTGTCTTCATAACGGAAGCGTTGGCCAAACACCAAGCAGCAGATCACATTGGACACGGTGCGGCTCAACCAGATTGTGGGGTCAAAAGGTTCACCTGGAAGAAACAAGTAAGCTCATAATGTTCCTACCAGATACATAAAATCTATTTGAAAAACTATTTTGAAGGTGTTTTCTGTCAACTACATGTTTCTCAAGTCCAAGAAGACAAATAAGGACTAACTCCTGAAAGATTTTAGCTTTAGTGATGATGTTCATTTCCATTTCCTAAGACTCACCATGGCCTGATGTAACCACTTCTAGAGTTGTGTTTACACATCTTATGGTAAATATATCAATCTGTTACAACTTCTAATAGTATTAAACTCTTGACTTTTTCATGAACTCTTATTATTTGTTAATTTTTTTTGCTTAATTCATTCCACACAACTACTTTAATATTTTCTAATATTGTCCAAGAATGCTAATAAATAAATTCAAAGGTTTTGTAATGTCTATGTCTTTTATTCAACTAACATGGATTTTCTAAAAGAACATATCTTGGGGTTTTATAGTACCCATTCTATTATTAATTTACTCCATCAGTTTTCCTGCCAGAGTCAGACTTATTTAAAGGTTCTATATTATGCTATATTTGCCATTTCACGGTCTATTATGCACATCTATAATAATATTATGGGTTTTAGAACATGCACCAAACTATAGCTTTGCCATATCACTCATTTATTGTTGCAAGGTTTCTACCGCAAACTGTGAAAGGCTCAATCTGCTTTCCTCCCGCTGACTCTCTGCTGCTTTCACTTATCCCCCCCACCCGCACTGAACAGCCAGAGAAGTGCTGTCTTTCGGCGGTGTGCAGTTGATGCATCTGTTGATGAGGGTATGGCAGCAGTGATATGCACACTTTCTGGAGGAGATGGCGTACTAAAAATTTCAGGTTGCTCTGCTTAAGCTGCACTTTTCCTTTTAAAGTGATAAAACTACAAAAACATGTGGATAAAAAATAAAACTACTTCCAGGATAATTTTTAAGGTTTAACATTTTTAAAATGAAGTTTGATGTGTTTTCAGCTTTCATCTTTATAGCAATATCTCGGTTTTAGGACTGGAAAACAGGTGAGAAAGAAGTAAAAGGATCCCAGCTGCTGCATTGCATGAAACAGTAGAAAAAACACGATCAAGCTGGAAAGAAACAGCAGATTTAGATGAAAACTGTTTCCATCTATCTAAGAACAGGTGGGCCTTTAACCTGGATGTTTCAGCTGTTCTGGGGCTTTTTGGGAGTTTTTTTCCAGACATGTAGAGCATACAGGCTGAATGCAGCTTCCCCCTGCCTTCTTCTGACTCTGGCAAGTGATAAATAACCAGATCCAGATGACCTGAGGGGTCTGCTGGGTTCATATTGGGTCAAGAGGTCAACCATTCACAGCTAAAGACCTCAGAGATGGTATGTTTGAAATAATTTACTTTTTGGTCAGCTAAAAACTCACCTTTAAATGAGTGTATCCGAGCCCTTAGGTGTTGGCTCTCTTCTTGGATCCACTCCTCCATCCCTTTACGTCCCATCCCAAAATCTCGTAGGGTTGTCAGACTGAAGCGGCGCAGCTGTCGCCAGCGTTCCCCATTACTGATCGCTATACCTGTCAGGAAAAAAGGTGAGCTCACTGATATGCAGAGGACAAAGAGAAGCCATGCAAGAAGACAGAGATGGCAGATTTGAAATGGTTAAATACATTTTACTTGACCTGACTTACTCTCGGGTAAGTCTCAGGCAGGGTTAGATGGAGCTACAGCTGGTGAGAACAACAACTGACTGATATTTTTGTTCATATTGTAAAAAGTTGATGTGTTCTGTTTTATGTGATGTAATCTGGAGGCAGATTGTTAAATGCCTGATAAATAAAAATTAGGATTTTAAACTGAAATCTAAATCTAAATGACTTGGTCATCAATGTACCTGATGTGGAGTTGTAGTGGTTGTTTTGTATTGATATGGATCAGGTGGAAACAAATAATAGTCTTTGCTTTGACACAAACAAAAGACATCATTTTTTTACCATATCCCTTTGTAGCCTTCTGCAGAAATCCAACCGACCCTCTGCCTGTGAAATCATCTGCCTGGTCCACCAAGGCTTCTTTCACCGTGTCATACCCAACCAGGACAACCACCCGCTGCCAGCCCAGGTATAAGGTCATCACCGGTCCATGAGTTTTACTGAACTAAACGTGCAAAGACCACAAAAAACTCCCTGAAACATTTTAGAACTGTGGGAAACTGATCATGCACATAATTTAGAACAAGATAACAAAGAACCTGCACTGATTTTCATAACCTGTCATAAACTATTAAAGAAAAGCAAAAACGCACGTTCCACCATACCTCGAGAAAGCTCTTAAACGGTCTCTTCTTGTCAATTTGTGGCAGGTTTCCTATCAGGGGAAAGGCAAAGGGTCCGGGAGGCAAACGTTTCCTCTTATTGCCTTTAACATTGAACATCCACAGCAGAGCGATGACCAGCCCTGCAAGGATCACTGTTGTAGAAAACTCCACCATGCTGTCCAAACTTTCTTCTCTCTGGTGCTTATTTGTTCTGCGCTGCTAGCTCTTATATCTGCACAGCTGGGTTCTCATGGAAGTGTTTGGAAACGTTTATAGGATCAAAGGGCAACTTTCATTTTACAGCTTGTGATTCCTGATTTAAAAGGATGTGCTACAAGGGATTTTTTAAGGTAGTAAATGTTCTACAAATCAGAACATGTGTGTTGATGAATCTATAACATTTTTGCATAAAACTGACAAGTTTAATGAATTTTTTTAACTAGACCTGACCTGAACGGATGTGGCCTACATACTGTATATTATATATTTTTTTTATTGACTGTATAAATCGGCAACAGCGTGATGATTAAACCACATTGTAGAGATGAATATGTCCAGATTATATTATATTATAAGCACTGTTTGCTTTTTATACTTGTTTTTGTTTTGTCTTTAACTCATAATGGATTGATATGGACATTAGTAAAAAAAAAAACTGGAGTTTTTTTTTTTCTATATTCACCATTTCCAGGTCAATGGTACGTTACCTGAACAATAAAAACAGTTATGTTTAACAGGAGTTGGCAGAAGGACAGTAGTGGGCCACAGATGAGCCACGTGGCCTTGCAAGCTGAGTGCACCCTGACCTGATTGTCTGTAAAAGCTCTTTAACCCTTTTGAACAAGTAATACAAGTGAGAAGTCATTCTAACTTCTGCAGAAATGTTCCTTTTCTTTCAAAACTTAAATTCAGTTCGTAGTCATAAGCTTAGTAGTTGATAAAAGTTTAATAATGTGTAATTTTATTTGCCAGATCAGTTGCTCTTAAACACACTGTTATCAAAGTTGCAGCAAAATACAGCCTCTTTCCAAACACAAACATTTTGATATTTAAATAAGACCAAAATGCAATAAGTTGCAGTTTTCATAAACTTGTAATGTATTTCCCATAGAACATAAACAAAATATGAGATGGAAAACTGAGACATTTTATCATTTCCTGCAAAATAGGAACTCATTTTGAGATTGATGGCAGCAACATAAATACGCTGATACAGAGGCACTAAAAGACTGGAAAAATAACTGGCACAGATCAGAAACAACCAAAAGAGCATTTGACAACTAATCAGAATAATTGGCAACAAGTCAGTAAGATGATTGTGTAAAAAGAGGATTTCAAAGAGACAAGAGTCTCTCAGGTGTAAAGATGAACACAGCTTCACTAATTCAATGTTTTTAGAAAAACTTTCCGTGACATAACTTCAGAGCTTTGGAAGATTCCCCATTTTTAGTGTGTAATATCACCATTGGATTCAGAGAAGAAGAAGGAGTCTCTGTGCGCAGGACAAAGTCAATACTGGTGATCTTGGGGCCCTTCAGGCAGCACTGCATTATAGCCATCACTGTGATTTCCTGTACCACAAATGCAGGTTAAAGCTCCATTGTGTAAAGAAGAAGTCACGTGTGAACAGGATCCAGAAACACCGTCATCTTCTCTGAATTAAAACTCAATTAAAAATGATCTGAATCGTTGTGGTAAACTGGATGAAGATGTGAAATTCTACTGGCTACAGAGGAGACGGAGCACCCAGCTTGTTATCAGTGGACAGTAGAAAAGCTGCATGTCTGATGGTATGGGGTTGCATTTGTGCAGATGTGGCAGGCAGCTTCCACATCTGTGAAGCTCCATCAATGCTGAAATGGAGGGTTTTACAGCAACATCTGCTCCCATCCAGACTCTTTCAGGGAAGACCTTGCAAATTTCAGCATTGCTGAACCACATCCTGCATACATCACAACAGCATGGCTTCATAGGAGAACTGAATGGCCTGTATGGAGTCCAGATGTTTCCCCAATGCTAAACTTAAATCTAAAGTCCAGGACTGTTGAGCAGCCAGAATCCTAAATTAGGGTGGACTGGGACAAAACTCCAGTAACTGATGTTACAGATGTTTACAGACATATAATATAAGAGGACATGCTAAGAATAATAAACATCATCCTGGAGCTATTTTTACAGATGTGTTGCTGCATTAAATTCATAATACGCTCATATTTTAAACGAAACAATAAAATGTCTCATTTTAAACATCTGATATGTTGTTTATATTCAACAGGAAATAAAATGGGGTTTGTAAGATTAGCAAAATAATGCTTTTCAGTTTCCTTTATATTATAAACATTATCACAACATTTTGCAATTGGACAAAACGTACATTCCTCCAGTTATTCTCAGACCAGATCAAAACAACTTTCTCCTGTTCATGATATTGAGTACCTTTAAAATGTCCAGTAACTTTCCCCTCACAAGCTATTCTGTCAATTGATTCTTGCACCATTGATGTAATATTTTAACATGAGTTTTTGGGGTTTTTTTATATTGCTGAAGTTCTTTAGTTTTTCATTTACTCTGTATTAAGTCATTTGCAGCTCTATTGGGGGCCTCAGTAATGAAATATTAGCTTACAATAAGCTTTAAGTTTCTTTGTCTAAAAGACCTGACAGAAAGATGCATATTTATTAAAGTAATCTATTCAATAATCATGTTTAATTATAAGTCTGTTCAGGTATGCCAGCAGTTTTTTTTTTACTATCTTTTACTGCATGCTGGTAACTGTTGGTCAGAAATGTAACTTTAGTCCAGTGCAAATAATCAGTAAGCAAACACACAACAAGTCATTCAAGCTTTGCATAACTGATCCCTCTATTGTGCAAATCTGCTCACTTCTCTGATGCAAACTTTGCCTTGTTGTCTGCCCTGCAGGGAGATTAGACTCGAGAAAGAGCTGAACAGTCAGTGTGATAGCAGGATTTATTTACAAGTCACCCTTAAACTGCATAGTGGGCAGAAAGGCAGAAGAAATAGAAAGGAAAAATAAGCTGGATGTGGATCATATCACTGACGTATAAAATAAACAATTATTATGCAACCAGAAAAAGAGGAAAAATATAATAATAGGAAGACTTTCCTTATAAATGTCACTTTGAGTTGTAATGCAGTCCTGTGAAATGGAAGGAGCGGTACAGCATATACAGGCAGTTCTCAGTTCAGAGGAGTCAAGATGATGAATGAGTTACCTGAGGAGCATGGGCATAAAGCCAGGAAGAACACCATCAATAAGTTATAAATTAAAAGTACAGATAACCTGGCAGGTAATTAGTTTTTAAACAATGACCTTAAATTACAGAGGGATGCTGACCACTTTCTGGTCAAAATTAAAAGGCAAATCCTCCACAGTCAAATGCATCAAAGTCAGAGTCTCCATCAAAGTCGAAGCTGTTGAAATGTGGGGAGTCCACGTCCTGGCTGCAGGCATGGAAGGAGCCTCCTGCAGACATCTCAGAGAAGCCTCCTGCTCCATGGGCGATCTCTGGGGGTCTGGTAGCGAGGGGAGAGGAGGGGGAGCAGGAATTTAGGTATCCCAAAGCAGAGGAGGCTGCCGCTCCCCCCATCAACAGGCACACAGCTCTCACTGCCCGGGCATCACTGCTGTTGCCATGGCGAAGACAATCTGACACACGGTGAGGTGGTGCCACAGAGGCACTGCGCATAGGCCACCTCGCTCCACAAGCTGTAGGATGAGAAAATGAAGTTTCAAATGAAAGAACGACTAGCATGAAAAGGGTTAAGTGAAAGTCACACTGTAACAGCAGGGTAATTCCACAAAGCTGCTTTTTAAAAGTCAGACTTTCAGCTGTTTCAGAGATCCAGATAAAAGATGAAAACCATTTAAGATTGATGACAAAGCTGCCATGCAGGTATTAAATTGCTTCTCGTGCATGAGAAGCAATGACAAAGTCAGGCATTAAATAAACACAATGATCATTGATTAAAAATGATTTTACACTAATAGTCCTTTCAGGTCCAAATGCAACATGCTCTGCAGAGGCAGCTGGTTGATGTACAAGCACATGGTGGTCCTGTGGGAAAGCAGGAGCAAGCTTTTTCTCTTTTTTGCTTTCTCTGCCTGGAAAAATGACTCCAGAAAAAAGAAAACCTCTTGGCTGCCATGTTAGTAGATATGGAACGTGCTGCAGAAAGACTGGAAATGAAAAAATTCAGTTGAATCCAGAATTAGAGCACTTTAGTCATCCTCCATAACTTGCAATTGTTTTATATCACTTGTACCTCATTTACTTTTTTTGTTGTTGTTGTTGTTCATTGTATTTGTAACCTTTGTCGCTTCTTGGGCAGGACTCCCTTAAGAAAGAGGCTCCTGGTCAAATAAAGGAATAAATAAAGTAAATGATAACGAGGTCACTGCAGGATTTTTTTAAGTGTAAAAATAGTTTAAAATAATAATATTCTGTGGCCAGAAACAAACCTGGAACAAAATTTTAAGAAACAAAGTGTAAAATTTGTGTAAAATTCCATAATTGTCATATAGGTTATGCATTTACTTTTACATGAGATCTTTTGCTTCGTTTAAATGCTTTAAATTCTTAATAAAAGACCTCAGCTCATAAGATAACAAACAGTAATCTAATATGTTTAAGTCACAAAAATAAGTACAAGAAATAAGTCTAATAAATAACAAAAAGTTTTTTTACTGATCAGTTTTATTTTAAAACTTACCAAGAATACAATGTGATAATATATTACAAATAAAGCATTTTATTTCAAACAAACTCATTAATAAAAAAAACACTCATTCTGTTTTAACCCATCTCTAGTTATGAGTGGGAGCTGTGGGTTGTCTGAAGTCCGATGCCAGGAGCAGTTAGGGGTTAACAGTCTTCCTCAAGGGCTCACAGTTTGTTGCTAATCAGGGGATTCAAATCCATGTTTTAAACCTGGTGCCAATCTTTTTACCCACCATGCCAACACTACATATATCCATATAAACTTATAAATAAATATATTTAAGCTAAAATTAATCTTTTTGACCCTGTATTGCCATATTTTGTAAAACTTTGTTTTTTATTTTCCAATTTTATTTATTTTTATTGGCTTACTTATTTTACATTGATTTATTTTCCTCAATGTATTTGTTTTTGTGGGTTTTTTGTTATTATTAGTCATATTATTGTGAATAATACTAAGAATAATTAGATTTTTCACCTTATCTTTAACATTTGCAGTTTATTTTGCTTTTATACTAAAATAAATAAATTTCAGCATTAAAGTCATCAAACTTGAATTTAACTATTTAGTTTAAAAATACATTTTATTGAAATGATAATATTGAAAATAAATCTTAAGATGGATGGAAATATTTCTTTTAAAATCCAAAATCTTGTATTTTCACTGCTTTTTTCA
Organism: Pseudomugil tenellus; assembly: GCA_037177515.1. Taxonomy (NCBI): domain Eukaryota; kingdom Metazoa; phylum Chordata; class Actinopteri; order Atheriniformes; family Pseudomugilidae; genus Pseudomugil; species Pseudomugil tenellus. The sequence goes on from JBAMHX010000010.1 coordinate 27,066,995, forward strand.
TGCAATTTCACATCAAACATAAACATTTTCCATTTTCTGGAGAAAAACATTGAAAAGATTTAGAATAAAAATGTGTAGAGTATGGGGTATCCGGGTCTTTCCTGTGGAGTAGTGCAGGAAGTGTCTTTATTCACGCATAGTTTAGAGTTGTGCTTACACAGATATTCACACTAAAGTAAGTGGAGTCCAGCTTTAAAACCTGCCTGCATGTCCCTTTTTATATTGATTTGCTCAGAGACTTAAAATAAACCAGCATTTACCGGTAATTCATATAGCTTAAGAAATAGGAAAAGATTGATAGAGATCAGTTGTAGACTTTCCAAGCTGCAATCAGGTGAGAGGTGAGCTGGTTAAAAGGAGACACTCTCAGTCAGTTGGAGTTTAAGAGTTTGAGATGTGTCAGTCTTTTTCTTTTAAAGACCCTGAAGTTAAGGAGGACCTGACAACAGACCTGGGCTTTGGCTTCTGTCCCTGAAGGACCCTCCTCTCTCTGTGACTCGGGACAAGGGAGGCGTGCTGTCACTAATCCTGGGCGAACCAGGGTCTTTATCACTAGAGGAGTCAGGCAGAGGGTCTCTGTCTGTGATGCAGGGAGTGACGCTGCATTGTCTCTGGAGGGTCTGGGGTGACATGACACCCTGCAAATGAGAAAATAAAAAGAAAGAAAGGTTACTCTGCACAGAGATCAAGAGATTGTGCATAGTGAAATATTTTCAGATATAACCAAGCTGTAAAAAAAAAAAAAAAAAAACCTCCAGATGCAAGTGAGAGGTGAAGTGCTCCAATAAAAGAGAATAAAACCAGATTTAACAAGACCAGACTCACCTCTCTGACTTTCCTGAGAAGCTTCAGCCAAAGACTGTGAAAGGTAAAGATGGGATGTCATTCTAACTGAATCATAAACAACCTCATAACAACAAGTGTTCATGTCTGATAAGCATATGCAGTAAAATGTTTGCCTGTAACTAGGACAAAGGAGACCTAAATACCACTACAAGCAGCTTGCCACTATGTGCAGACAGCAGCTGATAATGAGTGGGGGAAAGGACATCTGTCACTCAGAAAGACACCCACGTGCAGTCGTCAGGATTGTCTGTGAGAAGTAGCAGGAATTTGTTCTGTGGCAGGATGAGAGCGAAGCAGCAGTCCCTCCGGCCCCCTGCAGGTAGCTTGGGGAGATCAAGGATCTCTCGTCCTTCCACAATCAGCTCGCAGTTGGTTTGAAGTGACACCACCTGGTCTGGAGGGGACTCTGCGTCCCGACATACCAGCAGGCTTCCCTCCATGGTCAGCACCACAAACTTCTCCTTCCACTGCTTGAACATGAAGCCTCCTGCAGCATAAAGACAGGAGCAGGAAGCTTTTTGGGTGTTTGCACTCAGGCTTGATGGTAAAATGGTAAAAACAGATCATTATCTTTAGGGATGCTCATACAAAAACACATTATCAGACTATTATTACTAATGCATTAAGACAGGAGATGGATTTTACTGCCGCAGTAGGATGATAAGGAGCTAAAAATGACGTTTTCATGAATATTTTTTTTCCTTATTAAATTTCCTTCAACAGACTGAACCTTTAACTTGTGAAAATGTACAAGACATTGAGTTGCTGTGAAAAAAATGCTGCCAGGGCTCCAATAGAGATAACTTTGTACCAACTAGGAGTCAAATCTCAAGTTTAAGTTGCAAATCTGTTGAAATAGCAAAAAGGAAATGCAGCAAAGCTTTGAATACTTTTTGAATAAAAAGAAGAAATTACTAAAAGTACATCTAAAAAAATAATTTATAATATTCTTATTTATTTATTTTAATTTATCTGTCAATGAATAATGGATTAAACCTTTAAAGTCATATGTATCGCATAGGATACAAGCAGTTTCTCAGCCATTTTATATCATTCTATGGTAAAAACTATTGTTGAAAACTCCTGTTAAATACAATTTGGCATTGTTTTCTGGCTCCTGCTGAACGTCAGGTTACAGAAGATTTTACTTCAATCACTTTGATGCTTTACACAGTAATAAATGGTAAATATTGTTAAAGTGATAAATAATGACATCAGATGAATTTATCCATATGTTTTCTGAGGTCAGACTTTAATAGGCCAAATAAAATTATGAAATACAACAATTTTCTCCCGTATTAGTAATTTTATAAAATTGCAAAAGTCTTATTATATTTGGCTTGTAAATTTATATTCAGTAAAATTCATAGCTACTTAAATTGCTGACAGCAGTAATGCCAACATAACAATATTTCCAGAAATACAAAATAAATTAAATGAAAATTATTCCAAAACATTTACAAATCTCTCTACACATCTATATATCTTTTTTACTGAAGAAAATGAGCAACCAGGCTGTTATTTTACATTATCTCACTGGGCAAGATGAAGCTCTATGCCAGCAAATAATCTGTGGAAACCTAATGTTGTTTTACAAAAGGCCAACACTTATTATTTACTAAGGCAGGCCAGTTCTGAGACAAGTGACATATTCACTAAAACAAGCAAGTAGATAAAATTGTGGAGGCATGTGGCCTGGATTCCATATTATCTAGGGAAATGTGATTAAACACAGACAGTGAAACAGCTCAGAGCTGCAACGTGATGCCAGTAATGAGAACGTTAGCTGTTTCAGCTGGTCATCAAGCACAAGCAACATGTCAATCAAACATTGCTAGAGTTCAGAGAGAAATCATTAACCAGCAAATAAATGATTAAAAATCGGGTGTTTTTCAGGGCGTGACACACATGAGGGTGTTAGATTGTAAGTGTCCCAGACAACTGTCCATTGTGTAATAAGGATAATAGAGAGAGCGCACATGCTGATGGGTGAGGAAGAACTGCTTTAGTTCTCCACACAGAGGATTACAGATGGACCTGCGGATTTTGCAACGGAGAGGAGGGAGAGTTATGAGACTGTGATGGAGTGTCTCTAGTGTAATAAATAGCTGTATATCTACACAGAATCTAACTGTATTTTATTACATCATAAACAACAGTTAAATATGTATATAGTATAAAGAAATACTGATAGCATATGTTGACACAAACTATATGAAGCTATTCATAATGAGTACATTTCAATAATTAAAACTTTCTTTTTAACAATGAAGAGTTCAGACATGTAAGGATGCATCACTTTTCTGTGTATTTGGAAACTCTCGCATTGAAACAACTTCGCAGATGTGATCATGAAACAATATTTCCAATTCGTATTAGTTTTCACAGTGATGAAAAAAGAAATCTGTTGTCAAACAGCCAGTAAAGTGTCATTCACAGAGACGTTACGATCAAGTGAAATCGAGGGAGATGGAAAACAGATGCGGGCTGCATGAGACGCCTCCATGAGACAGCTGAAACCTGAATCATGACTTGGCTTTGTGAATTAGCATCTCGTCACTGTGTAAAAACACATCTGGGATGAATGATCTCACAGCGGTTAAAGTGCTGATATGAGACAGTCAATATTTACAGCCCTGAACTGCATGAAAAATGTTCCTTCATGGGGGGGGGGGGGGTTGCAGGATTTAGTGAGGCCTGTAACTCTAAATTCAAGGCACATCTTCCAAAATGTTATTTTTCCAAATAAAGAGATTAAAGTTCTTAAAAAGTTTTAATTCTGGTTGTCGGAAATTTTACAGGAGCAGATTTTTAAAATGATTTTTACCTTTTTAACAATCCAAAACAAAATAAAATGCATACTAATAAACAAAAAAAATAAATTAAAATAAACATCACATGAAAAATAAAAGCTATAATCAAACATGCAGGATTAGAGGGAGTATTTAAAGGCACCAGTAATTATATTCACTGCTAAAACCCGACACGATGTTTCTACTGCCTTCTAATTCTGGAAGTGTACAAATACAAGGATGAAGTAAAAGACAGTGATTTGACAAACACAGGAGAGGTGGTGAGAGTTTAAAAGAATCAAAGCCTACCATATTTCCTGAGGAAGCCTCGATGGACACCTGCTGTGCTCATGTCTGTGGCACAGAAGCAGGACCAGAAATGAAAGCAAAGCAGCTAACGCTGAAAATAGGGTAAGAGAGGGCGAGAGAGAGAGCCAGAAAATAATCCTCACTATTCAGGCCTTCCCCACTTAAACCCATGCTCTTGTGGGTGGAACTGGAGCTGCCCCTGCTTATACAGACAAAAACATCATATGAGCATAAGAGGCCCAAATCATCATGGATAAATCCCACCAGTTCTGATGATTTGCACTGCGGCCATCACCAGATGTCGCCATGGACATTGCCATACTGTTCTTCTCTCAGCAAAACATGCACAAATTTAAGCCTCCATTTGCACCGCAGCACATAACATATGGTGGATCATAATATCTAGCCATTAAACTGCCACCAAACTGCCATCTTTCTGTACCTCTGTGGCCTTGGACAGCCTGAGGACCAGTGCTTGGATCACCTCCCACTCGAGCAGATTAAATCTGAGGGATTATTATTTTTGCACAGCTGGAAGCCTGTTGTTGCCGCAATGTGGATAGCCCCCAGCAAGATTTTAATCTATGCAGACCTGGGATATGTGCCTCATCAATCCAACAGGCTCCAAGATATTAACTGTTTTTCAATGTTAAATATCCAAGTGGGATTAAATGCTTTGCATGGTATGGCATTGTTTTGCCCCACACTCCTCCAACAGTTATATAAGAGCAGGGATCTTGGTCACGCTTCACTTATGTTCACAGATGAAAAGGTTAAAGAAAAGTGAACAGAATTCAGCACACTACATACTGTAGGATTTATATTTAATATTTATTGTGCACCCGTAGTCAATGTGGTAATATAATAAAAAATAAGCAGGAACTTTACTTTTGAGATTTGCTACCTACATAGAGTTACAAATGAGATGGTTTAATACTCTGATCGCTACAGCATTAAGCATAAAGGAAAATCAGTTTTGGTATAGTGAATTTTGTTGTTTGGCACCGAAAAGCACCAAATCAATTGTTTCATAGGTTCTTCTGTTCAGAAGGATCATAAATTACTCATTTTTTAATAGCTCATTAACCGTTTGTACATGAACAACAATACTGAGTTAGATGTATGTCATGTTTGAGTTTACAGAAAAAGATTTATGGTAGAAAGAGATGGGTGGATAGATAGATAGATAGATAGATAGATAGATAGATAGATAGATAGATAGATAGATAGATAGATAGATAGATAGAT
>JBAMHX010000010.1:27106145-27122829 GCA_037177515.1 Pseudomugil tenellus
TAGATAGATAGATAGATAGATAGATAGATAGATAGATAGATAGATAGATAGATAGATAGATAGATAGATAGATATCTACCTACCGAGGGCAACAGACAAGTATCAGCTTGTGTACAATCACCACAATATTGTCAAATGATGGAAAAGGTATGAAATCTGAATCATGTTTTCTTTGAGAAATACCCTTTATACGTAGTATTTATTTGCTGACTATTTAGTTGTAATGAGACTTTTTTCTTACTTTAGCTCAGGATGTTTTACTATATTATTTTCATGTTGACATGCCAATGATCCTTCTGTAATTATCCTGTTTATGTTTATGGATTGTAGGATGTATTGAACATGTGTGCAGCTAAGACATGTATGTGAATGGATACAAAATACTGGAGGGCAGGGGTGATGTGTGCAGATGTTGTTACAGATGTTGTAACCTCAATCAACACAACAATACAGTTATAAAGTTGTAATATCTTGATTTTTCTTTCTAACAATAACTTACCAAGAAGGTGTAGAACTGTGACATCTATGGTTCAAAGAAATGTAGAGAAGTAAAAATATTTTTTTTTTCCAAAAGAAAATCCTTGTAACACTTTGCTCTCTCCTCGTCAGGTTGAATGAGAATATGAACGTATGTGTGGCTGACTTTGGCCTCTCCAAGAAGATCTATAACGGTGACTACTACAGACAGGGACGAATCTCCAAGATGCCTGTAAAATGGATCGCCATTGAAAGCTTGGCAGACCGTGTCTATACCACAAAGAGTGATGTGGTCAGTTCCCTTATGAATGAGCCTGTCTGTCTTTTTTCATATGTTTATATTAGTCACTTTTCCTGAAATGGAATTATTGATGTAAAAGGCTTAAGAGTGTGAAGAATTGGGGAACAATTTTAATGTTTCTGCTATTGACCAACTTCCAAGTGAGAGACAACATTTCAGCTTCAATGCAGGAAGAAACTTTGGCCCACTTATGATGTGGGACATCTGTTCACATGGCTGAGTAAACAGATTTATTACTGACATAGTACAAAATGAGTGGAAAGTTAGACATGTTAGTGAGCTAAAGCTTATAAGATAATTTGGTTTGAGACTGGATTGTGTGTAGGGATGTTAGATGAACATTTTGGTTCATAAGAGTCTTAAAGTTTATTATCTCCAGTCTATTTTAGCAGCTTAAACCTGATTGAAAGTGGAATGACACTTGCTGATTTGGCTTATGTGCTTCCGTGTTCTGGACCATCTGTAGGGTTTCCCTGCTAAAAAAAACACTGGGTTACGGCAAGAGCATGCTGCTTCATATGACCAGACACTTTGCTGGGGATAAGGTTGCAGGGGGGGATTTTAATTTAATTCAGATAAAGGATTTGGTATTAAGATCCCTCATAGGTCAGCATTGGCTTAATGATGACATCAGCCTTTCGACAGAGTAGCTTCAAATGAGCATTGTGACATATCATCAGCTGGGTATTGTGACCGTTTGCATATTTGAGCCAACGCAGGTTCACTACAGGCTGACCAGAACATGTTGTGGGTCTTGGTCATTTGGCAGCCCTTAGTGTGTCCCTTAGTTTGAACCACAACCAATGGCTACTTTTATTGGTGGTGGGAAGTTCTTTGATAACCTTCTGTTGCGTCTGACCTCTAAAACCCACACTTTTGAGGAGCGATGTGGTGGACTTGTTCTGAAATCTCATTACACAACCTCCCTAGGGCTCACCATCTCCACCTCCCTGTTTCAGCTGCTAGCTTAGCATATCACAGTCGTTTCCTTTCAAATGCATCCCATGGGACTGAGCACAATGAGGATGTAGAAACAGGAATTAAACCATAGGACTTGGTCATGATGCAAGTTTGTTTGCACAATGTTGGTTGAAAGGTAGGTTTTTGTTGCAGGTCAGCGCGTATTTCCCAGAGCTAAGCTATTTACAGCCAATCTGCATAGGGATTACATTGTGCTGGATGGAATGAATAACCAATAGAATGGGTTTAGAGGGATTTGGTTGCAAGTGGTCTTTCGTCAATGTGGATTATATTTTTCTGATATTTCATCAAGACAAGCTTGAATATGAAATGACAGGTATAGCTCAGTATCATCTGCATAGCAGTGATGTGAGAAATAATTGAAGAGAATGAAAGAGCACAAGAAAGCTGTGTTTATTGCAAAGAGAAGAGGTCCAATAATGAGTCTTGGGGCAGCAAGGTAGAGAGACGATGGGGCATGAGCAATGGCAAGTGAGATACAGTCCAAGCCTAAGATTCCCACCTCAAATAGTAGAGATGGTAGGATGGCATTTAAAGAAAGGTAATACAGTAGCATCAAGCTAATAGTGACAGTTTGTCATACTTTGACCAAAAACCAGCACAGTACATACAATAGATAGACTGTGAGACAGTAAACTCTGCTTGAATAGTTCTCCACCAAGTAATACAACATTGTATAAGCTACCACTGCCACCATATAAATCTTCAAGTAGAGCTAGTTGTAAAAAACTGAGTTTGTTTAACAACCCTTCAGTCTTCATGATGGTGCAATTTATTTAGTTGAGAAATATGTGCTTTGTTTATCTTCAAACTGATCACTGGTGTCTTGTAATTCTGATGCTTGTAATTCCGCAAAAATAGTTTGGACCGACATCTGCAACATAAATCTGCTGCAGCATTTTTGGAGCCTGAATGCTCATGTATGTGAGTGTGCAGTAATATGGCATAAGCACTAAAATGATGGACATTCTTTTCTGCTTGCTCATGCAGCTGGATGTTAACAATCCTGGACACACACAGCTGTGTTTTTTTTCCTCAAAGTGTCTGTTTGACATGTGCAGATTCATGTGTGTCTGGTACATAAAAGCTGCTAAACCCCTTCCCTTCTTTGTCTCTCTTTGCTATTCCATCTCTGGCCTGTCATCTTCATTCTTTCTCTCGCTTAGTGGTCATTTGGAGTCACCATGTGGGAAATCGCCACTAGGGGACAAACACCATACCCAGGGGTGGAAAACAGTGAGATTTATGATTACCTGAGACAAGGAAACCGTCTCAAACAGCCCCCAGACTGTCTGGACTGCATGTAAGTGTCAGATTCCTCATAAAACACACTCCTCTAGCAATGAAACCTTAATTATCCCCATAATCGATGCTAGAGGTTAAACATCTGCCTTTGAGGAGCAAACATTTTCCATGTTTCCTAAATTTTGTTTTCTACCAAATAACTGCAGTTAGAAATGAGCTACTTTTGTTGACTGATATTAAAATGTTCTTGTCCCTACCAGCTATGCTCTGATGTTCTCCTGCTGGCTGCTGAGCCCCAAGGATCGTCCATCATTTGAGTCCCTGTGCTGTGAGCTGGAAAAAGCCCTCGATGATCTTCCAGATCATCAGGACCCTGATGAAATTCTTTACGTCAACATGGACGAATCGTCCATGGAGCTTGGAGCTGTTGGTGGTTGTGACCCAGTAGGGGGTCTGTCACCTCTCTGCCTAAAAGGTCTAGACTCTGTGACCACAGTAGAGGTCCACCACCCCAACCGCTACGTCCTCTGTCCACAACACGACTCCAGCCGAGCCCTCTCGGACTCGTTGGAGAGCCTGGAGATGCCAGTGTCATCCTCCACAGCCACACTGCCTCTGCAGCCGTCCTGCCACTCCACACCTAACACAACCCCAGCTCCTACCCCGACAGTCGAGCTGCTGGAAGACAGAGACGGAGCCAGGAAAATATTCTGGCAGTAATGTTTTTTCTCTTACAAACATGACCAGGCCGGTTACTGCCAGTCCTAGAACAATAGCCGGCGTCCTGCAGCCTCTTCTTACTGACTCTAAGAAACTGCACGTACCTCCCGATACGTGTTTTTGCACAAATATCTATAAACACATCTGAAGACATTCTATGGAAGTGAAGGATTCTGAATCTACCTTTTGTCAGCCCCACCCCCCTCTCTTTTATAATGAGCACATTTTCTGAAGCACTTGCTGCAACAGGAGGAGCACTTGTTGCTCACAGTGCTGAAGCACAATCAGGGAGATGAATTAAAGTCTCATCCGGTAAAGTGACTAAGCTAAAGAAAAAAAAAAACCTTAAACCTCTTTGAGAAACCAGCACAGATACTGCCAGACTGAACTGAAACTGAGCATGCTCAGATAAAGATGGAGAAGCCTCAACCATTCCTGTAACTGTTGTATAAGACCCCAAACTTAAAGGTGTAGTGTGTAAGAAAAGCACAGAAAAAAATATACCATTTAAAATTAGATTCTTTTGGTAAAAAAAATCCCTTACTTAAAATATTTTTACAATTTTTACCTCGAGTTGAATAAATCACCAGTTTGATTGTGATATGATACATCTCTTAACGCATAATTAATCAATGCTTGCAATATCTTAAAATCAGTCACAATCCGATTAGATTCTATCTAGGATCCACCGATATGAAACAATATCATTGTAATAGTACACAGTCGCCTCCATTTGTACGAAAATCGCAAAAACCAACTACAATACAGCATTTTTATTCCTGAGCTCAGGTGTTTGCTTCACCAGAAGCCCCTGGATCGATTCCCAGATAAAAAAAAAAAAACTGTTTGCCAGAACTGCGAGAACTTTGCCCAGACAGGCAACGTCCATTCACATCTGTGCATGCATTTGAAGTCATTGCTACACCCATCTTGACCACTAGGTGTCAGTAAGTCTTACACATTGCACCTTTAAAGGATGCATATTTGTTCACTCTCCTCCAGAATAAAACTACTTATTCTTCTGCTAATTACCACAAAGGAAAAAAATTAGAAAATACAGTTTATCGCTACATTAAAAGAAACATCATTAGATGCTTCTGAATGAGGAAGCTCCGTTCTCCGGAGGTTTTACTGTTAATTCTGCTTTGAGCCATTTACTGAGCACAAATGACGACTCTTTTCTCACTGACAGATAAGACACGTGCACATCCTGATCTTTACATCAGTACAGTGACTCAGGAACCAAAGATTCTGATCTACGGTGGGGGGGTGGGGGAACATTCTGCTTAAATCAAGAGGGTACAAGTAATCGGAGGTACACGTGGATGGATTGAGTTGGTACAAACATGACAGACTTATCCATCACAAACTACGGGAAGTGGGATAAGCTCCTCACCCTTGCTTTTGTCTGAAGCACAGTGTTGACACACTTTGTATTTTTTATTCTGATTTTTATATTTCTACAACTTTGCACTAATGTTTTTGTATCGGTGTGTTTTATCATTTGTGCATCTTTCATGGTTTTTCATCTTGTGCTTTGATTATTTCCTGAATGTTCTGCCGAAGCCCCCTCTATCATGTCATAGAAGAATGCCTGAGCAAAATCATCAGAGCCTTAATGGGGTTTTCTTCTGTAAATTAACAAACTGGGAAACAGGATCAACCACACCAGCCTGCCACTCCTGTCCTGGGATATCAAGGTTTTGCACTGTAAAAACAAGTCTGTTACCAACTGCAACTGCAAAAGAACCTTCTACTCGGAGGAGGTTCACCAGCTGCAACTTTGACTTATGCATGCACTTATTTTTTATGTAAATATAAATACATTATATTAGCCTTGGTTCATCTTTAAGTCATCAAAATAGGGTTGATCATGTTTATGCACATATTTTGGGAGAAGAGATGGTTTCAGTGAGGCGCTGTTTTTTGTTTTATTTTCTTGTAAGCATCAATGGTACTTAGACTAAATAAAACATATACATTGTTATGCTAGTAACTATAATGCATTTCCATGTTAAGGTAAAGTGTTGTGATAGCTTCGGTACTGTACGCTCCTACATGGCGGACCATAGAAAACAGTATTGAGACTGAGGTACTGGTCCAAGTTCCGTACAGTTATGTTTCCTATGTGTTGGAGCATTTTTGTCAAACATCTTCCAGAAAAAAGAACTTTTCACTTTAGTTCCACTCACACCAGCCTTAAATTACAGATTTTCCCAATTCTACCAAGTGCCTTCAAAGAGCCAGTATTTTGCATCAAATTTGTTGAATTGCAACTCTTGTTTTTTTTTTTCTAACTTGGAGAGGGTTGTACTATAATTGCTTGTATGTTGTCTGTCATTATGTGTAAATGATTTTTTTTACAGTTCAAACAGTATTTTGCATAATAAATGAGTTAATTCAAGAATATGAACTGTGATGCCAAAAGTTTTATTTTTACTCATCAAATTCAGTTAACCAGCAAATGACTTAAATGAACTTTATTCTTTTTTTTTATTATTTAACATGAACTTAATGGATGACGAATGGGAGCAGAAGATATTTGTGATCTCAGAAGTGTATGTAGGAGATCAGCATGTTGCCTTCTATCTCCAACTTGTCAATCTCAGCGAAGGGCATGCGGTGGGAGAAGTCGAGCAGGTGTTGTCCATTCACAAAAACCTTAAACCTTTGGTTCCCACAACGAATCGACATCTGCGACAGAAAGAAAATCTATTCAGAAACACATCAAATCACATAAAAAAAAAAACTGCCCAACAGACACACTTACGTCGAAGTACTGTCCCTCTATGAAGGGACTCATGCTGAGCTGTCTTTCCTCCTGACCCCAGCTTCTTCCAATGAAGCTGTTTCTCACAACGGTGGCTTCTTTCACTCGGGGGTTCAGGTGGAAGGCGATGTCTCGAGATTTGCTGACCACAAAGTTGATGCGCAAGCTGCAACAGCAGCTTGTCTGTTAGCTGTCATGTCATACAAAACAATCATTTCAACATGCACAGTGATAAACCCACACCTGTCTGCTCCATAAGGCACCATGCCTCTGATGATGATGGTCCTCTTAGGGCATATTCCTCCTGGGATCATGCTGGCATAAGGCAGCGGCTTCAAATGCAGGAAAAATACATAAGAATAGTAGCTTCATCAGAAGACTGATCACCTAATATGACCACTTTTACATGAACTACAATTGCTTCTTCATCTATTATGTAAACCTGGAATAAATTCCTGAAATTAAACCTTTAGCAGAGCTTAAATGTAAAAACATCAGTAAAAACATCATTCTATCCACTTAAAAGAACCCTCAGCTTCAGATCCCCCTGTGACCAGCCGAGGGCAGTAAACACATAATTCCAACTTGTTCTAATGGAAAACTGTAAAAATGAATAGATGAAAATGGAAAAGGGTCTCTCTAGTCATGATATTAGACCTGAAACACATGATGGCGATAAATAAGTTGATCTACATGGGCTGATGGTCGTCAAGTATGTGCCATTAGGATCTATCACAACATGCAGTGCAAGATGTGTTGCAAATTTCACTCACCGGGTTGTAGACTGGCTGCCCACTCATGCACTGTAGCCAGAATTAGAAACAAAATATTTTGCTAACATTTTAGTACATATTCATATAATTAAATAATAAAATTTACTGGGCAGAGCTCTCACCGGCAACTGTGATCCTGGGAATCCTCCTGGCTAATAACATAAATAAATAAAGATAGAATTAAAATGAAATAAACGGATACATATGAACTTTATTTTCAAATGATTTTGTTGAACTTACAAATACTGAAGTAAATAGACTGATAATATTTCATACCCCCATACAGCCTCCAGGACCAGGGCCAGGACCGGGATATCCACCCTGCAGAGAAGTCGATGATTTAGCCCTGATCTGGTTCTAATGGATGTTTTCCTTCCTGACTCTGGTCCTAATGAAGGTTTTCCATCCCTTCTCTGGTTCCAATTGAGTTTTTCCATCCTGGCTCTGGTCCTAATGAAGGTTTTCCATCACTGCTCTGGTCCTAATGAAGGTTTTCCTTCCTCTGGTTCCAATGGACGTTTTCCTTCCTGGCTCTGGTCCTAATGGAGGTTTTCCATCCCTACTCTGGTTCTAATTGAGTTTTTCCATCCTGGCTCTGGTCCTAATGAAGGTTTTCCATCCTGGCTCTGGTTCTAATGGATGTTTTCCATCCTGACTCTGGTTCTAATGGATGTTTTCCATCCTGACTCTGGTTCTAATGGATGTTTTCCATCATGACTCTGGTTCTAATGGATGTTTTCCATCCTGACTCTGGTTCTATTGGATGTTTTCCATCCTGACTCTGGTTCTATTGGAAGTTTTCCATCCTGACTCTGGTTCTATTGCAAGTTTTCCATCCTGACTCTGGTTCTATTGGAGGTTTTCCTTCCTGGCTCTGGTTCTAATGGAGGTTTTACTTTCCTGGCTCTGGTTCTAATTGAGGTTTTCCATCCCTGCTCTGGTTCTAATGGAAGTCATACCAGTTAGAGCATCAATAAAAAAGCTTTTATTAATCCGAAATATTTTCGCCAGTACTCTAAGTAATACAAATACGTGAATGACTTACCCCCATGTCACATCCTGGATATCCTCCCTGAAGAGATATAATTTAAGTTAAAAATTAAGCTGCATTTAATTTATTTTTAGCATTTAGCATATTTATAGAAGGCATATAGAAGGAGGGTTGTGGGTTCGGGTTATACTCACTCCCATTCCTCCTCCTGTTCCACCCTGACAAGACCAAACACAAGATATTCATGTGGTTAATAAAAATGTATCCAGAACAATTAAGCACATGTTTCCAAAGCAAACATTCCTCAGTGTAATATTCTACTTATTTCCATCAACACATGCACCTGTTTACAATTCATTGTAAAAGTATTTTCCCTGCAAAAGTCAAAGCTTAAACCTCAAAGGGCTTACTCCTATGACATTGATGGTTTGGATGCAGACATCTCCTGCAATATGGATTCCACGAATCCTCTCCACAGGCATGCGGTGTGGGAATGTGAAGAAGTCCTTCCCGTTGACTTTAATCTGCAAGCAAATGGAGTCCAATGTGAGGCACGGAGCTGCATTACTTCCCTTACCACTTCAGTACTACTGATGGACTCATCTTGAAGTTCACAGTGCACGAACATCTGATTGGTCAGACCTGGTAGCCCTCTGAAGTGATCACGATGACCATCTCAAAGGCCTCACGCTTACTAAAAGGCATTCTGCGGATCTTCTCCTCCGACTCCCAGGATCCATTCTGACGGGAGTTAAAGACCACCTTGTCCCAGCCATCAAAGCGAGGGTTGAAGTGCAGAGCGATATCGCTGGACTCAGACTCACCACAGATCAGGTTGACAAAGAACCTGTCAAACACACCAGAGGAACCATTGTATGACCTGCAGAGGCTGATAACAGTGCAAGTGGGGCCAAGTACCAAAAAACTGAAGTATGTGGTCAAAAGGATGATTAAACCATCATCATACAATCAAGTGTGTGCACTGTGTACTTTGTTGGTTAATAATATGCAGATAAAATGAAAAGAAAAAGGACAAATAATGAAAAATGAGGCATAGAAACCAACTCCACCCAGACTGAGATTACACAAGGTGTGTCCTCAGCATTTACAGAGTCAACAAAGTGTGCATAAGACATGCCTCTGTGTGTGGAAGCAATTTATTTCCAGCAGTGAAACATACCGATGAGAAAACATACTAAACACAAGTAAATTTACCTTGTGATGTCATCAGGAATGGACCCCTGGATATAGATGGACATTCCTTTCCTCACACCTCCATAAATAGGCCCAAGATAGGGAATTATCTGAAACAAGGACAAAAATAAGCAGTCAAGCTAAAAGCAAATCCTCCTAATCACACAGTAGATCAAGAATTTAGCTTTTTCTATATTTAGAAAAAAGACAATCCTACATTTTCCAGTAAAACATGATCAATCGAAACAAATAAACCTGAAGTTCCCAAATTTTTTGGCTCATCTTATCAATCTCTTATTAATAGTTTTTGTTGTAGTTTTACTACCAATTCTCTTCAGGATATCTTTATTACTTGAAAAACATTGATTAAGCAGATGATACCATCATCAATCACCACCACCACCCCCCACCCCCCCCCCCCGCAACCACGTTCAGGGAATAGGTGGTAGATAATAATTGAGAAATATTGCTGTCAACAATTTTATTGAGTGAAGCTGTTGTGTCATTCAGAAACATGCATTCCTGCAATAAACAAACAATTATCAGGGAAATATTTTACTGAAAATTGTCGTTATGTATCCATAACAGCAGCCATGACTGTTGCGTGTTATTACTAGAAATAAACAGACTCATTCCTGTATAGATATCAGATTATTTTGTAACTATTTGATGAAAATATATGCCATTATGACTTATGTATCTGTACTTATGTTGTTATACAATGTCCGTCTCTGTATTTTACTGATTTTAAGTCCATCTACCTGCCTGCAAAACCAAAATTGCCATAATCTTGCATGTTTATTTGAAAATATACACTAATATGCCTGCTCCATATTCTAAAATAAATAAATATAATACATAAAAACCTTTAGTTGCAGGTAAAACACACCCTAAGATATGTTTGCCGTAAAATACTGCTGCAGAAACACCAAGTCAGTCAACATGATCAAGGATGTTAACCAACGATTCTGACTGTTAATATGGCTGTGGATGCTTTTTAGCTGTCACAGAAACGGCATGCAGGGTGGGAAATTTCAGCAAATGAGCCAAATAAAGCAAAAGAAGGCATTCTCATAGCAGCTAATATACTGAATTTAAGTTAGTTAATAGAAGCAGGAGCAGACATGACAGGTTTGTGCAAAAAATATTTCTAACCACCATGAAAGCATCTGTTATCAGTCTTAGTTCCACCTGTCTTTTCTATTTATCATCTCTTTGCAACTGTCTTCGCTATTTAACATAATCTCTCTGCAAACTGTCTTCACTATTTAATATCATCTCTTTGCAACTGTCTTCACTATTTAATATAATCTCTCTGCAAACTGTCTTTGCTATTTAATATCATCTCTTTGCAACTGTCTTCACTATTTAATATCATCTCTTTGCAAAGTTGCAGTAGAGCAGCTTCCATCAATTCCTTGGAGCTCCAGCAGAGGTGTGCAGGTACTTACAGGGGAGTAGACGGGCTGGTAGCCTGGAGGAGCCACAAACGTCATGGTACCAGATGGAGAGGTAGAGCAAACTGATGGGAACTCTGCTGGGTGCCTTATTTTATACAGCTGTCCGGGAGGTGGGAAGCTGGTTACCATCCCAAAGCTGCATCACCTTTGCCCTCAGAGAAAAGTTGCGCAATGAGGGCAACAAGTGCCCATTCTTCACCATGATTAATGAAGCATTCAGGATATTTGAAGTGGAATGAAGGTTAAGCGTTTGAGTAAATGTTGGGACTTTCTAATATTATTGCAACATAATTCACATGCAGCATGAATATAAATGCAAATCAGAAGCAAAACAGAAGAAAGAAGCAAAACAGCATCTGAACTATTAGTATCTTTGTCATCTCTATTGGTGTAACAGGCAGCAATTTGGTGGTCTTTCTAGGAAAAGGGATCTTCATTGTATTTCCACACCCTGATTATTACAGGAATTGTAGGAGTGATTCATAAAATATCCAGTAATGCTCCTGACAAAGACTAACACAGGTAGCCCTTATCTACACTACAGGAAATGATGCCTCTTTAAGATAAAACATACTGCACTAAGCCAGGAGATTAATCAAACGCTTTGTCAAGTAAATAGGAATGGATGAAAACCTGCAGAGAACAAAAGAAGTCACAGAAATGAACTGGTTCAACTCGAAGTTCTGTTTTACACCCATTTGTTTTTTATGATAGCTAGTTTAGCCAGAAACCTGAACATGAACTCATATTTTAGCAAGGTGAGTTATAACCTGTCAGGTGCGACATTCATGATGACTTTGCTTCAGTCGTCTCTGTTCTCACCTTCTTCTGCTGATCAGGAGCCAAAAGCCCGATGAGGTTCAGCCTGCGGTGAAGATGGCCTCCCTGCATCTGGAGGCAATCTTGCTCCTTCGGTACCTGCTGCAGCTGGTCAGTCTGTGCATGTTTTCTTTTAGCAGGTTATTGAGAGAAGCTTTTTCTTTTTTTGTTCTTTGCAACTATTTTCTCCCTAAAGTCTTTCAGCGGTTGATATGTTTCCATATGGCATCTGGGGAAGGCCTGACCGGGTCAAATCAGCACCATTCCAGTTCCAACTGGTCTGTCAGCTGAGAATAATCTCTTTAGGAATAATGCAATAATCATTTATATTCATCCATGTAAAGTCATTTATGAATGTACTGAATGAAAACAGGAAAAGGGAAGAAAATGTTTGATGACGATAATAATTCGTATAAACACTGATAACATTTTAATAAAATGCCAAGTCAATTTCTGAAGATTTTCTCTTGGAGGTGTCTTCTAGTGTTTGCCGAGTCAGCAACAATTGCATCATCTGCGTCCTGTCTCTCCTCTAAGATCCCTTTAATCAGTCAGACAGATTTTGACTGGCCTTATTGCCTGACTTGATCCCTTTTCTCTTTTATTTTTCTTCACTATATGATGTTTGAGGTAGGGGTGTATGTGGTTGTTTGCTGCTCTCTAGCCTGTTTGGGCTTCTCCTTTAGGGGGTGGGCGGTGGTCAGGTAGGAATTTGGAGGGATGGGTGGCAGGAGGTAGGAGGGTTGTGGCAATGTTTACTAATAAATAAATACCCATCGATAGTTTAGAGCTAAAAAAAAAAAAAAACCTGTTTGATAAGCAGAACTGTTAACGTTTTGCTGCTGTTTCTGAGCCATGATGACGGAAAATGTGAAACTTCTGCACCACCACAGTTTACAGACCTCTATAACAACCATATCTGCTCAATGTCTTCAACATCATCATGAACTCATCTTAAATTATTGAATCTGATTGATGAATCTAAACATTTGTCATCATTTGACGGACTTTATCATCTTTTGCAGTACAGGCAAATAAAATATCTTATGTCCATGAATAGATTCTTTGTTATCCTGGCATCCACTGAGTTGAAGCAAAACCTGGACATGAGCCACTTTAACAAACATTTACATCACTCCCCTTCCTACTAAGGTTCAGAACTGTGTTTTTTTCTTCAGCCTGGTGCTTTACAGCAAAAGTCACATCTTCTCTTTGTAGAAAATTTCTTTCTTTGCTAATGTAGGATTCAGCTAGAACAGTTGGCACTGGACGCAAAATAAATCTGTCTACATATTATTATAGTGATGTTTTCTGGAGCCAATGAGGAAGATTCTGAAGAGAGGAAGGCGGCACACTCTCAAAGTTGCTGGTGGATTTTAACAGCATGAAAGAAAAAAATGTACTTTAAAACGGTAAATCTCACTACCATCATCATAAAATCATAAGAATCACTCCAATAATCTATCATATTAATTTCTACTTGTTTAAAGTTAGTGAGCATTTTCCAAAATGTCTTCAAACTCATACAGCTAAAGCTCACACACACAGATGTTAACACATGAACGATTTCTCCTTAAAATAATCTGTTTATTCTGTATTGTAACACAGGGTTCAGTCAGAGGAAACTCAGTCAAGTGGAAAGCAGTGATCTCCATTAAGCTCCATACCATCCACAGCGGCAAACACACACTTCAGAGTCACCAGCTCGCGACACACTGCTCTGACACGCCTTAACGCTAAAAACAAGCTGGGAAGTTACCGAGTGTTCGGCTGGTCTGAGAGAAAGGAGGTGAGATGGAACTGTCTGAGATCAATGCATCACACGCAACTTTTTTTTCTTTTTTTGATTGAGAAAAATAATTGATATGCTGAATACCTAAAAAATATCTATTATAAAAACTTAACTAGCAAAAAAACCAAAAGCTAATAGCCTCTTCTGACTGCAAACTGGGCATATTCTTCATGGTAAGACTAGTTCTCTTCACCACTGTGGGTTTCACAAATAAGACGCAATGTCTTCATGTAGGGAAAAAAGCATGGAGAAATTCAATTCCAGAAATTCTTAAAGAATAAATAAATATAAGTATCTATGGTTTATGTAAAATATGTCTTTTCATCAAAAGGCCTGTAAAGAGCCTCGTCTTTTCTCAGTTATACAGCTGACACTTTGGCCAAAATGTTCTCAGTAAATACATTCATCATTCATTTCAATGCAGAGACAAACTTGTTTGTGCATAAGATGTCAACCTGATATACAGACAGTCGTCTTCAGGTTCAATCTGCACATAAAGGAGAAATAAATCATCTCAGCATCCTCCTGTTCTGTATATGTGTGTTACATCATCACTGGTTTACATAGAGACAGCAGTGGAAATGGGACCACGTACATCCAGAGACGCATGTGAGACTTCAGAAAAACGGTTCATCTGATCACATCAAAATATGAAAAATACTCAGATGAGGTTTATTTTTATCTCATCACGTCAGTCCAAGTTGTTTCCTCCATCCTCACTCGCGTGAAGATGAGTTTTTGTGTCTTTAGAGGAAATGAGCGAGAGGGGCCGACAAGTTTGCTGCCCCCTCAGGAAGCAGACACTCTCAAATACCGAAAGAGAAAAAAAAAAATCATCTTAAAAACTATAAATAAGACATCACCACTTTTAAAAGAAATGAAATAGTTAAACTAAAAGTGGAAAATATCTGAGAGCTGAAGCAGGACTTTATCATAGGCACGTCAACGTTTACAGCAGTAGCAGCTATGCAAGGCGTTCCATGTAGGATCTGCACAGAAAAGGCCATGAATTCACAGAATAAAAAGGCTCCTGGATTTGTATCTTCTTGTGCCTCTCTGATAATCAACTTTTCTTGTATCGATCTGATCAACATTCTGCTGCAGGTGGAAAAAGTGCAGCTGGGGTGTGCATAGCTCGAGGGGATGAAGGAAATGTGCAGACAAGACACGGAACTAAGACACAGACGTGTTTAAATGTAAGATTTCATCTTTCTCCATCCTTCCTCCATCACAGACACATGTTGAGAGATTTATCCAAGCTGGTCCTCATACTGCTTCCTGAAGCAGTCTCCAGCGGGGAAGAAGTCCCAGCATCGCTCTTGGTACATCTTCCAAACGTAGGACTCCTGAAAACCAAAGGGGAACAAAAACGGTTAAAGGATGTAGACTTAAAGGAGTACCCCAAAAAGTAGAAAAAATGAGTTAAAAGAGCTGATGGCCACATCACTGACCTGTCCTGTGTGTTCTGTTTCATCTTTATTTATAAGATACATCAAGAAGAACCTGAATAAGGCAAGAAAATACATTGTAAACAAGCTCAAATTTATAATGAAATCATTAAAAAATCTTTGAGATGTTCATTTTTAGTACAAAAGAGGGGATTTTCTTTTTCTTTAACCCGTCTTGTCCAGCATCATGACAACAGAATGATTTGGCTGCTGAATTGTGCTGAAAAATTACTCTGCCTAGAAAAGCCTTTTGGATACAAGTTTGATTCCTACACTTTATCCTTTTTTATTATTTGTATAAAAAATAAGTATCTATTTCTACATATAACTGGACAGAAGAAAGAAGGAAGGAAAAAAAGGTCCGAATAAAAGAAGGAAGAAAAATAATACAAGCCACAGCAGCTGAAACACATTCTCAACAAACACACTGAAAATCTTCAACACTATCAGATAAACATTCAGTATTTTACAGCCTCAAAGAAAACTCAAACGGCAAAAACCTTGAATGGCTATGAACAGAGCCGCATCCAGTGTATGTACAGGAATGTGAGTGTGTGTCTGCCTAGGTGTATGTGTGCAGGGGTGTGGGAATGTGTGTCTGCATGGTTGTATATTTGGAGAGAAGTGGGTGTGTAGAGGGAGAAAATATTTCACTGAAGGAACATGTTTCTTATAAAGCTGCAAACACATGAAGGAAAAAACAACTTTTTATTTTTAAGCTTTTAAAAATGTAAAAACTGATGATGTCTCATACTGTCATTTACCTTAGATAGAAAAAAATTATTTTGCAGAAAAAAATATTCATCATGAGTAAAGCAAGGAAATTAAGTGCTGAGAGAAACTCTAAAACAGCCACAAGCTACATCTCAGACTCTCCCGGCCCCAGTTAGCACGTTGAATTAAAGGAAAGCTGGACAAGCACATCTTCTTTGGAATGGTTGAAAGAGAAAGTGTCTTCTCTCTACTGATGATTCTTGAGAAAGCTTCTTGCTGCTGCTAATCTGAATCCCATTAAAACAACAATAAATATTATGTTCAATAAAATGCAATGACATCTGCAAACTCACATGTAGTTGGCTAAATTATGCTCTTCTAAGGTGTGTGTCTCGAAGCCATGCGGCGTAGTGTCAAAATAGTCGCTTCCTATTCCACAGATGAAACATTTTGTCTGGAAGAGAGAAAAGCAGATACAAAATGTGTCAGAATGTTAAACTTGTTTTGAGACTATATGATTAAATCTTAAAATCTGGTAATGTTATTTGCATATTTATTAAATTAAACCCTTGTAAGACTGTTTGATATCATATTGGATCTTTCACACCTAATTTCAGCTGTAAATTCTTGTTTCAAGGCCTACATAAGGCCTGTGGGACAACTCCGAGTGGACACAACCACTACTTGATTTGGTTCAGCTTAATTTGATTGTCTAGTTTGCAGTCTTCTCCCCACTTTTCTTTATTTTGGTCGAGGTTTCTTATTTGTTCTTTGCTTTTATTTGTTGCAGTTGTTCAAGGACAACCCCTGGATGGGGGCTTGTCCGGAATAAACAGAAAATATTTTTTTAACTTTTAACATTTTGTTAGGGCAAAAAAAAGATTTGGATTAAGAAAATTAGACTTTTTTTCTTCAGATGAACTATAAAGGATTAAAAATAAAAACATTGTGAAAATTTTTTGAAAAGCTCCTTAGTAAAAGAAAAACCTTCCAAACCTG
>JBAMHX010000010.1:27122929-27133110 GCA_037177515.1 Pseudomugil tenellus
GATTGGCTGATTGGAAATTAAGTGTTAATGAGCAGTTGGGCAGGTGTACCTAATAAAGTGGCCGGTGAGTGTAGAAAAAGATATTATTTTTAAAAGCCTATTAATTCTTAAATTAATTAAGCCTATTCTTGTTCTGCAACTGAAAGAGAAAAAGATGGATTAAGAAAAAAAAAAAAATCTTACCTCCATGTCCTCCCTGACCTGTTCCTGCTGGTCTCTCAGCTCTCCAAAGGCATCAATGATCAAACCTGAGAGATGGAAGCAGCATTAGATGTTTATCAGCCGCTTTCCTAATAAAAGCAACACACGCGGCAGCTCACCCTGGATGATAGCCAGCAGAATGACGATGACAAAGAAGAAGAAGGTGATGTCAAAGACCACACGGTAGAGCTCGTACTCATCCCCGGCAGGGTCCTCAATCTCATCACCGATGCCACCACCAGCACGTACGCCGACATACATGTGGAACAGGTAACACTGCAGGATGAGAGAGAGCAACATGAGAAAGAAAAAAAGACCCTAGCATTGGAGGTCTGTCCTCTACTCACCGTCATCATGTCGTCACACTTCATGTCCGGCTCGTCCTCATCTTCACTCTTGTTGTAGAACTTGCGGAAGAAGTTGAATGCTACCACAGTGTAGAGATACACCACGACGGCCAGCAGACCCACTGTCATGACCAGCTGCACTCAGAAACAGATGTGTTATCATAGGTTTACTAGATAAAGAAAACAGATGTGCAGGAGGCCTTGTGATGCATCATTAGTGGAGGTGTCACCTGTTTGCCGTTGTGTGTGACGGAGGACAAAATGGTGCGCAGGGTTTTTACTCCCATGGCGATGTCCAAAAGATGGCAGGCAAAGAAGAAGTTGTTGTAGTGTCCGAGCAGAGACATCAACATGTACCAGACCAAGTAAAGGAAGGTCTAAAACAAACAAAACACAAATACAGGGCAATAAAGATGTGTTAGAACTAAAATCAGCTCAACACAGACAGGAAGCTGCTTCGTAACTCACATTATCAGTGAAGACCACACCAAACTTCCAGATCTGGTATTTGATGTCAATAGATGTAATCCTGCAGAGAGAGGAATGGTTTATTCTGCAGCATTGCCAGCAACTGCTGTGCTGATAAACACAGGACTCATGCATACCAGCTAAACATCGACGTGTCAGGTTCTGGTTTCTTTCCATGTGTCATGGCACTGACGTCAAGCGATGCTAAATCCATGCCAAGCAGCTCCGCAATTCTCTCTCTGCCGTAGATGTCGCCATATTTATCAAGAACCTGGACGTCACACAGATACACACACACAGTCAGGTGTGCTTAATGCTAAAAACATCAGCTATCAAGCTGGAGAAAAACTCACCTTTCTTTTGACAAACTTGTCCCAGTAGTTGTTGGGGAATGTCCTGCATTGAGATGCAAAAATACACAAAATTCAGTGATAAATTCTCTATTCATGTTCTGAAATCTATAATGGTTTTCATCACCATGGAAACTTACAGGACATGTAATGATTAATTTCAAATAAAAATGTTTTACCGATATGTGTTACACAGGTTTTGTTCAACTCTTATTTCTGATACCGATATTAACCCATCTATATATTTTGAGTGAGTTGTGCCAAACAAACAACAATATGTGGAAAACTATACATGAAATCTCTCATATTTTGTTATTTTGAGTCAGAAGAGATGCTGCTGAAGAGTTTGATGCATGTGCATAAAAGTTAATTGAAACCAATAATTTTCACATTTTCATTTTAATGCTGATATTGGCCAATTATATCGGTATGACAGAGGCAGAGTCATAGGAGACACAATAGCAGAGTCTTTTAGCTGAGTCACTGCTTTCTGTGTGTACTGCATGTATTTTATGTTGCAGTAGAACTGGAGAGATTAAAACATCGAATTTTAGCCTTACATCCTTAAACTGCAGTGATGGATGAGTGAAATGTAAATATTCAGGAATAAAATGGAGAATTCAATTGTTAACTCTTATGATACTGAGAGATGCTTCCAGAGTTACGGAGTGTAATATCTGTCCATATTTCTGTTTGTTGTTCATCTGTTTTTTTATTCATCATGTTGAAAGATTCTGGTAGGTTGATTGTGTGTTTATCTGTCTGGTAATATAGTGGGACTCTTACGGGGTGTTGAGAACCAGTCGGTCCCACTGGCCCTTGATATCATCATCCTCAGGCTGCTCGGTGACGTAGAGCCCATCAAACTCTAGCTTTCTGGCCAGCTCTTTCTCTCTTTTAAAGATGACCAGAGGGACCTGAGAGGGGTGAAGGAAGAGCAGAAGATGCAAAAAACCTTCAAGCCTCTGCAGAAAACCTGCCCAGTGTGTAGAAGAGAACAAAAAACACACCTTGAGACAGTTATAGCCGATGATGCAGAGGAAGGAGATGATGGTGTGGACGATGGCGAGGAAAGCCAGTGCTGGCTCCATGTAGCCTGTGCTCTCTTCCAAGAAATAGTACAAGGGACCCTCTTCATCATCATCCTCTCCTCCTTCCTCCAACCCTGAACCATCTTCCTCGGCACCCGAGCCTTCAAACAGGCCAGATCCCTCAAAAAGACCAGATCCCTCAAACTCCTCCTCACCTGGAGGGCTGTCAGACACCTGGACAGATCACAGACAATGCCAGTCTTCAAGTCTTGATTTCTCTTATATGAAGGATGTTCCTACAGGTGTGAAAGTGGCTCAAACACCATAAGCTGAGAGTTTAATAACCTTGTAGAAGAGCAGGATGAAATTGAGAGCGAAGGCGATGAACAGAGCCAAAAACCTGAAGTTGTAGAAGTTGCGGGAGAGGTAGTTCTGTTAGGGGAAAAATAGTCTCATTCTGTCATGAAGACACATGTCGCTGCCTGACACACTGCATTCAGAAATGCGGCCAATAAGAAGCGTTGGATGAAGAGTTGCATCATCCCCCAAAAGTTTAGACAAATTTCTGCTCGAGCAGGAGCTACTTACCATGAATTTAATCCTCTGGATCTCCAGCTCGTTCCAGAGCTCAAAGCCCTGCTCAGCAGGTTTCTTGTCCTTCTTGGCCTTAGTCTTTACAGCTTTCTCCTCCTCTTCCTCCACCTTCTCATGCTGCGGCTGCGGAGGCTCCTCCTCCTTCACCGCGGGCTCCGGCTCCGCTTTCTCTGCCTTCTCTCCGTTCTCAATGCTGGAAAAGTCAGATTTTCTGATTCAGACAGAGAAAACAGCAAAGCTCCTGGTACATGTAGGAAAACATGGATGCGTGTCTGCAGAGTGACATTTTGCTGCTGGTAGAGTCATTTGAAAACATCTCATGCACGTCAGCTGATGCATGAAAGAAGAACCGAGTCACTTACTCGGTGTGACACTTACTCTGCTTTCTCCGTCTCCTGAGGGACCTCCTCTACAGGTTCAGTTTTTTCTTCTTCCTCTCCTTGTCCTCCCACCGCTGCAGCCAGCTGTTTCCACAAAGTTTCTAGTTGTTGATCAAAACAACATTTTTCTCATAAAATAAAAAGCAGAAGACAGAAAAACTCACCAGTTTCCTCTTCAGCAGCGGCGTTCCTTCTGGAGTCGGAGGCTCCTCCGGCGTTGTTTCTCCAAAGTCTCCAAGTCCACCAGGAGTATTGAAACCAGGCAAGCGTCCACCTTCTCCTTCTTCACCGTCCTCTTCTTCCTCTTCTCCTCCAACAGTATCCAAGTGGTCTGTCCCGCCATCGGCATCGTGGACCTCTCTGGCTCCTGGTTCAAGTGGCAGGTCTTCGTGAACTTCATCTTGAGTTGGGTCTGGCATGCTGGCCAGGATCTCCGTCACCGTCACCTTCTTGGCACCTTCCACCAAGCCTCCACCAAACAGAGCTTTCCATATGAGCGTGAAGAAGCCCTTACATATGTTGTAAACAAATATGAGTATGCCCATGAGAACAGTGTAGACAAACGTTACCAGGCCAACCACCATCTCCTTCACGGTCATCTTCCTCAGTTTGCGGTAGCGACGTCGGAGGTTACGGAAGGTGAACATGTTGAAAAAGTTAACCACGCTCTTCAGGAATTCTGCGAAAGCCGAGGCCGACTCTGGAACCGAAGCCTCTCCGTTCCCTTCATCTCCTTCCCCAGACTCTCCCTCAACTCCTCCACCCTCCTCTTCCTCCTCCTCATCCTCCTCTTCTTCACCCTCACCCTCAGGCTCGGAAATAGATGCCGCAATGTTCATCTCAAAAATAGTGTCCTCACAGAAGTTGACGAACATCTCCATCTTCTCGCTCTCGCCGCCCTCGTTGACCACGTCGAAGATGAACTGGCGCTTGGACTCTCGGACCTGCGGCATCTCCCACTGGTTACGGTTGGCCTCGCTGATCTCAAAGTAGATGCGCTCGATCCTCTTGCTGGCTCCCATGATCTCAATCCGGCCGAGGAACGGGCGGAAGTAGTTGAGCACACTCTCGGCCTGTTCCAGGAAGTTCTGTAGGCGGGTGTCATGGGGCACGTGCTCCGACAGGTTGGTGAGAAGAACTGCGATGTTGAAGCCAATGTCTTTGGCCGGCTCCTGGAAACGATCCGCAAATTCCTCAAAGTTGATCATTTCGTTCTCGTCGGCCTCTGAGCAGGAAAGGAGGAACTGGATCTCTGACGGGGAGTACTGCTTCTGGCTGTCCATGGCTTTGGAGAAGTCCTTCTTGGAAATGAGCCCACGTGGGTCAGTCACGTAGTCACGGAAAGCGTCAGACGCCACGATGTCTTTGAGCTTCAGGAACATGTCGAAGAACTTGAGGATCATCTCCACGTTGCTGGAGGACTCCACCAACATGTCCACCATCTGCCTGGCG
Organism: Pseudomugil tenellus; assembly: GCA_037177515.1. Classification (NCBI taxonomy): domain Eukaryota; kingdom Metazoa; phylum Chordata; class Actinopteri; order Atheriniformes; family Pseudomugilidae; genus Pseudomugil; species Pseudomugil tenellus. Next base: position 27,127,753 of record JBAMHX010000010.1, read on the forward strand.
ATGGTGCCATTCACCACGTTTCCTGAACGCAGCACAAAAAAAAACGTCTTTGTTTCTATTTTCATTTTCATCTAAAATAAAATAAAAGAAACATGAACATTCAACACAGAATTAAAGCTTTTAAAGTCCGAAAGTTTGTCTCCTGTCTTCGCATGTTTGTTCATGATAACGTAACTACTAAAACTATCATCGTGTTTCATTAGAATATTTAGCAGATACTGAAACAATAATACCCAACATAAATAAAGCATCATAAACAACCATGTTTTCAGTAAGCAGAATTTATTTTTTTACATCCTTAATTCCTATAATTAAAAAGTTCAATACCAAAAAATGTATGTTCAGACTAATAAACTTTGGGTTTTTTTTCTTTACAAACCTACTAACATCAAATCAGCTCTTCATCCAGATGGTTCCCATTACTCCATCTGGATGAGTCCATAACATGATACATGGTACAATAATCCACGACAACAGCAGCAGAAAGTGAGGTCTTACCTTCCAGGAGGGACAGCAGCATCACAACCATGTCTTTCTGCAGGTCTAACAGCTCCTTCAGCAGTCCAATTTGACTGGAGTCCTACAACAAACACACATGCAGTAAAGATCATACACTTTTAACCTCTACATTGAAGAAATTTAATTATTTTAATGCCATCTTATGTTTTCTTTGAGATGTAAATAAAAGGACGCTACCTCAGAGTGAGTTCTACTCCAAAAATGATCCTGGGTTTGCATTTTCAGATAAAAATATTAATTTTAACTTCACAAATGCCGCAATGAAGCAGAGGAAGCAACACAGACGTTTATAACACAGTAGGAAAACAACGGTCCTTTAAGAGAGACCACAGGAATGATCTGAGCTCTCCTGGAGACCAGCAGTAGATTAACAGACACAACTTGAGGTTCTTATTTTCTTTAATGCAGTCCAGAGAGTCTAGATCAGTGGTTCCCAAACCTAGAGACCCCCAACACAACATATGCAGGTGCTTACATGCCCAAACTCAGCTTCTTTTTTAAATATGCATTAAATAATGACTCTCCACAGATTAATCTTTTTGCATAAAAGCATCATTTTGGCAGATCATTTTGGTGATCTGGCTTTTGAAATGAACTTGGGACGCTTGTGGGGCCTCCTATTTGGGAATGGCTAATCTAGAGGACACGGTGTCAGCAATAAGACCCAGAAAAAATTTGTTTTATAAAACCAGAAACAATCAGACAACTAAATGAAAAGCAGCAAAGCGAAAAGTTAAACTCTTTAAGATGCAACAAAGTAATTTCTGTAAAAAACACACCCGGGAAGGGGAAAGGATTCCACAGTTGAATTTACTGTGGAATAAAAAAGTTAATTTCTCCTAAATAATCAGATTTTTTTTTCTCTAAAGTTGTAGATAAACACCTCTCAGAAGCAATAAACTAAAAACCGAAAGAAGAAAAAATAATTGTGCTGATGCTGGAAATGCAGCTGCAAGTCATGGCGAAGAGGAGAAGTGGCGGATGAAAATGATGCAGATTGTTCTAGATCTTTTTATAATAAATGTGGTGAAGCATGAGCTCCTTATGGGAGCATGAAGGGCCTGTAAATGAGACGACGTTGGCAAGAAAAACACAGAATCTTACGCCATTTCGTTGTCCAGGATCAGGGTGCATCTAACGAGGTTAAACATGGAAATAAAAATGCCAGCCGTCAACATTTTTACTTCACTTTTCTATCATCTAAGCCAGAATACTATAAAGTGCATTTGCAGAGACACTAAAAACAAAAAAGATCAAATTTTCTTTATTAACAAATACATGAAAATGTACCTTTTTTGTTTTAAAATCCAAATAAACCTTGTTTGTTTTTAATTAAATTAAATAACATTATATGTTACACAATTGTTACGGAAGTGTCATGACCTCATTACAATCTTAATTAATAATTTATATGGGATTAAACAACTTAATTCATAAAAAGCTCAAAAGGTAGAAATAAAAATTCCATTTCTTAATTAAATAAGAAGAACTGGAACTTTCTCTCATAAAATCTCCAAAATAAAGGTTACAAATAAATACAACTTAATTGCAAAATAAGCCTAAAATCCTTCACTGAAATGTAGACACCTAAATCCGGATAAAAAAAAAAAAATTAATCTGCATGGTGACTTTTTACTTTGCTTGCCCTTTATGTCATTGATATTTCTCCTTTTTGTTTTTCCCTTTTCACTACTTTTTAATGCTTTATTTGCTTAGAAAATGATTTAATTGTCTTGCACATTAAAGGTGCTGTACATCAACACAAGCTGAATTAAGCTGAGGGTTCAAATAAAACATGATTAAAATTACTTGCCCAATAATGACAGATGAAGTGACAAAAATATGCGAAAAAATAGACTTTATCAACTGATTCAGTGAAATGTTTACATGAAATTGGAGTGAAAAAGTAATACTAGAACTTTAATTTCCTGCATCAATACTGCATACTATAATCTTAAATTTATTTAGGCCTCGTTATAATTAAGTCCTATTTATATATTATAAGCGCTTTTGTCTTTTTTGTAATCAAACTAAAAAACTGAACACATAAACTGCATCAAATTAAAATCTTTAATTGGTGGATTAAATGTAAATTATTAAAAGGTTACAACAAAGTCTTTCTTCCAAATTATTTAAAATTATTTGAAGTAAACTGAATAATTTAAATATTTATTTCAACAACAGGTTGATAATAATAATAATAATCTGATTTATAAAAGTCAAAGTAATCTGAAAATCTAATTCAGAAAATAATAAAGATATTTATTTTCTCCTTAAAATAATCATTTAGATTCATTAGAATTTAATGTATCTCCAGATCCAGCAAAACAAACAACTCTGTTAATCTAATGAAGAAAAACACATAAATATATCACAAATTTAACATATTTATAGAATTCAAAATCACAAAACTTTATATAAAATTCAGTTTAGTTTTGCCTCAAACCAAACACAAAGGTTATTTTAGATGTTATTATCATTAATTCTCCAAAAATGACTCAGAAAAGATACAAAAAAAAACAATCTAATCAAGATGAAGGGGTTAAAAAATATAAAATGTTTGTCAAACAAAAAGTAATTAAATAGACCCATTATTCCCTTTATAGGAACAATTAGACAAACATCTCAAAGTGAAAGGTAATAAAACAATGTGGCTTTAAAAAGGTTTTATATGAATGAAAGTGTGAGAGAATCTTCATACCTGTGCAAGTTTCATCATCATGTGAGCGAAGACGTGCAGGAAACCCACCACTGCATCCCATAACCTGCTGTGGGCCAGAGACTGCTGGTTACCAGTGCAGGGACCCTGAAACAAACACGTTTTGCTCGCTTCACCACATTCACATTGTTCAACCTTTTCAGGATATTTTACATTGTAAGGGGATCTGAAATGTCAGCGCCCAGCGGGGGCTTCTGCAGGTGTGGCCAGGTGTGGCCAGGGGCGCCGTCTTACCTGGATGTACTCAGTCAAGCTGTTGAAGACTTGCTTGGCTACTGTCATTGCTTTGGAGAAATTCCTCTTACCAGGCTCATCAATGATGTCTTTTCCTGAGTAATACCAGTAAAAGTCGCTGATGGACTCCTGCAAACAAGGAGGAAGAACACATGATGTAACTTACACCTTTATATTGATATCATAATTGTAGCATTTGCACTGGGCTGGGAAGGGATTTAGGCATGATTACAGTCTGCAGAAATGATGATCAAGACTACATTAGTTAGAACTGGGCCGGTTGGCCAGATGTTTAATAACGCCAGACGACCAATCGTTCGATGAATTGTTGACTGCAGTTATTGTGTACAATACATGTGCGAATGGTAAAACGTAATGGCGATACACATCACAATATCCACCTTCATCAGACCCAATAGAATAAAAATAAGGTGTATTGATAAGTTCAGCAACACACCTGACTGGCTTGACTGTACTGAGACATCGCAGGCAAATTGTTCTGGGATGTCTCGGTACAATCAAGCCAAGATGACGTTAGAGCCACCAGTTGGGGGTTGTTAGAGAAGAAGGAATTTTAAATATAGCAAGAAAGTCTAGTTCACTGGTGCTACATGTGGAAGTGGGGTATGTAAAGGCCTGCGGGGGGGAGAGAATGGACCTGCAGGCGCAGCAGGTAGTCCACGGTGCAGATGATGACATTGATGGTGGTGGTGCTGCCTGTCTGAGTTCGCAGGTAGTTCTGAAAGTCTGAACACAGACAATAAAAACAAAACATGCATTAAATAACTACAAATGCATCCATACAGATAGAGAATAACACATCACGTAATCTCAGTGCAACAACACCCTGATGTTTCTGTTAATCACAGACTCACCGTTATTATGTCCTTCACAAAGAAGCTGCAGGAAGCGGAAAAGGTCGCACGTAAATTCATCATCTGCCATCACTTTCTCATCTGAGCAGAGCAACAACAGACATGTTAATTAATTTGTGCGTGAAGCCTCAGCTGTCCTGGTGTGTGTAAGCTTGCAGTGGGAAACAAAGTTTAACATGGAGGATTAGGTGTTAAGGCTCAGGATCAGGTGGGTGATGGAGCAAAGAAAATACTCTCCAGTCTGTGTTTACCATTTAACTTGATAAAAAACGTCATCACAAATTAATCTCTTACCATTGTGGACAGAAATAACTTAAATCATTCTTTTTGAATTTTGAATCTCAACATATATATATATATTAATACTGGACTTCTAAACTCAATAATGAAAATACTATTAATCTGTTTTGGTGAAATACACACAGTAAAACAACCTGTAATAGCAGATAAAACTGCAGAAATGTTAGTATTTTTTATGTCTATAATTTGCAACAGTCATGTGAAAAACAAAATACACCTTTGTTCATCATCACATCTAAAAAACAATTATCCTCTTTTTCTCACCAGGTATTTTAAACACATCAATACAACCTCAGAGGAACAAGACACATAACTAATATCACTTTAATTATATTCTTTTTTTAAAACAAAAACTGCAGAAACAGCTGGGTACACACTGACTGAGCAGCTCAAACTTTCATTAACCAACAACTCTATAAAGACTAAAACAGAAACAATGTGTTAATGTAAACCTTAGAACTGCTGTATTTTCTTTTGACATGACTGTTGTGTTCACATTAGCAGCAAACACACTTAAAGCTGTAAGAGCTGCTCCTTTCTCCATTAGCATGTTAGAAAAACCACCTGAGTCTCTGTTGGTCTGTCTGCTGGACACAGAACAAACTCAACATACGTCACACTGATACGAACATTAACTTCACAGAACAAACTCCACATACGTCACACTGATACGAACATGGACTTCACAGAACAAACTCCACATACGTCACA
>JBAMHX010000010.1:27133210-27148587 GCA_037177515.1 Pseudomugil tenellus
AACTCCACATACGTCACACTGATGAGAACATGGACTTCACAGAACAAACTCCACATACGTCACACTGATACGAACATCTAGAACAGATATATGTAGACGGGACACCGTCCATCACTGCACTGGTGACACAGACGTTGACCGGCATGCAGGAAAGATCTACTGCACTCTGCAAACCTCAGTTATCGCTGAGTGTATGTATGTGTGTGTGTGTGAGAGGAGGAAGGGGGGGACCAAAAAACCTAAACTGTTGTTCATCCCTGTTCCCCTTGCTCCCCTTGTTCAGATTTTCCTTTAACAATAACCATTGACACATTTATAAATAATAATAATAATTAATAAATAATCCCACATCTGGATCACATCCAGCAGGCGCCACCTTCTAAGCACATATGATACCATAATTACACACAATATACATGGTAGACTTTTAATTTAATCACTACAAACTAATCTTGGTGCCTTTGTCCCTCTTTGGGATACTGTTGTGGATAAAAAAGCTGCAGCCATCCCCGGCAGCTGGCAGCGACTGCACGTCTTACTGATGTAGAAAATCCTGAAGAGTCAAACAAAACACAATGAAATACAACACCAAAGCAGAAAAATTTGGAACAGCTTGGAAAATGGTGAATAAAAAACAACAAGCCAGCAGAAAATAGAAAAATCTGTGATTCTTACATCTAGTTTGATTTGCACCTTATTACAGGCAGCATGAACCCACAACATGTCATGTTCCAGCTCGGGGATAAGTGGGCTCAGGGGCAGCGACGAAGTAACTAACTCAACATTATGTATATGCATACTTTCTTCTTCTATTGTCCCTTTAAAGTAGCACTATTAAACCTTCTGACCATAAACTTTTGACTCATTTGGTGGTGCAGTGACGTTTATTTTGTGAATGTCTGGAGCTGTCGCTGCCCCTGAGGTTGACAAACCAGTTCACGGCTTTTGTTCCCAGCTAAATGTTACTAATTGCACTTTGCAAATATTAGCATCTACCCAGAGTATCATGTCACAGCTGCATTTTGCTTTACATCACAGCGTCACATATTAGCAACTGATATCAACCCACTGGGTGTTTCAGACGGGCATCATGGCTGATAAAAAAGGGAAAATATAGTCAACATTAGATAAACCTTTACGGTCTAGAGAGAGCTTAGAAAGAGACAGGATGCATGCTAATTTATTCATCATTAGGAAGCACCACAATGTGAAATCTTCAAAATTTCCATATTATGTCTTTAATAACCATCATTCATCAGTAGTTCTCCACTTAAAGAAAGTTAAAGTTAAAGAAACGTCACTTTAAGCTTCACTGTGCAGAAAAAAAGCTTTTAATATAAACAGGAAAAGGTTTAAGCATCACATATCTTTGGTTCAAACTGCCAACAATAAGATGGAAGTAAATACTAGAATCACTGAATTTGTTTTTTTCTTTATTTCTGTTTATCAAGATGTTCCAAGTTTCTGATTTAATGTTATATTATGATCTGGAATTCCACATAAATGTCTAATGCTAAGACTGTTGACGTGAAACATGATTAATTAGGAATGATCAGATGTTGGAAGGAGGATTCATGTGCTGTGGGTTTCCTCACTTAAGTTAGCTTGAGGGTCAACCTAAGGATGCAAAATGAAACATACAGATGCCATGAATAGTTTCTATTGGTCCTGCGATTCATTTCAGAGGGCAGGAGATAAAGACAGAAGTTCCCGCTCGTCTCTCCTGTCCATAATCCGAGACTGAGATTGTCAGAGTTGCAGTAGATCGGTGATAAAACACTCAGGGATGAAAATAAAGCTTTGCAACCACTTCAGAGGAAAAGAAGCACATGAGTTGAGCGGCGTGTGTGTCACTGCAAGCTTTGCATTGTGATGCAACAATATGGTGACTGAAGAGAGTAATTTCATTTAGTCCTTGAGTGTGAAATTAAATGCATATTAAGTTCACAGTAAGAAATAGACAAGTGAGGTGATTAGGAGCCAGACAGGGAGAGAGAGAGGTGAGAGAGGACAGAAAGGAGTGGGAGAAAAAAACAGAAATGATACAACAGCAAAATTTCATTTACCACGTTCCCCCTTCATATCTGAGAACCGTGAGAGCAGCAAATTGACGTGTAGGAGGGACAAAAAAGGTTGAATTGGGTAAAGTGAACAAGATGTGGGGGAGAGAGAAACAAAGAAAGACGAATTGAGTCAAGAAATCTCAAGACCATCAGTGGATGATACAGTTTCTTTCATAAACATTCAAAATGCTGGGACTTATACATGTGTCATTGCTCAATGACTCTTTCATGACAACATATCTGCAACCAGGCATCCACAAACAGGCACACTCAGACGCACACTGATGCACATGGCAACATATTACAGCAGCTGGGAAAATGTCCCATTATATTAAAATGCAAAATACAGCTGTATGTGTGTGTTTCTATCAAACCATACTCACTAGTGCCCTCCTCTGAAACCATCCCAAGTCCCTCCGCCTTGTTCTGCCTCTCAAACGCATTCAAGTCCAAAACGCTGCCAACACATAAGAAGATATGAGGCTTCACTTGCAGCTGCCGCGATGAGAAAACAGCAAAATGACAATAGAAACAAGACAGACCTGCAGGTCTGCATCAGAGCCTGAACGCTAAGGAAGAATCCCACATCCTTTTTATCCTTCAGGTACTCCAGCATCCTCTGCACACAGACAGAAACACGACCAAAGGAAAACGCTGAACTCTTCAGTCCTTCCATAATTAGCTAAAACTGAGCCTGCCAACACCAAGTCTGGCATGGTTACAAAGGCTTCAAAACTTCTTCAACAAATGAATTATAACTATTTTGAGATCTTTTGAGATCCAGTTATTAGACCTGATGTTTATTTGAAGTAAATTCTGAATTATATGCACATATCTATTATTAAAGCATTAGTTATAAAAGGCACCACAGGAGGACACTGGGAAAGAAAATACTAAACGTTGAAAAGTCCTTCAAAACGCATGAAGAACTGTTCAGAAATGAATGAGAGTAAAGCTGCTTTTTTCATTTATGTTCACATGCTTTATTTTTATTTCCATTGTACTGTAGAATTTCTTATAAATACTTTTATAAATATCTTCTTTTATATTCCAATTTAATTGCAATAAAATGTCCAAAATGCTTCTGTAAACCTTTACAAGCTTACTTTACCTGTTGCACATCACAGTTGCCTCCATTGAGGATGGAGATTCCCAGTTTGAGTGTGGAGGAAACCATGACTCCAGGTTCGCCTAAAACAAGACATAAGTCATCAACATTTGAGATGAATGCGAGTGTGCATGTGTGTGAGGGTGTATCCAGCGTGTTCCAGCTACCTTTACAGGCGCTGATCATCTGCAGCACCATCTCTGCAGCCCCGCGGTCGTGTAGACGGGACTGCTGGTACAGAAGCCGCTGTTTCTCCATCTCCTTTTCCTGTGAGCAGAGCAAGTGGGGCATAGCTGTAACCCTGCCAACATGAACTGCACTGCCCCCCACATTCACACACACTCACACACTCCGGCAGCTAAAGCTAGTTAGCTACTTCTGCTTCTGCTTCTTTACACTGCAGTAATATTGTCTCATAGAACAAAGTGAAAAGAAAAATAAAAAATCATGAATGAATATTTAAAATAATTTTTATTTCTCGTTTGTGTAGATTTTTTTTTTTTTTACAAATTTTCTTATTTATTGGATGTGAATTACAAACAACTTAGCTCTGAAATTTCTACTTACTTTTTCCAGTATGTAATGTATTTCCTTCCCTTCCCTCTAATTTTTTATTCTTTACTTTAAAAAAACAGTTATGAAATCCACTTCCCCCTGACACCTGCAACTCTGATTCATTTTCACCTTTTAAATCAAACCCACCAGTTTAACCCTTTAGTTTCTGAGACCTTTTGCATTACTTTCTGGTAAAACCCTGCTGAATGCAATCTGATACTTTTTTCCGGTGGATACAGTTTTTACTGCAATCATTTAGACATGTGATAGACTGGCGACCTGTCCAGGGTGTACCCCGCCTCTTGCCCGTTGGCTACTGGGATTGGCTCCACCACCAGCCCCCAAACCCGCAACCCCGTTTGGGAATAAGCGGTAGAAAATGGATGGATGGAGGGCATTTAGACAACATATTAAAAAGTTATAAAAAACATATTTTTTTTATCATTATGCTAAAATTAATATAAAGACATATAAAGGCTTATTGGATTGATAAAAATAGCATTTTCTCTCCAACTTTTCTCTGAAACCGCCGGTGTTGATGTTGCAGATAACTAATATTGTTGATCCTTGGGCAAATAATCAAGATCCTGCTAAGATCTGCATCAAGTATTTCATATTTTATACACACAGTTTTTGCAATTTATAAATAAATAAAACTTAAAAACTTCAGGAATTTGGACTTGTTGCATTGTCTTGTTTGCTGGATTGAACCTGGATTAATGAAGCCTAGCATCATTCACGTCAGACACACTCTCTCTCACACAGTGTGTATTAGTGATGGAGGCAGTTATTCCAGCTTTTACATCCTCCAGATGTGCAAACATCATCATCGCGAAGCAAAACACACACTTCACACAGTCATCCTGAAAGCAACAGCAGTTGTTCTGCATAACACGTCATGCAACTTCTGCATCCAACAGAAGAGTTTAGGCTGGTTCCACCTCCTGGTTCTGGTTCTACATCCTGGTTCTACATTTCTACATTCAGTATCTCTTCCTCCTCTTTTCACTTCTTTCAATCCATTTACTGAACCCACTCCACACTCTGGTGCTCCTCCTTCTTAATGTGTCTACCAGAAAACATCACATTTACCTTTAAACTTAGTTCCAGCTCTGCTTCATTACATCTGGTACTTAAACTCTTCATGAAAACCAGAAATCTCAGACTGATGGCTGTTTATTGGAAAGTCAGGGGAATCTATCTCCTCACAGTGATAGAGAGCTTCTTCATATTGGCGCTGCAGTACTGAGCTGAATTAGATGTGATGATTTGTTTTCACCAACAGATTTACATGTGGTTGTAGGTATTAATTGCTTTCTGATTACATAAACAATAATTTCTATTTAAAAAGAAAAAACACATAAGTCTAAACTTTATAAACATTACTGTACTGTACTTTCCTGCTCCCACAAGACATCATCGCTGCTACAACCAACCATCCTGTAGACAAAAGAAGTTAGATGTGACCCACCCTCCCATTTCACTCCATGCATAAAGCCCCTCCCAAAGCACATAGAACAACAATGACCCCTCCCTCCGCCCCCCTCCCACATAAGCCTGACGTGTAAGATGCAGCGTCGACTTTTCTCTGGTTACAGAGATTCTGCACCTTCATGATGAGTTGTAGTAAATCCAGCCATGAAAGTGCATGTGTGCATGTGTGTGTGCACGTGTGTCTGGGCTTGGTCTGTGCAGGCTTTTACTGTAGTTCTCGGTGAGCACAGAGAGGGAGATTTGTTAGCGTCGTCCAATTCAAAGTAGATACAAACAAAATCAGTTAGTTAGCAGCTGTTAGAACCGCAAGGAATATGGTTAGTCGGGAAAGGGTTGGTGCAAGTCCGAAGACTGAACACAAGCACACAAACTCAACACAAAAGAGCTTATTTTACCGTGAGGAAACCTGCTGCATGGCTTAACTGTTTCCAAAAATAGTTACTAAGTTAAGTCGTGAAAGGCTCCATCACATTTCCAGTAAGTTTTATGGTCAAATCAAACATTAAACTTATGTTTGTAGCTTAAATGCTCCATTTCAGAGAGCACATACTAACCACATTCAGCTCAGAAGAGAACCTTAAAACTAATTAGATGAATGTGATGCTACCTTCCAGGAAAGGGAATGGAATTACTGCGTCACAGTTTCCAAACCGGCATTGTAAAGCAAAATAAATCTGCCGGGCTTGGAAAGTGTGAGATTAACCCACTGGTTTAGACCATGTGGTTCGTTCTGTCCTGGATTTAAATTTGTCTTCTTAAGCTGCATCATCTCTCTGCACTCAGGTCATGCAATTCAGGAACAATCTGAGTCCAGCAAAGGCATGCACAGGTCAGTCCACCACTGCAGGAAGTAGACAGGTGGTGTGAGTGAACGAGAGGAAGGCGGGAAGAGGAAGGATATGCTGTGGAAAGAGTGGGGTGGGGGGGTGTGCCGAGTGTGATGTCACGGTGTGGTCACTCAGTGCGTGGGGAGTTGCTTCTCCGCTGACTCCCTTGTCTCCCCTCCCCTGGTCCCCCCATACCATCTCTGTCTGTCGCACCTCAAAGGATGGCTCCTCCCCCTCTTGTTCTCCCCCTTCGTCCTCCTCACCAATGTGGCAGCTCTGGAGGAAGATGAAATAAGGTCAAAGATGTAGGTTACGTTTGATTTACCGCCCCTGAAGACAGAAATTTGATCTCAATCCCAGTTTCTCCCTCGGCTGCACCCCTCTAGCATAAGGATGAAGACGTGATGATCATCCCACCCTCTAACTGGGATTTGCGATAAATGCGTAAATGTGGCTTTATATACAGCCAAAAAGTGTTTTGATCTTGTTTTTACAAAAAAAGGTTTTTAGAATTTTTATATTATTTTTTTTTACTTTTTAATTCACATAACCCTAAAAAGAGTTTTTACATTCATATTAAGCTCAACCATCTCACTAAGATACTGTTTGAGATCGTTTTTTTCACACAGAATTTTAATTGCTTCCTACCCTCAACTCTCTAACAGGTGGACGACAGTCTTTTTGTGAGACTTTCATGTTGTGAAACTAATTTATTAAAAGCATTTAGATACTTTATGCACATTAATAGAAATCTATTTTGATTGTTACATTAATACATTAATATATGATTGGCATTCTTGGATGATCCTACCTGCATAACTGTATTCACATTTAGATTTTTGAACACTAAGGGAGCTCAGATGGAAAAGTGTAGCTATGAATTCAGCTTGCAGTAGGATGTTTTGATAGGGTAACACATTTCAGTAGAAGACATTTCAGCCTGATAGACAGATGCTTCGACACCATCAGTCTGGTAATGAGGAATAAATTAATAATGGATTCAGTGCAAACGTCTGCATAAATTTAATCCATCATGATTGATTTTATTTAGTGTAAATGGTTTTTATTTTGACAAAATATATAAATATTGGCTCCTGAATTGGCAACAGAAACAGTTCTAAAAGAAGCATTTTGGTTGGTTTTGAGTTTTTTCACAGCTTGTTTTATTATGTTTCACTTATGTAAAGTCTAAATATTTTTCTCATCTTAGTAAGTGTAATTTTTTTCCTGCACTGGAAGATTTTTTCACTTGATTATAATCTGAATCGTGTCATGTTCGGGTTCATTTTTGTGGTGTGAATGAAAAGGGGTGCCCTATGTCTTTAAGAATGAGGTGTAGGGCCAAGAGGGAAACTGGGATGAACCAGATCCCAGACCAATAGGACCTACCTTTGCCATAATATCAGCATATGACATATAAAGATGGTCAACGTCTAGTTTACTGCAACAAGAACCAAAAAACAGGATTCAGAGAGACCTGAACGAAGGATGGCTCCCAGAACTGAGAAGCTGCAGAAACAACTCGTTCTTACGTCTTTTCTGTGAGAGCCGTGCGGCTGAAATGAAGAATAAGCTGATGAAGGGGGTCAGGTTTCGTCTCAGTCTCCTCTTCCTCTTCCTCCTCTTCCTCCATGGCTTTCTAGTTATTGGAGATAAACTTTTAATGTACAGTAAAAACGCACAATGCAATGGCGAGCTTCACCCCTCAGCGAGGGAATGGCCTTATGCTTACCGACAGGTCGTCGATCATCTTATCTTCAAAGGAATAACCCTCCGTTTCTAACCAGTTACGCTTGTAGGCATTCAGGAACATGTTGGTTGCCCTGTGCCTAGGAAAAGATGAGGGAACTAAGACTTAACAGCTCATGAGGAGCTTTGTTATGTTGTTGACATCCAGGTAATCATTACTTGGGGATGTTGTACAGCGGTGTCATCCTGAAACAGGCCACCACTGCCCTGCGGCGCTGCTTGGACAGCAACTTGTGCCACACCATTTTCTTTGACTTGAAGGGATGTTCAGTCTGAAGCATAAACACATCAACAACCATAAACAGCTTTCTGTCTCAGTCATGCAAACAAAAGTGCCCTTGCTTGCAGAGCACCTGAGCTGGTTGCATTTACTCACCACCTCAATGTGGTAAAGGACAGCCGACACCTCTTGGACTCTTTTCACCACCTTCTCGGGATCCTCGGCATCTTCAGCTTTTCCAGACCTTTCCTTGTAGAGAGACATCTGCCAGCGCATAGCCGGGTCTTCCACCTAAACCCAAACAGTAAATCTTCATTAACTTTTTAAAAATTGAGACCAAAGTAATAAAAGTACCATAAAAAACATAATCATTAGAAAGTCACATTTAATAAACTTGGTTACATCTCAACAATATAGATGATTTTCCTGAATTCAAAGGCGGTACTTATCAGTGATACTTCCTGTTTATTGATATGCATGGATAGTTTTTTGCACTTTGGACATGTTTTTGTTGTTTGGTCTGATGTTGCTGTTCTGTGTATTTGTAATTCTCCTGCTAAGATAAATAAAATGTTAATTAAATTAATATGTAAAAAAAGTCTACACACCTTGCCTTGCAGATGCAGGTTGTTGTGCAAGAACTCTCTCACCTCTTCATCTGTGTCTTTCTAGAAAGATAAAATATAATCATTTAAGTTTATCTGAAATGAACCATTATTCCATAGTTAAGTCAGGAGCAATATCATGATTTTATAGCTAGTAACATGTGTTGTAGGAAAAAAAATTACCTCTCTATCTGGTAGATTTTTGGTTTTTATCTATGAGATAAGTCTTCTTCACACATACAGTAAATTACAGAGAATCACAGGGTTCTGTACTTGGACTACTACTTTTATACTACAGATATGACTTTTAGGTAATATTATTAGACAACATAGGATAAATGTTTATTTCTATGCAGATGATTCTCTAGTATATTTCTCCCTAAAGCTAGATAAAACCATTTAGTTCAGTTACAATGATAAAGACCTTGTCTAGGCATGACATCACTCTGGATCACTGGCTTATGGTACTATAGTAGTGATCTTTGGACTTATTCAGGATTTATTCCTTAAACTAAAATAAAACAGGTTTCTAGGACCTTTTTCACATTACAAGTTTATTTGTGGTTTGAATTTTAGTTCAGCTTTAGATATTAATTTTAGCTTGATTCATAGTGGATCTATTAAAAACACAGTCATTCTTTAATGTCACAGTACCAGTGAGTATCTAATCTTGGCCAGATTTATCAGTTCCTGATCAGCAGGTGAGCACATGTTGAGGCCAATGGGAAGCATCTTCTTTAACGCTGCTACAATCAGGGAAGTCTGCACAGAGTATCGATCCCCACGTCGCTTCTTCTTGGTACGCTCCTGTTCTGAGCCTCCAGACTGAAGACAGTTTTTAAAAAATGGGTCAGATTTAGTAAAGAGAAACCTAAATGTTTGTGGGACATCGGAGGCTTCTGAAATTACAGTCATCTGAAGAAGAAAGTAGATCCTCATTTCATTTGAATAAAAAACATCCAGTCAAATTTCCCAATTTTGCCCTGCTATTAAAAACCTGGAAAATGAAGAGTATTTTCTTCCTTCTTCATATGATACACAGATGGAATAAAACAAAAAATAACAGGATAAAATAAAAAAAATTAAAGAGGTTGCAACAACCAACATGCTGACAGGAGGAATGAAGAGATTTATCAGCTGAAATGAGACAAACCAACATTTCCTGCAAACGTTAAGCCCCCAATGTTTCAGGTGCTTCACAGCTCTGGTTAATGCAGCCTTGCTGTTAGTTTATGGGGGGGGTCAGCGCTCTGAGACTTCTAGAACTCCTTACTGACTTTACAGCGAGCCTCTCTGCCCTCAGTGTGAGTATGTGTGGCTTTCTGAGTCGGGTCACTATAGTTAAATCTGATTCCAAGGAAAATTAAGCTTAACTTCTTGCAGCAGACAGTGATGACACACTGAATTATTTAACAGTTTTAATAACGTGAATGAGCATGACATGAGGTAATGAGTCCAGTTAGTACAGGTAGTTCCAGTTTCCCTTCGACAGACCCAGGTGTGAAATATGGTGCTGATGGATGAACATATCTGATGGGGATCATACAGTTTGTGTGTAACCGCAGATCTAACAGCAATACTACGAAGAGAAAAGTCTCCCAGCGCAGGAATCTTAACCACAACAGCTGAAAGAAAATCAAGCATTAGTGAAAAAGATTTTAATAATCACAGACTGCACGGCTCCGCCGTTTGTATCCAGCAGGGACGATCTGAAGGCAAACACTTTCTCCATCAAACAGAAACAGGAGCGATGGTGCTTGGCTGGAGGAGGATCAAGCCCAGCACCATGAAACCTCTCAGGCCACTACCATCTACAGCAAAGAGCTTTCATCAAGATCCCCCAGATCCCCTACACACACACACACTCACATCCACACATAAAAAACATCTCAACTCAGTCTGAAAGGTCAAGGTGAAAGTTCATGGGAGAGCTTGATGAAAGGCCTCCCAAAACTCAGGGTGCCATGCGATCAGCACAGCGCTCGTGCAGAAACACAGTCTAACCTCTCCGTCTCCAGCCTAGAGGCCCGCCGTCCGACCCCGACACAGGATATAGGGAGAAAACACAGTTAGAAACACTCCAACTGCTTGTTTACCGCTATGCAACATCCTGGAAGAAGACGCTGTTAGTTATGGCAAAGAATCATATCTGAACAGTCAGTTATCTGATGATCTTTTGTAACTTATGAGGAAAAAAATTAAAAAACAGAGGTGAGAGATTGTAATCTTCTGACAATGGATTGGCGTTAGTCAAACATTATTAGAGTTTAGTTTTATAATGTGTCGCAGCTCCAAAGGTGGTGAATCAAACATCTAAGTAACAAGCAATGAGTTGTTTTTTTCCCTCGTGGTGCAGGTTTACCTTGCTCATCTTGCTCTTGCTGTCAGCAGTGAGGAAGGACATGTTGTTGATTTCATTCATCACCACAAAGTTCTGCTCCTCCCTCTTAAAGTTCTGCAAAACATAACGTAAAAGTAGGTTACGTTCAGGTTCATCTCATCAGTTGCTGTTTGATTAAAGTAAATGAAATCTTAGCTGGATGCAGGGACAGGAAATTAAATGAGGTTTAGTCAGTTTTTGTGCTGAAGACAGAGATCTGAAGAGATCAAAGATGATGGATTACTTACATGGGATTTGGACCAGAAGATGAAGACCTCCCCAACCATCCTGAAAAGTTCCTCTGAATCTGGGTCTGGACAGGTCAACCACCTTGCCCTGGAGACAAAGAAAAAACAGCCATCAATATGCAAAGACTCAAAAGCCAAACCTTAAAATATCAATCTTATATTCAGTCAAAAAGTCTTTTTCATGTTGTTTTGAGGGAAATTACTGGGTTTAAGACTTAATCATTAGACCCTAAAACTGGTTATTTTACATGTATATGATCTGTTTTTTACTATTTTATTATGTAAAACTTTGCTGCAATAGTTGTCATTTTATTTCATTTCGCAGTGGTACCTGCACTATGTGTCCCAAGACAAATTTCTCCTTGTGTGGCAATAAAAGTTCATCTTATTTTTTTTTATCTTTAACTCTTTTCACAATTTTAGCTTTAAAAACATGTTTTAAGACCTCACTGAACCAAGGAACACACACTACTTAGATTTAAACATTGTATTATAGCCCCTGAAACAAATGAAGGATCTTTAGTGTGTTCTTTATGTGTGTTGAAGCAGGGAAACATGGAAAGTGTGAAGCAAAACAAAACCGTAATGCTGACCATGTCAAGCATCAACACTTGAGCAACATTGTCTTCCTTTCATTCATTCAAGCACGTGTGTGTGTAGCTACCTGTTGTTGTCCACATAGCGGATGAGTAAGGGGTAAAGAGCGTACAAGTCCCGACACAGCACGGCAAACTCATCCCGAATCGTCCCGTTTTCACTGTCCACCTCTGTTTTGCCCTCCATGCGCAGATGTTCCTCCTCCGCCACCACCTTTCCCGCTCGCTTCTTTAGTTTCTCCATCGTTGGGATGAAGTGGGATTTAAGCATCTCTGGTTTGGCTCTGCTGACGATGGGCTGAGAGAAAACTGGAAGACACAGTCCTTCATGTTAACACTGAGCAGAAATTCACTTTATATTTTTAGAAAAAATAGGAAAACTCTGCCTGCTGACCTGCTAATCTCTTCATCCAGGAGGCCTCATCAATACCCAGGTTGTTAACTACAATCTTCATGATGCTGCCCAGCAGCTGGTTGAGATGCTCTGAGGTGACGGAGGTGCACAGTTGGCCTTCCTGCTCAGGGAAGTTCTCCGGACCCCTCTCCCACCAGCGTGGGAGGTAGTTACACAGCATTGGCAAGGTAATCTCAATCACGTGGGGCATTTCTGTGTAGCGCGCTCCAGACTCAGAAAGGTCATGTATCTCCTTCATCAGGATCTCCAGCTCCGGGATGTCAGTGCACAGCTCTTCCACTTGATTGGGGAGACCCAAAACTGAGTAAAAGAGATAGAAATCATTCAGGTTCTAAGAATGTACGTTAATTTTATGGGTAAAATGCATTTGATGGGTACAGCTGTGCTTGTTAGATGAGCAAAAGAAAAAAAACAAGGAGACCCACTGGATCTTTCTCGGGGAGTTTTAGTTGTGTAAACGGAGTAGGTGTTGAATTCATTCAGAAGCGGCTCGAGGAAGGCTACCGGCATAGCAGCTGCTAAGTGGGCCAAGCACTCCCCGAGAGCTGGACGTTGTCTGGACGGGAGAAAATGCTACGTTAACATCTCCTTCTAATGCAGAAACATATGCACGACAAACCCAAACTAAAGTTCTTTATATAAACTTACTTCTCTACATGTGGGGTCTTCACTGTTCCCAGAGAGTAGATACTACACATCAAACGATAGCAGGATATTTGCAGGTCATCCACTGAAAGATGCAACCCATAATTATTGTTGAGTTTTGTCTTTATTGTCGCTGCAAATCCAGAATAAGAAACTTTTCATTCATTGGCCTTAAAAAAACTTCACTCACAGATGACGTCGTCCCCAAACTGGTGCTGGGCGATGTGGTCAAACAGCGAAGTGAGGACCGGCAGTAAGGCGGTGGTGGTGTAGTTGATGTTCTGAGAAACACCTTTAACCTACAGAAACCCAAAACCTGAGGTCAGTTATGATAAAATGAATTAATTCATCGCTGGCATT
This sequence comes from Pseudomugil tenellus, assembly GCA_037177515.1. Classification (NCBI taxonomy): domain Eukaryota; kingdom Metazoa; phylum Chordata; class Actinopteri; order Atheriniformes; family Pseudomugilidae; genus Pseudomugil; species Pseudomugil tenellus. The sequence goes on from JBAMHX010000010.1 coordinate 27,146,476, forward strand.
AAAAACTCAAGTTGTTATTTTTAAAAAGCTAAAAAAAATTTTAAAAGCTAAAAGAAGCGGACGAGAAAGGAGAAGCAGGAAAGAAGCAGCAGACGAAGAAGTAAGAGAAGAAATAGGAAAAGAAAGAACTAGAATTAGATCCAGGAAGCAGCAGAAAAAGCTAAAAAAAAAAAAAGAAGCAGAAGGAAAAACAAAGGAGCAGAAAAAAGCAGCAGAAGCAGAAAAAGCAAAAATAAATACACAGAAGAGGAGTTTATAGTTTATAGGTAGCGTTGGACGACCTCCTTCCTGAAATCAGCTCTGAATCACACCACCTAACAAGCAAACAGGACTTCTTCTGTTGCTATGTGTGAAACATCAGGACTGCTCCAAGGCAGGACCCATCTGACCTGGTTTCTACTGGACACTTTGCCCAGTTTCAGATTCTCCACCATCTTCTCAATGTCATCTGCAGCGCTCTCAAAGAACTGCCGCAGGATGGCCTTCACGATCTCAGGGCCGGACTTCATAACAGTCCTGAGAAGGAGAGAAACAACAGAGGAGGTTAAAAACAAAAAGATGAGACATTTGAGATGTCTTTTCCGTGTCCAGGAGTTGCTCTGTTACCGGGCATCCAGTGAGCGTGAGAGGATGTGCAGACAGTTCACCACTGCACCTGCATCCGTTCCTGAAAGCAGCACAAGCATTGTTACCATTTTTTATCTGAACATTTCATTAGAGGTGAAATTTAGTCACATAACCCCAAAAGCTCTGCAATAAAACTACTCAACACAGCTTCACCGCTCGGTAGGAAGCAGCAGCAAACTAACAGCTCATTTACAAGAATTTAATTACTGTAAATACATTAAACCACAGGACAGTTTAAACGTCCAGAGACAAACATAATGTCCTTATGCGTTACCAGGAAACAGGAAATATGTGCAACGTATCTGTTTGGCTGTATTATTCAACTTTCAGAACGACATTATTTTAATATTTCTTTAGTCTTCAGGAATTGCTCGTCTTTGGGTGTTAGCTGCCTCTCTGCTTTCTGTCCAGACACTCCTGCAGCGATGAGTAAAAAGTCTGGTGAACCTTTGCTTGAGACTACTTTAAAAATAAGAGTCCTGTTATTTGGAAGTAAAAAAAAATGTGTTGCTCTAGACTATTTGTTCAATACTAATTCAATACACTTACCAGCCACTTTATCAGATGTATGTCTATCTGCTTATTAGGTATTGGGATAAAAATACACCTCTCCATCAATATGTTCTTCATCTAGTCAAAGATCAGATAAAATCTATCCAAAATGCACATATGATCATTATTCAGACACACTTTTAGTGGCTGTATTTTGAGTTTCATCATGTCGCTGTGGGTCTGCATACATGGGACCCGCTGCATCTGTACCACCATCTTTACTACAGTTTCTGTGTAAACAGCTGCAAATGCACATTAAGAGGTTTTCATGTGGGTGTAGATCCAGTGTCCCCAGATGCAGTGATGAGTGCACTACAGGTAACACATGCACACAGGTGTGTACATGTGTACTGTCTTCTTCTATGGTCTTTTTAAGGCGTGACTTATTTCAAAACACTCTGGCTCCCTTCAAACAAAGCAGCTACTGCAGTGTTAAAGCTTCACACACAATTATTTGTACTTTGAGACACACTGTAGTAAAAATATTATGCTAGTAGATATAATGCTCATTCTAAGAGAATAAAACACAAGTTATTTTAGTAAAGGGATTAGATGTGTTTTTGTGTCATGGATATTTCCTTTGGTTGCAAACTGTACCTTTAAAGCAGCTCCAAAGGAAACAGGAAATCAAACCCGGCATTAGGAAGGCGCACCAGTGAGTTTACATTATAAGAACAAGATTTCTTTATACCAACACTGCTACTAAGAAGTATTATTTGGTAGGAGAGCTAAGGTTTGTGATGGTCCACTAGACACCTGGCTTAATGAGAGCGACTATTAGACATGTGGTGGTAAAGAAAAGGAGAATGAGAAAGAGCATATTCTGCCTTTTAAAAGCCAGACTAGCTGCGTTACCGCAAAACACTACAAACACCCATGCTCTCTTTTTGTGCGAATCAATCCCAGCCTACACCGTAAAAGCAACAAGACAAC
>JBAMHX010000010.1:27188312-27198752 GCA_037177515.1 Pseudomugil tenellus
AAGGGGGTTTTTTCAACCCCGCCCCCCCCCCCTGGGGGGGTTTTTTGGGTTGTTTTTGGGCTTTTTGAAAGGGGAACCCCCCCCCCCCCCCCCCCCCCCCCCGCACGCTGACGACAAAAGGCGCCTCTCTGGCTGCACAGTGTGGGTGGGGCGGATGAGTGAGAGGAGCTGGGAGCGAGGCAGAGGTAGCTGTTCCCAGTTCCAGTTAGAGACCTCGCAGCAATAAATGAGTCGTATGGCAATGGTGCATGTTGCAAAATGCATAATATTATCATAAATGTGCATAGGATAGACTGAAATATAGCAAAATATGGGACCTTTAAATAATAAAGATTATGTGGTGATGATGTCAGAGTTCTGCACCTTTGCATTTGTGCTACTCATCAGTTTTGCAACTTCACCTTCTTTGTTTCTCCGCTCTGAAATTCAAGTTCAGTTTCAACCCACATGTGGCATCATCTCCAAGAACTTGGGTTTTTAAAAGGTGTAACATCATTAAATCTAGAATTAATGAACAACTGTCTGCAAAGGCAAAAAGCATTGATGATGCATTACTCTGTAAAGACATAAAATAGCTTTAGAAATGGTGTCTGTGAGTTTGAGAATTAGAAAATACTATTATTTTGAGGCTTCAGGCTGACCGTAAAGTTAAAATCCCAGCCTGGAACTGAGCAGATCTGAAGCACATCTAAAAGAGTTCCTGTGAGTTTTTCTACTTTTGGTTAGAAATCTAGTTGATTTTTTAGCTGCAATAAATCTCATGAAACTTTCAGGCTGGAACACTTGGTTCAGTCATTTCTTCTGCTTTTGCTGCTGATTGTTCTCACACAATATTACTTTCTGTTCCCTCATTATTTTACTGCCGTTCCTCCTTTCTGTCCTTTTTTCCACTGCCTCCAACGCTCTGCTGTGGGCCTTTCCCCTCCACTCTATTCCTATTTTAGTTGTCTGCACCTGTCACTATCACATTCCCTCCTTCTGCTGACCAGCAAATACTTTAAGGTCTCAGCTGAAGAAAGAGCCAGCAGACACTCTCGGTCACAGGAAGACGTGGAGCACATGAACTAGCTGAACACTTCTGAAAGAATAAAAGCTTAAATCATCACCAAAAAAGCTACCTGAGACCGAATAAATAAACTTATCAACCATTTGAAGGACTATTCGTCAGTTTCTACAATCAACACACAACTAAGCAAGTTGAGACAGGAGCAATTTTTGGCTGCTTATGAGATTATGGAACGATTATGTTATTTTAAGCTGTTTCTATGACTGAGCCTTTGACAAATTAATTTAAGCAGAGGCTTTAATTTTATACAAATGTGCAAAAAGAATAATTACTAAACTGCTTAAAATCAGTGATATGAAGAAATATTGGGAGGGATTTGTTAAGTTTTTTGCAAAACGTGCAGAACATCATTTTATCATTCAGGCAATGTAGAGGTACTTCAGGAATGAGGGGCAAGACACTGAGACTGAGCTGAACACTCCTGATCTGTAATAGCTCCAAGAATAAACACCACTTAAAACCATTACTGAGCAGAAAAGCAGTAGCATGTCAGCCTGGTTTAGACTTTAGAAGTAATGTTTTCTTCTCTGGAGAGGGAATGTGGTCAGATTAATCAGCATTCCAGATCTTTGTTGGAAGAAAATGGCGCAAAGAGCGCAAAGGAGTGTCAGCAAAAAGTCCCAACGTCTGTTTCTGTGATGGTATCGGATTGGATCAGGGTTCTGTGATGTTATGGGGTTCATATCAGAGTTCTGCAGCATTAATGCAGAAAAAATTACTGATGTTTTACAGCAGCATCTGCTGCCTTAGGGAGCAAACCTTTTCCTGTGATGTCCATGTATTTTGTTCAACAAGACAATTAAAAATCATATGCCGGTCATAATACATTATCACAGCTGAACTGGCCTGCTTGCTGTAGTGATGGGAGACAATGCAATGATGATAACCCCGTACGGTCAAACACTTTAAGGAAAAACAATTTAAACTCTCTGTCTACCCTTAGTATCATAATGGAGAGACGCCATTATAAATGTACAGACTATTTTTCTAAATGTGCTGCAGGCCTGAATAAAATCATGAAGTGAACTTAGTGGCAAAAATTGCAAAAGAAAAGTCTGATTAAATGTAAATGAATACAGTATATAACCATAATTAAATTTTAACTTAAAGTTTTAGTATCACACTATATTTCAGTAGCTTTCAAACTGGATTTATTTCATTTTTCACAGTTAAACTGCTACAAACTATCAAATAAAAATTAAACCTCCAATCATTTAAAAGATGGTAAATTAGACTGCAGCATTTTGAAGGAGAAGAAAGTCATGTATGAAGAATTTCAGCTGGCATGAAACTTGATGTCCACAGTTCACCTCACTTTGCCACCGTTCGACTTAGGAGAAACAGGGACAGACGCAGAGGGAAATGCCAACACAGCTAATGAAAGCTATCAACATAAAAAACTCACATATCACAAGTGCTGCAATGCTTTGTACTATTTCCACAAAGCTCACCCTCATATGTCTGCATCCCGTCTGAGAGCAGACCACCTGTTTATTACGTAAACTGGACCAGAGCCGGCAGACTAACAGCTGCAGCTGATTTGTGTATGTGTGTGTCCGCTGACCCAAACTGGATGTGTTCATCTCAAAGGCTCAACACTTATAAAGCCCATTTTTCATCCAATTCCCTCTCTGCATTCCTCTATCCTGTCCATCATGTGTTGTATTTACAAGCTGAACTTCAGAAAAACATGTTAGATATGAGTGGAAAGGATGAATGGTGCAACAACAGGTTACAACTTCAGTGTCAGTAGCAGAGATGGAGACCAGCTTTGTAAGCAGATCTTAAAAGAAACAAGCAATATGACCAGATATGTGCTTCTGAATAAAATTATACGATTAAAATTAAAACGGCTAAATCTCAAGCAGTTAACGTTTTTATTCGCCTATACGCTGATAATGCAGTGTTATATCCCTCTGGTAATTTTCTAGAGGATGTTTCCAAGTCTTAAAACTAGTTTGTTTTTTTATGACATATGACAAGTATACATTTATGATGTAATGCTAAAAAAACCCTAAAGGTATGTGTATTGGTTACAAAGGCAGAGCTGCCCCCATCATTGGCTCATTTGCTTATTGTGACACATGTAGAGACATCATGCTACTGACAAAAGTGGACATAATCTACCTTTCAAATGGTTTTTACATATTTTTCATTGGTTCATTTGTCATTTATAAAATGTTCTGAGGTCATACACCTCCAAGACAGTTTCTGCACAAAACTATGTTATTATGAAACATATCCCCAAAGCCAAGCTTCCCTTTGGATTTGCTGCATAAAAACTGTAACAAAACAAAACACTAAATTTGGAAGGTTTTATATCTGTATCTTTTTCATAAGTGCTAATGCACTTGCAAATGTTCTGCAAAGTGTTTTTGTTTGTTTGTTTAGTTTTTTTCCTCTTCCTGCCCCCCCCCCCAAAAAAAAAAAAAATCAGATCAACATTGAGAATAAGAATATGCAAAATCTCTTCCTAGGAAAATAAAGATTGAACAACAATCTGACACACAAGCACCATACAGAAATCTTGCCTATCCATGTGCACTTTGCAAGGAAGAGTTTTATGGAATGGATGAAAGTCTAAGAAAAGGGGGGTCTGATAGTCAGTGAACAATACACAATGTCTCTGTTCCCTTTGATGAAAACTCATGTGCACATACACTATGTCTCCCTGAGGATGCCGGCAAATAGGACACTGACTCCTCTGGTTTCTCCCAGCTGAGCCTGTACACTTATAGTGGCATACTAAAAAAAGAAAGTGCTGTTATAGACTGGAACTCGAATGGCCCTTTAAACTCACTCTCCTGTGTGATTTACACCAGAAATGTGGCATCGTGAAACAGTGACACAGCTTTCAGCATCCACAAAAGAAGACGTTTCTGTTACCTGGTGCAGATTTTCATAACACGGTGGGACTGAAGAGAAAAGTAAAAGCAAGCAGCTGCAGGCTTCGCCAGCGTTACATAGCTTATGTGGAGGCTGCAGGACTGAATACTCGCTTCCACAGAGGTCATCCACTTTGTGTAAGTAGAGGGAGAATTAAAAAGCAGCCTACTGTCCTGTGTGTGATGTGGAGAAGCCCCACCGGTGAGTCACAGCCCTGGACTCACCAGTGGGGACATCATGAAACCAGAATAGAGTAGGGCAGCACTGCTGACTACGTGTGTGTGACCTTCTGGAATTTGTGAAAACAGTCGTTGCTGGAGATGTCACTGATGCAGAAGATTTTTGCTGTAAGAGAAACCCTCATGCAGGGGGGGTGAGGACTGAGTGCAGCTTTTTGTTGCCTTGTTTGTCACTGCCACAATATTTAAATGTAGTTTGGAGGTTTTCCACCTGGCGTGACAAAGAATACAGTAAAGAGGACTTTTATTACAGCTCCTCCAGCCTGCAGAGAAACTAGTAGTACCCATATGTGCAAATTTAACACTGGTATTGACTTAGAAGCACAAACACAGAACAGCTGGCAACAAAAGCTAACATCATTGCTAATGAGCTAAAAGAAGACATCAGTTAAAGTGTAATTAGGGATATAGGTCATTTCAATCCCAAAGACATCAGATTCCCGGCTGCTTGTTGTTTGTTTACAGTCACAGCTAAACTTTTATTTCACATGTTTATTTTTATTTAGTCACCTGTATGTACCTATCTAAAGGAAAATGACTAAGAAAAATGTGTAAATATTGATCTGAAATAAAGTCAGAAATGAACTTATCAAAACCAACAAATTTTTAAAAAATTGAATGATTTATAAATTAAAACTTTAGGAGGCTGTCATTCTGTTTTATTTAATTGAATCTTACAATAATGTAATTTGTGCAAATATATTATATTATATTAGTACAAATAACATATTAAGACTCAATCAATTCAAATTAAATAAAAAAATAATACATATAATTTTTTTCTACTTTGCCCTTTAGAAATATTAAGGTATATGCATTTATTTCTACCTAAAAGTATTAATTTGTCAGGTTTTACATACTAAATGGAGTTCCATAATTGGATGGATGATATCATCATATCTTTGGACTGTGGGAGGAAGCCGGAGACATGCAGCTTGGGGATAGGCTGATTGGGGACTCTAAATTGACCTTAGGTGTGAGTGAGAGCGTGTGTGGTTGTTTGTCTATATGTGTGGCCCTATGATAGGCTGGCGACCTGTCCAGGGGGTACCCCGCCTCTCGCCCTGTGTAGCTGGGATTGGCTCCAGCCCCACCGCGACCCCGTTAGGGAAAAAGCGGAAGAAGATGGATGGATGGATGATATCATCATTATGTTTCTGCCAATGAGATGCCTGTCTGTGTAAAACGTGTTACTTAAATAATAAAATATAATACATATAAAAATCCCATCTCAAAAGCAATTTTTTATTCTTATCTACTGGGATTTTCTTGAACACCTGAAGGTATTAATAATGAATATAGACTCACATAAGATCAACTATGTACCTGCTGTCATCTTTTTAATGTGACAGAAGTCATGTAACTGTGCTCTAAGATCCTTTTTTATTGGATCGAGGATAATGTGAGACAGTACAGGCCGCTTCAGCCTGCTGCTCCAGCTGGTCCAGGTGAGCTAGAAGGTCCTGTGTAGTGACCCGGATGCAACCCAGAGGAAAAGCTGCACCAGAGCAAGTCAGCTGATCCAAACAACACCTCCCATCGCTGGCCTCTAATTCCGCCTCATAAACAAACATTCATCTGGGGGATGCTGTAATCCACCACTTCATAACATCATAGGCACCTCTGTCTTAGCACAGTATCATGGTGCTGATTCAACCCGTGGCCTCCGCAGTGGTGGCAAACACAAAGGCCTTGAAACTGACAACATTAATAATTCACACAGAGCTGCATTGTTTTCCCTTTGAAGTGCAAGTCTTTAATGGCTCCATCCAATCTGACCCTCTTGATCTAAAGGCCACCAAAGATGAAGGCATTCAAAATCAGTTTGCAAGCTTGTGACTCGACAAAAAAAAGAAAAAAAATACCAATGAATAAGCAGTTTATAGTTTTATCATTTATTTTAACCTTTTAATTATCTCTGTGTAAACTGACAGTTATTACATGTCTGTATCACTTGTGTAAATGAACTATTCTTACCATAAAGTTATTGAGATCAGTAAAATTAATCATAAGGCTTTTAGTTTACATTATTTTGTTAATAAATTTATGACAATTAATAAACTGTAGGCATGTTCGATATAGGCTTTTTTACCGATATTACCAATTACGTTCAACTCTTAATTTCCAATACGTGTATCAATCAATAATAATACTTTCGGAGCAAGTTGTAGCAAACAAACACAAATATATGAAAAACTATACATGACATCTCGAATATTTTGTCATTTTGAGCTAGACGAGATATAGCTGAAGAGTTTTATATACAATATGTACATGTTGACAAGTTGGTCATTGGTCAATATTGTATCTTAATGCCAATATCAGCCAATAATACTGGATATCTGTAGCAAATAGAGATAAATAATTTATTTATGAATAAAAATGTAAATTGGGTTAAATAAAAGCAAGTAAATAAGTAAAATAAATCAGTTTGATTTAAAAGAGAAATTAAAGGGTTGACAAAAAATGACTGGATAAAAAAAATGACAACTTCATTCAAATAAAAAAATACTTATTTAAGTAAGTAAATAAAGATTAAGAGATTAATCAAATAAAAACCAGCAGTGGTTTGCCACAAAATTGTGACAAAAGCCATCAATTGGTTACCGTCCATATTTTTTTCCAATTATGTGAAAATAAAAATGTTTTTAAAAAACAGATTAAGTATTAGGATCTAATAAAGAAAATAAATAAATAACAAAATAAATACATAAAGGGTAATAATAAAATCCATTAATTAGTTTTTCCTTTATAAATAAAATGAAAATAGGCCAGAAATGTCTTGTCTGAAAGGCATTATAGTTTAAAATAAATAAAAACAGGTGATGTTTGACACACTGAATCTCATTTGAATAAAATTATTAGAAAAGGTTTCACCAGCAGAATGTTTTTATTTCTAGAATAAAGTTTTGCTAATTCTAACAGAAATAATAAGAATTTTGAAATTGCTGGGACAGATCTTGTTTAAGTTGGATACATCTGTTTGCATTTACCTCTTTTAATGTAATGAACTCCTGAATAATCACAACGTAATCCTTTTACACAGATCAGAAACACAAGCTTGTGCTGCGACTGCTATAAAAGCCTTATTGGCTCAAATTTACATGTTTTCATCCCAACTGTGGACACTTTCAAAGTTTCTGCTGGAATGGGAATAAAAAACAAATAAAAACTGTAAACTGTAAATGATGTGTATTTTGTTAAATAATTTAAATGTTTCATTTCTCTTTAGCTCCAGTGGCTGTTTTAGGTCATTTTGGGGGGATTTTCCCTCACTGTGACGAGGATATCTCAACAATCTGACTGAGTCTTCTCCAAGAAAAGGACATACATCTTCTGGGCAGCTGTCCCATGCAGGGCAGCTTGTTGCTCTGCCTTCTCACCGTACACCACCAGGCTCTACTTTCCTCAGATATAAATAGATAACGATGCTAACAGATGCACCAGCTCCTGTCTATCTATGCTCACATTTGCACACAAGCACTTATTCTTGAATCAAGCACATTCTGGATGTAATGTAAAAAAAAAAAAGTGAAACAATCAACAAATTGGGTCAACGATAGAAGGAGATTAAAGAAATTCATTATGAAGTTTAAAGAGAGCAACTAATAAGCAGGTCATGGCACATCCAGGGCGCCGCAAAAATAGTCAACTAAATACAGAAGCTGGCTTCGGCTCTGAAAACTGTCGTCACAGATTGAAGTTAAACATCGAAATGTCCTGAGATGCAGGAGTGAAGAAAGTAAGAGAGCAGAGGAGCGTTGAAGCTGAGTCTGGAGTATCTGCTGAAATGAAACGCAATTCATTCCCTCTATCACTGTCCATGTGATTGTCCAGCCTCAGGCTTCATCACTCCAGTGCAGGGTATCCCTCCTAAACTGGAAAGTGCTCACCGTTCGCAGGAACTGGATCTCCTCTTCTCCCTCTCCCCCTTCTGCCATCTTCCAGCGAGGGTTAGTCGCAGCTCCTCGGGAGAAAAGAGAAAATCCTTCAGATTTCTCCCTTTAGGATCTGGGTTTTTATCTCCTTTGCTGCGTCCCCTCCCTCCTTCCTCGTTGCTGTGCCCCCCTTCTGCTCTCACTGTCTCCGTGTTTCTCACTCTGTGTTATAGTGTGTGTGTGTGGGTGTGCTGGAGGACGGCGCGAGTCCTCTGCTCTCACGGCGTTGTGAGAGAGAGTCCCAGCTCCTCTCTCCACTTGCCTTGTATCTCGGAGCGGCAGGCGATGGGAGGGATGGTGGGTGGTCCAGGCTGGGGAGGGGCAGGCACCTTGTTACACATTTACACTGCTCCCCATCCCACGGTGCCGCCATGTTTTTAGAAGTGGGCCACACCTACACATGCTGCCCCCTCTCTATCACCCTCCCCTCCTTTTACAAGTCCAAAGCTATAAAAGGAAAAGGAAGGGGGGGTTGAAGACACAAAAAGATGCACCTTAACTGTTCAAAGTTATTAAGCTTTCAGTTTTGTGAGGGAATCCCTGTCAGAAGGAAGTGTGGTTCCCAACCTGTGGTCCCCCCAAAAGAGCACAGCGGGCCCGGAGGCTTTGACTGCTCACAGTCAGTGTGATATAAATGACGGCCATGTTCACACACAGAAAAATTGTGGTGTGATTGCATCTTTTTAAATTAAATTTGGTTGTTTCATTGACATAGAAACTTTGTTTCAAAAGGCTGAAAAGATTTTGCACCATTTCGTTAATGAGACACATCTGATAAACACCACAGCTGATGATTGGTGCTCATTTCCAGCAGGAAAACAACTCATTGTAATACCTTAACTTTGGTTTTTATTGAAGGGCATGAGTCTGCTTTGGATCCGTCATTTATGTAGAGAAGAATTAAAGTATAAAACCAAGCATGATTTCAACCCAGAGTTGGTGGGGGCCCACTGGTCAAACCCGTCTAGATCTGAGACAGCATGAAGAATGAGACCCTGACAGGGAATCAGCTCTGGATGGATCAATGTGTCAAAGTTCAGGCTGTCTGATAACTGACATTTTTAATCTGATTAATCTCATTTCAGCTTGGAGACAGCTATTGATATGGCTTGCAACCTCTTCAGCCGCTTTGCACTGGCTCAAAAAGAAAATAAGGTGATGCAAACAACAGAAAATGCAGCACCCAAAGGCACTTACAGAACTAATATTAAAGCACTGAACTAGAGCAGCAGCAGCTCAGCAAGTTGTGGAAGTCGCTAAAGTCTGGTGAAACAAGCAATAAGGCGGAAAAATGGAAAATTCCCAAAAGATTCTTTCATTTCAATATTAGAGCTTCTTATAATGATAAAAATATTAAAAAGTTCAGGAAATTAGATATAAGAAACTGAAAGACAGGACCATTAAACTAAGCAAAACATCAAAACTCAGTGAATTGATTCAGTTCCAGCAGACTCAACTGTGATGAGTCAGCAGACACTGCTATGTAGATATCTGATGCACAGATACGTATGATGTCTTCTCTAACGACAAATCAAGCAATAAAATACTATTTTATTTATTGTAAGTTACCTTTAGGGTCAAGAAAGCTTTGTGGCTCCAAAATATTGTAACTAAGTTTGAGAGGTGGTAAAAAGCTCTGCATTTGACTGCAGATGCCTGAACTCGGTGCTATAACTGAAACTGCAGAATCAGCCAATGCTAGTTTCTTTTTTTGTTTGTTTCCTCAAACTCTCATCCTTAAAGACCAACAAGATTTTCTGATTATTTCGTCCTGTTATGTCTACAATCAGGGCTGCACGGTGGCGAGGTGGTTAGCACTGCAGCCTCACAGCAAAACAGGTTGCCGGTTCGCTCCCCGGGTCGAACGGTGGTCTATCTGTGTGGAGTTTGCATGTTCTCCCCGTGTTAGCGTGGGTTCTCACCGGGTTCTCAGGCTTCCTCCCACAGTCCAAAGACATGCACCTTGCTGCATAGGCTGATTGGACACTCTAAATTGCCCGTAGGTATGAGTGTGAGCGTGTGTGGTTGTTTGTCTGTGTGTGTGTTGGCTCTGTGATAGACTGGCGACCTGTCCAGGGTGTGCCCCGCCTCTTGCCCTGTAAAGCTGGGATTGGCTCAAGCCCCCTTGCGACCCCGTTCGGGAATAAGCGGTTTAAAATGGATGGATGGATGGATGGATGGATGGATGTCTACAATCAGACCAATACATGCCAAAACATGTTTTTCCATGATTCAATTCAACTTTATTTGTATCGCGCCATTTCACGACAATGTCGTCTCAAGGCGCTTCACAGAGATCGGCCAATTAAAA
>JBAMHX010000010.1:27210773-27231068 GCA_037177515.1 Pseudomugil tenellus
GTATAGTATAGTATAGTATAGTATAGTATAGTATAGTATAGTATAGTATAGTATAGTATAGTATAGTATAGTATAGTGTGTCAGACACTCACACTGTACTTTCATACTGTGCAATTTGTGTAATATATTCATTTCTGTCACTTTAAGGATTTCATTTGCATTCTTGTTTTCTTTTGTTATATTTGTTCTATTTTTATACTTTTATATTTATAAAGATATAAATTAAGTGTGTCCCTTTCATGCGTCTTACTGTTTGCTTTATGCCAGGAGCTACTAAACAAATCTTTGTTGTGTCTGGCATAACGTGGGGATTTCTGTTTTACCTTTTGACTAAGCTATAATCCTAAGTACAGTGGTGTTATTCGTTCCGAGGCAAGAGATACATCCCTTCATGTGGAGGGAACAAGAAAGCAGATTGTGGGAGGGAAGAGTGAGGGGGAAAAGAGCAGTGCACAAACAAGGCCTTGAATAGGCCTGGGCTTCAATTAATCAATTAAGGAAAGAAAGGGAGGAATTTGCATATTTCCCTGCCAGTGTGAGAGAGGGAGAAAGGGGAGGCGTGAGGGGGACTGGATCTCTAGCCAGCAGTCCTGACAGGGATGTGAAAGGCAATGAGAGAAGTGTGTGTGTAAGAGAGTGTGTGTATGTGGAGGGTGGTGGGGGTTTCCAGAGAATTCAAAAAGAGAAACTGTTTCCTGAATGGCTTCTGCAGTGTAAGGATGAGGGGAAGTGGGAAGAAGTGGGTGAACGAAGCAGACATGCAGAAGGTCCTTCTAAATCAGCCACTGCACCCAGATCAATGAATATTAACTTCATTAAATACCATTATAGTCTTTAAAAAAGCATGTTTTTTTTCCGAAAGTAATCCAACTTGGTCTTTGTGAGTAAATGTCGAGAAGTGTGTGTAAATCTTGGTTACAGGTTACAGAATCGTGCCTTCTTGCTACTCTGAGGTTCTACAGGTTTAAATATGAAAGACATATTTTAGTTTCGGAAAGCTAAAAGTGAAGACTCCACAGAGGTGAATTATTTGGGGACACTCCCGCATGTAGTCAGTGCAACAGCTAGTTATGGGGCTTTTCATGCACATATCAGAAGCATTACAGAAGTTTAAAAGTCATCTGGGTTCAACGCTGGATTACATATTCTTCTTATAGCTTCATATGATTTAAACTCTTCACGTGGTAACTTTAGGTTGCTGGGCTGCTTGGACATTCAGACTAAGTCTGAATCGTGTCTGAATGTGTTTGTTGGCAAAAAAAAGCAAAAAATAAATATGTGGTGACCTTGTCTCCATGGGGTCTATTTCCATGCATTAACTGTAAAACATTTTATTTACTATCACGAAACATTTAATGCAAATACGCAAACAGTAAAACTGTTATAATGAGATTTGCATGGCACTCCACCAGTCTGAGACTATTTACCAACACTGTCACAACGTAGAGGGACGAGTTCATTGGTTGCTGCTCTGAGTTTTACCTGCTCAGCATTCGAGGAGGGAAATTCCCTGACATATGTGACATCAAAAACATTTCCCCCCATCAGCGTTTCCATTGTAGTTGCAAGTGTCTCCTCATATATGTAGAGACAGCAGGTAGATTCACCCGATGCTGAGATTACAGTGCATGACTTGATAAAGGGCATGTAGAGATAAGCAAGCCACTGCTTACCGGTCAGAGCAGTAAATGAATAAACACGAAGCTAAAATGTCAAAAGGGTTGTTGTCATCTACTACAAAGATGGAGCTTGTACTTAAACTCCTCGGTTAGGTACAAAAGACAGAGCTTAAAATTCATTTTCATATTCAAATATTTTCTAAATATTTTTCAAATAGCAAATAAAGAAAAGTCCATTTAAGGTCCAGCTCTTCATTAGAGCAAATTTTTCAGCAACTTTCATCAATTTGGTTAAAAAAAAGATTGTGGAAGCAAACTAGTAGTTTCTGGGTATGTTCAAAGTGTTTGCGATCCCATTTATAGCATGGACGGTGTTAATGGTGTTCATTCTAAAACTAAATTGCATGCATTATTTTTATTTATATGCAGAGTCATATAAATAGTTCAGGAAGTTCACTGTTATGTCACGTGTTAATCAGCTGGTTCAGGCCAGCTGGCTTTTGACCAAGCAGCAACCTCGGATGATAAAAGAGAAGCTTAACCTCCTAATATGAGCAAACCTCCTCTCCCCTGTTAAAAAGTGGTTGTTTGGCATGAGAAGTGCATAAAATAATTCCTATACTTAAGCATATTTAGAAAGTTTTGTAAAAGAGATTAACTTTTTTTGCCTAAATAAAAAGACTAAAATACACTTAATTCTTTATTGAAATCTTTTAGGCATTTACCCATTTCCCTTTAGAAATGGTAATAAATTTGTCCTTTTTCTGTTTTTGTTTTACTTATGTCAGTCGGACTGTATGTGGTCATCATGAGGAATTGGTGTAGTATCTGCTGTGAATGACATTCAAAGCATGTTGATCAGCATTTGCCCAAAAGTCATTAACTGTATCTACAACTGGTCCATAATGGACGTATCTAAATTCTTCAGTGGACTGATCTGATTTAGTAACAGAAATAATGTCCTTGAACGTCTGATTTTTGGTTGGTTGACATTGTTACTGATGTTTTCTTTCAACTCTTCACTGTACATACAGAACATTTTTCAAAAACTTGTTGAGGGGTGTTAAGTGTGGTAACTGAGGAAAAAAGCACCCCCCCCCCCCCCCACCCCCCCTAATTGTTCATGGTTTACCTTTGTACCTAACATGCTAGAGGAAACTTTGGCTGCAAGTGTGAATCTTTGTATAGGTTGTAGAAACTTCATATGGTTACATTAAGTTGATGTTTGCACTAAAATCTACTTAATGAACACAAATGACCCTTTCTTGGAGACATCTCTGAAACAACTGAAAAAGCAGTGGTGGTGGATCAGTCAGTCTGTGTGGTGAAAACCTTCCTCACACAGTGGATAATATTCCCGTCCTAAGTGGGAGCACTTTCTGAAGATTTTGCCCAAACCAAGAAATCCCAGACAAGTGGTCAGGTTGCAAAAAATGATTTCAGCAAGACAGTTTTAATGACCACCAAACCAACTAAGTTCCTTCTCTGTGGAAATACTTTTCTTTACTTTTGCCCCTTAGCTTTGGGTAAAGTTTAAGGGGATAATGTTTTACACAGAAAATAGGCCACAAGACAGGAATGACCTTACTATAGGCCAGCTAGGAATGAGAAGACATCTCACAACTATTTAAGCTAAATGGGTTATATCTGTTAGATCAATGTCTCTTATTTCTAGTCTTGAAGAACCACTGCCCTGCATCTTGTTGATTTTTTTCTATTACTACACACCTGATTCAGATAAATGGTCCTACTGGTAAGTCCTTGGACCTCGTTTTTAATTTTTGTTCTATAGACAATATCAATCAAATCAAATTATTATTATTGTGTCCCTTCTTCCACAACTAAACGTAAGAAACAGTTTGTAACATTTTATTTATTCCGAATGGAAAAAAAGAATAATTTTAAAGCCATTTTATATGCAGAAAGCAAAACCTGTTTCTCTGTGTTCTTTTCTTTCTTTATATACATAATATCAGTCAAATAACATTATTTCCCTTTCTGCAGATGATACAGCTCAGCCCTCTCAGTTGCAAAACGTGAGTAATATTGTATAGTCAAGTTCATTGCAAGCCTGCTAATGAGTCATTTAATGCAGCCAGATGTGTTAAACATCTAAAATATGCAAGGCAGGGGTACTTCCTTCTTCCAAAAGTAAAGATGTTGAAGTTTTTGGGATTTTTTTTTTTTTTTACTTTAAATAGGAAAAAAACGCTTATAAAGAAATCAAACCGTCTATGTGAACACACTGGGCAACATTAAGAAAAAAAAGCTTTCTTCAGAGAGAAAGAACGAGACTGAAAGACCAAATCTGGCTCCATCAGTTCATAGTGTGGGGGTGAAAGGAAAAGAAAGAGAGAGAGAGGCTGAACAACAACAAACACTGGACTGCGCTTGTCTGTTGGTGGTTGCTGCAGTAAGCACAGATAAGAACGTTTCAGCTTGAAGGTCAAAGATACCTGCAGGAAGAAAAAAAATATTTCTGAAGGCCTTTATCATTTGCAAAAGCAAATTAAAACTCTAATACTAATTTGTTGAACGTGCTATTGGTGTGTTTTTTGGAATGATGCATAGGGACCACCAGAACTGATATCAAATGCAAGCATCAGTGGGCTGCATCGAAGTCTTCATGCCAGGTTTTCTCTGTTTTTAAAATGCAGCTGGGTTTTACAGACAAAAACTGATCTAAAAGGAAAAAATAAAAGAAAAAAAATAAATTGGATGACACCGTTTAAGCTAGGTTATGTAATGTTACCGAAGGGTGGCACAATAAGCTACAATGCAAATAGGTCTAATTCATTAGAAGAAGCAGTCCTGACTGGAAAAAAAGGGGAACCAAAGAGGGCTGGTCTTCCTGTGGACGGAAAACCTGCATGTGGTAACACCAGGGCTTTGTCCAAACTACAGGATTCATGTGAACTGAAGTAAAAATGGGGAGAAACCTGGAAACATTTACTCCTCACATGAAACTCAAACTTTGGGGTAATTTGGTAAATATCCAGGGCTCTTGCAGAAATGTTTTCTGATGCAACATATGGAGTTGTAACACCAGAAACTACAGGCACAGTGTTGAGAAGTATAGCTGACATGCAACCAGCGAACAGAACAAAGAAGAAAAAGCTATGCAAAGGTGGCACAAACCACCATCTACTGAGCTCCCTCTCTTTTTCTTTTGCATCTGTTTCAGAGAATGTACATTATCATGATTTCCTCCACTGGTGCATGTGTGCTGTCTCAAACTGATGTCTGAACTCTGCACTGCCTTCTGATGGATGTGTTGCTTATGTAAAGGACACATGTGAACGTGAGGGCAGTGGACTTATCTAAATATGTATTCAAAAGAAGTATTAATAAGCCTTAAAGATAAACTTAAATATTTCTTTCTGGAAGTAGAAAAGCATCTTTACTAATGATCTCATTATGCTACGAGTTCTTAAATGTTTTATTTATTGATAAGAAAGCAACGTCCGTTGTGCTAACATCAATTAGCTCCCTCAGTGATTAGTCTGGCATTGCAGAAGTCTGACTGATTCTTGGTTGGTAATATGTGGGACTCATTTTTTTTTTTTTTTTTTTGTATTCATGAAAATATACTTGTTTTTACAAACTCATTGTGCCCACAAGAAAAGCTTAAATCTACAATCCACTTGTAGTTTCTCAGGCTGTTCCACAGGGGCCGGTTCTTGGACCTCTTTTTTTATTCTTTATGTTGCTAACATCAGTCAAATATTATTGTTTCCCTTTTTATGCCAATGATGCAGTCGCATTTACTTCAGCCTACAGCTAGTACAACTCTCATTCACAAAATGTGTGTAATATTGTTCTATGATCTAAACCTCGTTATAAATGCGACCAAGACTAAATGCATGTCTTTGTTTAATTTAAAACCCTGGAATCACCACTACAGATGGCCAACACACTATAGAAGTCTCAGAGTACTGATACCATGATATATAATCAATGATACTTTATTACAGTGTTTTTTTATACCTCTTCTGAATGCCGCCATACAGTTTCCCATGGTGCTTTGAGGTTGATCATAAATTCCAAAGATCTTTGACTTATCGTAGTTTTTTTTGTAAGCTTATGATTGAACAGAACAGGAAGAAAGGATTTTAATGCTGCTCCTGATGCCTGGAATGACCTGGAAAAAGGCCTTGGACCAAAAGAGCTGATCGCGCCACGAGAAATAAAAGCAGATGCTTTGAGTAACCTGACGTTTTAGATTTCTTGGCACTTTCTTTGCATTTATCTGTTTGTTATGTTAATGCCATGTATGTTTTAGTGTCCTGTACACAGTTCTTTGTGCAGATCATTCATGTAAAAATGTTTTAAATCCATTTTGTCTGGTTTAATTAAAGTAATATATAAAAATAAAACATATGTAGCTATCCTCTCTCCATATCCGTCTTGTGGATGTCCACCACAGTTGTTTTCTTTCCTAAATTACTACCAATGTAGCTTTTTTCTGCCATCTACCGCCAAATAATGAAAGGAGACTGATTGAAGTTTCCAAATGGAAAAAAAAGTTTGCTTGAGAATTAATGAAGCAAGATGGTAAACAGGCTGCTGTAACAGAACTTTTTATCAGGAGAGGGAAGCTGGTCTAACCGGGTTCTGAAGAGGACATACCCAATCCAGTCATCAGGACATCATCACAGTCTCCAGAGCTGGTGCTGCCAGTCTGGATAAGCTGATCCAGCTCTGCCTGAACTGCTCTGGTCCATTTCTGTCCCTATAGATATGCTTCATGACTAAGCTGATCTTAAGTCTTTACTCTTCATCACAGAGAGATTATATAACTGAGAAGGGAATCCAGGAAGTGAGTGATACAAATAGTAGCATCGCATGATCAAGGCTTTTTTCAAGTATGGTTATAGCATTAAATTAAAAAAATGTACACATTTCTCAGTTTCACAATTGAAATGTACTTTGTAATATTTTTAGCTCAGCTGTGGTAAAGATCAACCATCTTCCTAAAGCTGCTCTCTTACTGATCTAAACGCTCAGATCACAAAGCATGCAGCAGCGTATCGCATCTGAGGTATTAATAAAATGATCACAGCTATCTTAATCATGTCCTTGTTTGGCTTC
Organism: Pseudomugil tenellus; assembly: GCA_037177515.1. Lineage (NCBI taxonomy): Eukaryota > Metazoa > Chordata > Actinopteri > Atheriniformes > Pseudomugilidae > Pseudomugil > Pseudomugil tenellus. The sequence goes on from JBAMHX010000010.1 coordinate 27,217,484, forward strand.
TCTTATGAACCTCTGCATAACCTGTAAGCTTTCTTTATTGTGTTATAAATCCAGGTGGTACATGCTGTACTTTGCGTGTTTTGAAATCAGAAGATAGACAGTGCAATGAGGCGAAGATGAGGAGGAGAGGTGGGGGCTTTGCTGCCAGCAGGTTTGCAAAGCAGCCACTGGGAGTAGGGCTAGAGTGATGCAGAGAGCAGTGGATCATGGCTCAGAGAGACGTGTGATGTTGTAGGTGGATGGAGAAGCACATACGGGCGGCTGGTGGTATAAATAGATAAGTGAATGTCACCCTGTGTTCCATTTGCCTTGTGTGTGTTTTACATAAAGCAAACCTAATATTTTTGTATGACTGTACGGGCTGGTGTGTCTATGTGGCGTTATTTTCAGGGGGGCTGTAGATCTGGTCATTCAGGGAACTTCTCTCTGAGTTCTCTGAACCCACAGTGTTTCCTGGTAATGTCATCACATGAGCTGCAACACGAAGGCTGACAGTTTCATGCCATTTCAAAATGCTTTTTAAGACGAATGATGACAGAATTTTACCCAGTAGACATCAGAAATGGAAGTTATGCCATTTGTAAGATGAAATACGTACATTATTCCATACATAATACATTTTGTTTGATCAAATTTTCTGGTGCTATTAGTTCTTTAGTAGAGGAGCTGTGAACTAAACTTTTCCTTCACATGTTTTGCAGAATTAAACTGCATATCACACTCCAGACTGATGCATACATTAGAAGTGAAAAGAATCAGTTTGCTGGTTATTATGAAAGTCAGTTAGGAATTGCTCAACTGTGCCTCTGATCTGAAGAGGAAGCATCAAGCTAATCACGAAACACACTCAAGCAAAAAAAAAGGGCGTTTAAAAAGGCAACATAAGTCCAGTTTCATAGCAGTGCAGTCACTTTTACTCAGAGACTGGACCATTTGTCAAAATCCCAAGAATATGAGACCTCCATAACTGTTCAAGTCAGACATTACATGTGTACATATGGTTTTGGATGTTTGTTTTATTTTATTTGATAAATACTATTTCATTTTCTATCTATGTTATATATTTTATTTGTTAAATTTAATTTAAATCCATCTTATATATTTTATTTTTAAATTATTTTATTTTATTTTCTATCAAAAATAGTTTAGTTTATTTAATATATATTCAATTTACTTTTACCTTATTTATTTTTTATTCTACCTTATTCTTTTATATATTTACTTTTTATTTTGCGTTTGCTATTTTACATCATTTAACTGTTTAACTTGTTTTTTTTTTACTGATTAATTTGTATTTAAGAGCTTTTTAATTCAAATTTTATTTTATTTCAATTTTTTTTATTTTATTTTATTAAGGAACTCAGTGAGACACTTTACCCTGGATAAACTGTGATGTTATTTGTAGTTTCCTTGTTTATTATTGACACTTGCTGGGGAAGCAGAAGAAATGAGAGAATATATTTTGCAGAGCAAAACTGCACAATCACAAATAAAATGACCAAACACGTTTGCCAAAAAATAATGTAATAGACACAGAAGTACATCTGCCTACAGATGGACCCATCTCCACTTTAAATGGAGGGGATGCAGTTATTCTTCTGCATGACAGCTCAGTGAGCTGCAGAAATGTAGCACAGTTTATCAGATGTGGGGAGCTGCATTTCCTCAGAAGCTGACCTGCACAGTCTAACCACAAGCTGCTCTACTTATTTTACACTCAGCTTATGCTCTCTGTCTCTCTTTCCTTCATTCTGCTGTTCTCAGGAAACCCAATGGGGAGACTCCTGGTGTGCTGAAGGGCAAGAAGCTCCAACGGAGGAGGAACACATGTCCCAGTCCTCAGGACATCACCAGGGCCCTGCAGAGCCCCAGCTCTGCTCCCAGTGCCAGTGCTGCCAGCCTGGATGAGCTCATACAACGCTGTCTAAACTGCTTTGGTTAGTTTCTTTGCCTACCTACATGCATGTGTTCCCAAAGTTCATCACGTGACTCTCCTCTTCATCACAATGAGGTTATGTAACCGAGGGATGAGGGAAAGCGAGGAGGGAAGCCGCAGAGTGAGAGATAAAGGGCAGTCTCATACAATCAGGCTTTGTTCTGCAAGGCTGTAGAAACTACCAGCCAATATTAAACTTCTCTTTTCTCTGACTTGTTTTCAGAGCTCTTACAGTTCATTTAAGACTAAGACAAATAAATACAATTTAGATATCTATACTTACATGTAGAGTTTCTGAGATACCAGCATATGGTCACATTAAAAATAAAACTAACTTTCAACTTTAAACTTTCCCATAAAAAGAGGGTTCAAAAGAATCACTACATATGGCATATAACACCAAGTCTTCATTCAAATTTAACCAAAAACTAACAGGAGTGTGTGAAAACCACGCAAAGGAGGAAAGACATTAGCAATGATCTTGAAGAAGTATCTGTTAAATCCCAACCAACTTGGATGAGTTAAAAGGCCAAAAAGATTGGTTTAAAATAATGAGCATCATCAACAATCTCAATATTCCCAGCAGGACATCCCACCTCATTTCCACTGCGCAAAACGATCCATGCAGAAACCAGCACTGCAAACTGGAAGCAAGAGCGGAATAAAATTCCTCCACAACAGAGTGACGGATGGAGAACTTCACCCATTATTTAGCTTATTCATTTACAAGCTGCTGAATCATGTTTGTACACACTGGTTTTGCCTTTTTAGATCAGTTCTCCTTCATCTACTGATAGATAAATATAACACCTGACATGCAACAGATTTCTGTGTTATTGTGTTTTTATACACTAAACCTTTGAGCTACATGACTTTGCAAACCAAAATATTTTGCATTGTATGATTGATATAAATCCGGCCTACTCGGGCCGCAGTCCAGTAGGTTTTCAATGTGCCCCTGCTCCAACACACTTAACTTAAATTAATAAGTCATTGTGCAGGACACATTGAAAACCTGCTGGACTGCGGCTCTCGTAGGACTGAATGTCCCTGAAACAGGCAAACGCTTGTTTTTTGGGAGTTTTTTTATTTGTATAGTTGACCAAAGGAATTTAGATATTCGCTGCAGGCCATTGCAGCTATACCAGGTATTTCAACCTTTATGTGCGTATGAAAGAAAAGTCAAAAGCATGTTGACTCATTGGATAAGCATCCTGTAAAGTAGGTAGAGTTAGTCCTGCTCCCATGTTTCTTCCCTGTAATCAGATTAATCCTGCTTGTGTAAATGTGCTGCTGGGTTTTGCTTGTAGATTCAGAAGGAAGGATTTCCAGTCCCAAAGGTTCCCAGTTGATCCACATGACCCTGATGATGCACAGCTGGATCGTTCCTTCTCAGATGTTTGTTCAGAAACTTCTCAGCCTATATCCTTCCCTGCCGCTCAGCGTGGCACACAGGTCCCACTGGTGCGCTGCTCCCAGTCACATGTTCAGCTTAATTAATCAGATCAGGAAACAAGCATGGCTTTGTGTTGCACTCCTGCAAAGCAGATTTGAAATATATATCCCTGTCGGTGTTTAGCATAGAGCAGTGTTATATCAACAGCATGTTTGGGTCCTTGACTTGGTCTCACTTATAAGGATTGTCCCTCTGATAAGAGAGGACTCAGGCGAACACAGATCTGCCACTTTGTCAGGTGAGTAAGGACACTGGGGACATGGTGGTTGGTGGCGTGTGACAGAACTGGTTATCCTTCTTTCTTTGCGAGTAGTAAACATGTTTTCTGTTCTGCTTCGGGGCAAGGCAGTGGACCAGCCAGTTCCCGGCAACATTTGAGGTGGCCCCCCACCTTGAACAGACCATGGGGGACCTGTGGGCGCTGGTCCAGCTCGATGGAGAAAAGACTCAGTCGCAGCTCATCGACAACTCCTGCTTGTGGGTCACGTTGTTGTTTGATTCATCAACATTCACAGAAGGAGTTGCAGTTTGCTCATTTGGACCCAAAATAAACACGTTTTTTCTAAAAATAGATTAATATGTCTATTTATAATCTGCTTTCGTGTTGTTTCTGGACTTTCTTTTCCCCAGAAGCCCTCATGTAAACATGTCCCAGTCACCTTCGCCCTCTGTGAAGAAGAGGAAGGTGTCTTTGATCTTTGACCACATGGAGCCGGATGAAATGGCTGAACATCTCAGCTATCTGGAATTCAAGAACTTCTGTAATGTTTCAGTAAGTTCGGGGGGGGGGGTGTCTTATTTTCTCTTGTTTGTGTAGTTATTACTCTCTGGATTAGAAAGCAAAGAGAGCAATCCACTCAAATGAAAAGCTTAGTCCTGGAGCTGTAGAACATACCAAGTAGCAAGTGAGTCCGGGTCCTGGACAGGTCACCAGTCCATTGCAGGCCCAACACCATCCAGTGTTTAAAGCTGGATTTTGAAGTCAATTCCTTGTCAAACAGAAAGCCAGTTTCAAGCTCTGAGGACTGGATTTCTATGTTCCACTTTGTGGTTTTAATGAAGACCCAAGCAGGAGTCTAACTGCAGCTGTTTGGTTGACGTTTTAAGGAGACCTGTAAAGACATCGTTACAGTAGTCTAGCCTACTAAAGATAAATTCATGGACATGTTTTTCTAAAGGTCTGAGTCCAGGACTACTCCAAGATTTCTGGCTTTGTTGGTGGTTCTGAACTTAGCTTTTCAATTTGATTGTTCTCCTATTTTGTTTTCATTTAAGTGAAGGAAGTTCTGGCACTTTGACTTTACACAAATCTTTAATTTGATTAACGCATGTAATCAGAATTTGGATGTGATTATACTTTCCTGGTGAGATGTAGATGTGTGTCATCAACATGAATATGTTTTTTTTTTCCTTTTGGGTGATTGGGAGCATGTAGATGTTTAACAGCAGTGGCACCAAATGGGGGCTTGGGGGAGTCTGATCACTGTAGACGCAAACTAGTCCCTGTCTTTTGAATACGACTCAGATCAGTAAAAACATATTTGAGTTTATTTCTAAAACAAGGGAGGTTTGTTTGTATTGTACATTTCATGCACTGGTTAACTCAAACTGCTTTACATGAGACACTAAAAGCTTTAAAACAAGCTGCAGAAGAAACTTTAAATAGAGAATTGAAACTTACTTGAAGGGTAAAATTTTTAAATAGAACAGAACATTTCTTTACATTGCCTCTACAATGGTTCAACCAGACAGGATTAAAGGTAGCTGTACGATTCCTCCTTAGTTCTCACGGTATTTTTGGCTCATACAGACATCTACCCATCTCAGTAAAAACCATTGACTGGTAAAAACATGTCAGCATCACTTTCCTTATACCTCATTTTTACTCTTCAACAGTTGATGTTTTAAGATTAGACACTCAAAATCGTAACTCGCCGAATCAACAGCAAATACATACTTGATCCTCCAAAGATAATTAATATTTGGTCCTTTTATTTCTTGATTTTTTATTTGATCCTTTTTAAAGCTGAGTTTGTTTCCTGAATTCCTGAAGCTTTTAGCTTAGCTTCTCTAAGCTGACAGTGTGTTGACTGCAGCCAACTTTAAATAACTGTAGCAAGTCCTCCATCAACACACCAACACAGGTCATTTATTTCTGCTTCTAAATACTGCACATAGGGGCAACCCCCTAACTGCTGCCCCTCGGGGAGCTTTTTTTTTGCTTATTTGTTTTGATTAATCACAAAGTCCTCATTTGTAAACTTTTCAACTTCCAGATATGACAGTTTGCAACTTCTGGTTTACATTCAGTCAATATCGCCACGACACTTGTTTCCGTTTGTATTTAGGTGATTAGGTTGGAAAACTAGTCACTCACCAAACCGAACATCACTGTTTGCGGCACATCAAGGCGCATTTCGCTGAACTTTGTCTCTTCTTGCGTAGAAATCAAAACCTGTCCAAAATATATTATTATAATCATTCACCACATTAACCTTCTTAGCTCTCAACAACTAGAAATCACATATTCTTTGAATAATAAACGCCATTTATTGGGTGCATTAGTAGTAAATAAATAAAGACTATAAACAATAAACTTTAACTCCTCAAAGTAACACACAAGAAAAAGAAAATGAGGAAAAACATTCATTCATTCAAAACACAGTTAGCAAAAATAAATGATGTTTTCTCACCTTTTAGCAACATCTGAGGTGTCAAATTATTATATTAATATTGTGTCCACCAAGGGACAGAAGATAAGCATCAGAGTTTTTATATCAAAATGATTTTAAAAGTCTCAGAAACTTTATTATCACATTAAATTGATACAGCCTTCGAGAATTAAAGAGGCTGCCTCATGTCAGGGAAAAAAACTGATTTCTGAAACACTAATACAGGATAGTCGCTAATTTAGGATATTCTTAAAACCAGGTGAGCAGAAAAACAAACTAAACTTTAAATACGTTTAGCTGTGAACCACCTGCTGTAGCCATTTTTAGATAATACAAAAATATGTTAAATGAATACAGCTCGGTGACAGCATCAGACTTCTGGTAGCTTCCTTTCTGACGTGTCTCATCTGATGGTCCAGTTCCTGGACTATCGCAGCTACGTGGTGCGGGGTTCAGTGAGGGACAACCCTGCTCTGGAGCGCTCGGTCATGATGTGCAATGGCGTGTCCCAGTGGGTCCAGCTGATGATCCTGAGCAGACACACAGCCCAGCAGAGAGCCCAGGTCTTCATCAAGTTCATCCATGTGGCTCAGGTAAGGAGGAATGAATAGCTTATTTAAGGTTCATTTTATTTACCCTGCAGATGTTTTTCTGACATTTGTCTTTTCTGTAGAAACTGAGAGTCCTGCAAAACTTTAACACTCTAATGGCAGTAACCGGAGGCCTCTGTCACAGCTCCATCTCCCGCCTCAAAGACACGTCCAACCTGCTGCCTCCTGACATCACTAAGGTATTTCCACTGTCTTATAACAAAGAATTACTACATAAGAAATGATGTCTGTGTTAAGTTGTTTTTCTTTAAAGGTTCTCAAAATGTCTTTAATATAAACACATTTTGGGAACCGTTGCAGAATTTTCCAAGCTGATTGCATCAGTGTTCTGTTTTAACATGAGGAAGTTTGTCTTCCCTGGAAAGTCTTTCTCTATATTTGGTTTGGTTCTCTAAGTGTCTTTAAGTGAGAAACATTCCTCTTTGGTCAAACTGTCCCCCAGTGTTGGTTAAATGTTCAGTATAGTATAAGAGATGCTTAGATTGATTCAAATTAGCTTTAAGACTAGAAGACCACGCTGTTATAATTGCAGTAAGAATCATGTTTTAAGGTGTAACATCAGAAATATTTGATAAATGATCTTAGCTTTGTTCTTGTTTTAATATTCATTCTTTACTTTTTGTTTTTTTTAGACTCATAGCAAACATTTTCTTTACATTTAGATGACAAAGAAAAGAATAAAATAGAGTGCAAGTACTTAAGTAATGAAGTAAGGGATGCTGCACAGTACAGCTAAGGAGAAACTTTCTGCAGCTCCAACAAAACAGATACTTTGCCGGTAACAACCAGGGAAGTTGAGATTTTTTTAGCATGAGAGGAAAACCCAGCGCTCCATTCGTACATCAGGAGGTGGAAGAAACACAGAGAAGGTTCAGTTTCAGCAGATTAACACTCGCTTAGGATAAAGAAACCACCTCCTGGGAAGCTTTCAGAGCTGTAAGTGTGACACTTCTTTCCTCTTCTAGCTGCTGGTGGTTTGGTTTATTACGGTCACACAGCACAACAGCTTTGATTTACAGGAACGGGTCTCATGCAGGAGCAAACAACAGTTTATTCTGAGCTACAGAGAAATGCATTTTTTATGATGATTAGTTTATGTATCATTTCTACATTCTGCTCCTTTTCATGCATGTGTTTTATGTTTGTATTGATTGCTTTATTTTGTTTAAAAATGTTTTTTTTCATGATATAAAAAATAAGCTACTAATGCTAAATGCTAACATGGACTATGTTCAGCTCATAGACTTGTTGTATTTGTTTTTACATCAGATTAAAGGTTTTTGTGTTTCATTTGGAAGCTGCTTGGCTCACTTATAAAAAATGTCTTCTTTTTATTATTAACTTGTCTTGTCCAGCATAAATGCCGGCAGAATTGTGATCTGTCTGCTGTATCATGCTGAGCAAATTTACTTTGTCAAAAAGAACTATATGTATATACGTATATCCAAAGTTCCTCCTGATGATCTAAATTCTTTATTTATTTTAGTTAAATTTTAGTTCAACAGAGTTTGGATGTATTGCTGGATGCGACCGCACACAAAGAAAAACACACCACAAAGAAAAAGCCGCAATCTAACCACACATATTTTGCCATCTGTCACACCTGTACAGAAACTAAGGGAAAAAAAGGATCTCATGAGTTCCCGCAAAGGAAACGAATAGGAATAAGTAAGAATTACTGTTACTGAATAATCTAAGAGATCTTAGTGATGGTGTCATCATGCAGAACGTACGAGGTGAAAAGTAAGCATGCTCAGGCAACCCCCTCTAATCAAAAGGTCCGAGGCAGACCGCATCCATCCAGGAGGCGGGACTGGGAGGTCCCGTCTAGAGCCCCCCACAGTCAGGGGGAACGGACCCTGGCGGGCCCAGGTCAGCAATCGCAGACCCTGCCAGGCACCCAGGGCGAGCGGCGCGAAGTCCAGGTGCCCCAAGAGCCCAGAAGCATCCCCCCCATCCCCAGAGGCAGAGGAACCAACCCACACCGGACCACCACCGAACAGGAGCCAGCCCACCCCCCAGTGCATCAACCTACCTTCCATCCAAACACACACACACATCCACCTACCCCCCACCCCGCCTCCAAACCATAATCCCCAGACACACATACACTTCATTCCCACATCCACATGAACACACACTTCCATACTCACCCTCAGTCCCCTTACCCACCGTTCACACACACCCCAATACATACAAACATACTCACACACACACCCATCTATACCAACCCACCCTCCTCTCTCTACCCAACATCTTCCACACACACACACGCACACCTATCCTCTCACTCTCTCTGCCCACCCAACTACTTATTCTTTCCACTCTCCCACCCCACACCACCATCCATTCACCCCCGCCCACCACCATCACCACACGCAGCAAGCCCAGCACCCCCCAGGGCCCCAAACTACCTCCACCAGCAGAGCCAGCCCGAACTCCAGGTGTAAAGGACCACAGCCTGCTCCAGACCAAAGCCCATCCCGGGGACAGCCCAGGAAATGGGGGTGTAAAAGTGACCTTGTCACTCCTCACTCTTATTTGCTTATTTGTCTGAAGCCAAACACATGACAACCTGAAATGAAAAAAAAGACGTTAAAAGTAAAAAAGTGTGAAATCCCAAGTTAAATGCTTTGTAAGCTTTTACTCACTCCATCCTTCTTTTCCTTTGTCCTCTTTCAGGCCCTGAGTGAAATGACAGAACTGCTCTCCTCACGCAGCAACTACAGCAACTACCGGCGGGTTTACAACGAATGCAAAGGCTTCAAGGTGCCCATCCTGGGCGTCCACCTGAAGGACCTCATCTCGCTCAATGAGGCCCTGCCGGACTACATAGACGAGGAGAAGATCAACCTGAGCAAGCTGCAGCATCTGTACAGCAACATCAGCGACCTGCTGGCCATCCACAGCTGCACGCCGCCGTTTGAGGCCAACAAAGACCTCCTGCATCTGCTCACGGTACCACACACAAACTGTAGGGATTTGTGTAAAAAAAACCCTCCCCAAATAACATGTTAAATAAAGTTATTTTTATTCCTCAGCTCTCTCTGGATTTATACTACACCGAGGATGAAATATATGAACTTTCCTACACCAAGGAACCCAAGAACCCCAAGAATCAGGTGACGGGAACTTTATCTGTCGTTTGCTTTAAAACTGCTGTCATAACATGATGTACAGTTGTGTATTCTGCGTGGGTGTAACCTCTTAAAAACAAAAGCAATGACTGTACCCTGAAATCACCAAAGTCAGCCACATCAAAGCCGTGTTCGTTAGGGAAGTGTGTTATGTGGTGGGTGTGCTCTTTCATTTTGTTGTTCACACTCCTGCTGCTGTCGCTCCACAGCCTGGAGCTCCAGTTAAAGCCCCAGTGGTGGGAGAGTGGGGATCAGGGGTCACACCTAGGCTCGACCCTGACACCATCTCCAAACATGTCAAACAGATGGTGGATGTGAGTTTGTGACTCTGCTACAATCTCCTGAATTTCACTTCCTCATTACATGGCAGCCTAAAGCAGAACCATGCGCTTTGCTTGCTCTGTCGCCCCCTGCAGTCCATCATGAAGAACTACGACCAGAAGCAGGACGGCTACATTTCTCTGGAAGACTTTGAAAAAATTGCAGCCAACTTCCCCTTCTCCTTCTGCACTCAAGAAACTGACAGGTGAGGAAGCAGCGAGGCCACAACCGCAGTGGTGTAAATGAAAAGAAGCTGTGAAATGCTCTCTGAGAGCTGCAGATCACCTACTTTTGCTTGTAATTTGGAAATTTTTCTGCTCAGGGAGGGTCAAATCAGCCGTGAAGAAATCACCTCTTACTTCATGAGGGGAATGTCAGTATGTGCAAAGCTGGGGTACAACTTTAATGACGCACATAACTTCCATGAAACCACATACAAGCGGCCGACATTCTGCGACATATGCAGAGGCTTTGTGAGTTCAGCTTGTTATGGTTTCTTTTGTAATTTTTTTCTGCTTTGAACAAATGAGCAGCTAAATTGTGTGATGACATTGTGTTTGCCCTCTTTTAGCTGTGGGGAGTCATCAAACAGGGCTACCACTGCAAAGGTAAGACCAAGATGACCTTTTAAGATCATGATTTAGACTTATTCAGAAGAGATTAGAACGTTTGGAGTCAAAAGAAGTGGAATTATAGATAAAAGAAGAGATTTTTGCAGCTTCCTCGGAGGCGGTGGCAATTCAACTTGTTGGAAAGTCCAAAACTCTGTATATTGTTCTGCAAACTGTGCCCCGCTTCCTGTGGATAATCCCCAGATTTAGCATGATTGGGACAATAATAAACTAGTGTGACATCATGGCAACAGGAGGGAAGTTCACTCTGGTCTACATTTGCATGTGTGCAGACACTTTAGTAACACACACACACACAAACAGACTGCCTCAAATTAATGCTTACATGATGACACAACCAAACAAACACTTTGTTTAGTTCTTGACCTCTTGACCTAATTCTAACCAGCTTCAGCAGGAGGAGGGAAACCAGCTAAAAAGCATTAATAAATTGACGAATACAGAGAAGCAGAGGGACCCTCTGTTTGACCGGCAACCTGTCCATTTATACCTGCCTCTCGCCTGTTAATTGCTGGGATAGGCCTCAGCTTTCCCCCGACTCTGAATTGGATTAAGCTGTATATAAAATAAAATTAAATGACAAACAGAGGAGGATGGGATTTCAGTCTGTTTTAGCTCATTGAGGGACCAGAAGTGTTTACTTAACTAAATTGCATTTATGTGGAAAAGTGACTCCACCCGCTTTCATTTTAAGGTGTTATATCAGGACAATATCAGACGTGATCAGGTCTTTACCAGGCATTAACATGAACTAAGATAAACAACTAAGACGGTGCCAAGGAGGACATAAGCAACTGCTAATCAATCAGGAAAGGGTTAGAAGCTTTTTTAGAAGGTTTCTGGAGTCCCTCATTCTACAGAGAAAAAGATTATTAATAGGACAGCTAAGTCTCTGATTCTCCAGTGCATGTTAAAGAGTCCAGTTAGAAAGAGACTGAACCAGTATAAGTTGTTTAGAAGAGCTGCAGGAGGAAGCCTCCTGTTTGCAAAGGTGCATCTGAACAAACCACAAGACTTTTGGAACCATGTCCTTCAGACAGACTAGACCAAAGTGGACAGCATATCAGCTCAAACACCTCATAGCAACAGTCAAGCAAGGTGGTGAAGGGATGATGATCTGGGCTTGTTCTGCAGCCACAGGACTTGGACACCTTACAGCGAAATACAAAGCCATGCTGACATGGTCTAGTTAAAGTTCACACCTAGCTTGGTAGAAATGCTCTGGTTGAATGTTCAGAGAGAAATCAATGTTGGAAAATTTAAAGAACTGGAGCAACAAGAAGAAAAAAAGACCAAAACACCTCCACTGCCATGCTGAAAACATTGCTGAATGGACTTTTTTCCACACTCGCTCTGTGTTCTGGCTCAGTTTTGTTCAATAAATACTGCATAATATATGAGGTTGTATTTCCTTTATTTTAAGACTCAGCAAAGACTATTTTTTATTATTATTATTTCATTTAGGTCTGATGCTAAAAAGCTTAGAAATGAGAGAGGGTGTACATTCCTATAAAACTGGACTGACTGAATGTGTGCCAACACTTGAATCCTGTGTCTTCTGAGTGATAGTGAATGTTTTTCTCCCCCAGACTGCGGGATAAACTGTCACAAACACTGCAGAGACCTGGTGGGAATGGAGTGCGTGAAGAAACACAAGAACACAACCGGGTCCTGCCCGTGTACCCCTGCCCCGGACTCCAAATGCAAAGGCAACAGCTGGAGTGCGTACTCTGCATCACACGCAGTCCTGAAAGCACACTCAGATGATCTCTGGACACTGATGTGTGTGTTCCCTGTCAGGTTCGGAGGACGAGACCTTTGTTTTCCCCCAAAGCAACGAGGTGGAACACAACAGCAGCTCTTCAACTTTTAAACATAACACAGATGATTCGGCGCTGTCGGACCGATCCACCCAGACGGAACCTGGGATGTGGACACCTGAGAAGAAGGACAGGAGGGGAAACCGCCTCAACTCTCTTGCACATACGGAGAGGAAGGTAAGAAAAAAAGTAGCTCCACAAAGTGTTGCAGGAGGCTTCGGTCTCCATGTACCTTTCCCTTCACAGCTGGCAGAAAACCAGGTTTTTTTTTAACCCTTTAGGTTAATTTTCCTCCATTTTTGTGACTAATTTGATTGTTTGACCTCGAAATGGAGCGATTTTATTGGAGTAAAGCATTTCATTGAAGAACTTTAAGGTCAACATGATGCCACAGTTTTTATGAAAAAAAGGTTATTTTCCATGTTAAAAATGTTTTTTCATTCAAAGATCAGTCTGGAAGATACTAAGAATTAGGAACACTTGATTTTGATGGATTTTTTTCAGTGAGATTTAATATTTTCTGCTGTCACTGGAAGAAAAAAGAAATGCCTCCGGAAATACTTTCAAAACATTACAGATTAATTTTTTTACAATATGTTATTTGATCAAATCATTTTAACTTTTTAAATGCTAATCTGATTAAATGATGTCACAATTTCCATGGAAAAATAAAGCTATTTTCTATTTTTAAAAAAGCGTGTTAGGGAACCATTAAAAAGTCAAACAGCACATAAATAAATAAATGAATAAATGTGTTCAAATGTTCATTTTACATAAAGATGTGCAACTGATGTAACATAAAGATGTTACATTTATGCTAAAGAAACTAATTTAAAAGGGTTCAAATAACAAGAAAATGTACATAATTGGACATCTTTAATTTATGTAACAGCACACTCCAACCTGCCTCCAGTGGCTGGTTGAGCATTATTATTATTATTATTATTATTATTATTATTATTATTATTATTATTATTATTATTATTATTATTATTATTAT
>JBAMHX010000010.1:27232063-27249759 GCA_037177515.1 Pseudomugil tenellus
TTATTATTATTATTATTATTATTATTATTATTATTATTATTATTATTATTATTATTATTATTATTATTATTATATCTTGTATTTTTACACAAATTATAACAAATAATAAAATAAATGAATGGGTTATTTTTTAGAAAACAGTCTGTGATGTTGTTTTAGCAGCTTTTCAAAGAGGACTTTTTTAAGAGCAGTAAACCAAAGCAACTCATGAGGATTAAAACCAGTTTTCTTATTGAATCATGTATCTCTGGTTGGTGTTCCAGATCCACACGTTGCCAGGGAGAACCAGAGGTTGCTCCATGCCTGTTTCCTTCCTGCAGGAGAAGATGGAGGACCTGCATCTGCACAAAGACAAAAGCAGGGAGCCGGACTGAGCGCTCGTCCCCCTGCAGGGACAAATGCCACAGCCACCAGCACGTCTCTGATAGAGCTGCTGTTGAACTGATCCCATTTACGGACCAACCACTTTGGACTACCTGCAACTTTGCATTTGAAGAATAACTGTGACTTGTTTTTCATTTCGTTGTCAGTCTTGCAAGTTTGGGTTTTAAACGCCCAACGTAGACTTTCTCTCTGTAATTTATGAATGTTTTGTTTTGTTTCAAGTACAATTGCCTTGGATTTCTGGTGCTACAACTCTGAACAAACTCGATCCATTAAGCCATTTGGAAAAACCTGCAGCCCTTTCCTGATCATGTCTATGTGTTTAAATGCAGGGTAGGAAATGAACACTAACCTGAGCAAAGTTCTGGATCAGTTTAACTTCGGCAGCTATAACCACTCATCTGATCATGGATTTGGGAAGCTAAAAAAAAGTTTAACAGCTTTTTATTTGGCTCGGAATTATAGATTACATCAATGTAGCAGAAAAGGTAAGGAATTTTGTGTTTAATTATTATTTCTCCCCTTTAATATTACCGGTTGGTTTATATTATACATCCCTGCAGAGCCTGATTAGCCACTTTTATAGTGAGGTATAACATGTAAGGATGATACATTTCCATCTTATCCCTGTCCAAACCAAACCTACAGATTATGATAGTTTACACTGATATCAATCCTACTTCCCAATTATAGTGTCCATTGACATATTTATTGCAAGAGCAGCATGCAAGGTGAATAAACGCATGAAAGGGAGCCGTAAATTCAATAAAAATAAGATAAATCTTTGACATCATCAAATATTTAGTGCAGATTCATATAAGATTATTTATATTTATAAAATTGATTATAAAATATATTCCTAGCATAAAAGAAAAAACATATAATGTCCAAGAAACCAGTAAAATAATCTAATTTAATCTGGGCAACAATAACTATTTTAAATTGGGACTGAGCGCAATACAAAAACGCATTCATGTGCCCAATCTAAGATAAAACAGCAGCACCATCGGGACATCTAATTGGCTACTATAATAACAACACAAGAAAAGAGACAGAAGGATCATGGCCTAAAACTGTCACAACTTCAAGTGTGCATTTCATATCAGCAGCGTTTTCTCCTCATATAAATGAATATCAAATCCGATATTTTACCTGGTAGATGCCAAAGTATTGACACCAGAGTATCGATAACCCAATCTCTACTCACCAACTCCAGACCCAATCCATACTCTCTGTTGGTCTTTACACCAGTTTCCAGTTTCTGGTTCTGGATTAGATGGTTTCAGCCTCACACAGTGAAATAAAAAAAAAACAAGTTTGGTGCCACAGGTCATACTGGTCAAATTTAGCTGTGGGATGACATCCCAGTCCTGACCTGCATGGCTATGTTGGTCGTGCTGGAATGAATTTCCAGCAGGTTATTCCATCCTCTGTGGGAAGGACAGAGTTAGATCCCAGAATCCAGAAATGAGGGATCATGCTGGTTTGGGATTGATACCGGTCCACTAGACGCAGCAATGCCACCATGAATCCAGGAAATATGAAGAGGATATTTTTAAAAAGACGTTACTGCAATAGCTCATTTTTCCTCTGGAGGTTTCCTCTGGCGTTTTCTGGTTAAGTAGAAAACATTTACATGACAGGGGGATGACTGGTTATATCCTGTACCCCATTTCTCTCCCTACCTCAGTTTGTATGAACCGATCCGTACAGATAATTACAACACGTGGACATGCATGTCGATTTAAAAAATTATTTTTAAAATATTTGAGTAGCACAACTTCCCAGACTCTTCTCTTCTAGTTCAAGATTCTCTTTGAATCTAGACTACAAGTCCTCCTTCTAGATGAACGATGCTTTGATTTCTGTTGTCATGACAACCTGCAAAACCACCATGTTTCAGCCCACTGGCCTTTACCAGGAAACCTGATTTGATGAGTTCAACATATTTTCGTAGTGAAATTCTCCACCAACACCAAACATGGCCGCTTTATATCCATAATCTGGCCTCTGATTAAACTTGTTTTAATTATTATACAACACAATTGTATGCTATTATGTTATTTATATGTATTTCAGATTCATTTATCCAAAAATTAGAAATTCAACAGTATTTGAGGGATGTAACATATTTTAGAGGTATTAGAAGAACAAAAAGTGACTTATCAGGCTTTCCAGGGATATAAATTAATCTAAAATAATTTTTTAAAGAGGAGAAACAATCCATCAATCAGTTTCATGTCTGGTTTGGTTTATGAACCAATAGGAGCGCAACTAGCAAACAAAATGTTTATTTCCTGCCCTGAGAACATTTTGGACTTGATTCTTCCTTTGGTTCAGTAGGACCGCATGAAAGCAAGTGCAGTCCAAAATTTGCAAACCTCTTTTACCTTCTCTTTCATGTCCTTTGTCCATTTCAATTTTATTGAAAATAAAAAATAATAATAAAAAAGAATAAACCAAAAAAGATGAATCATACTGAGTGTCATGCTTGGCTTCATTCAGCCGGAGAACAAACGGAGCTTGGAAGCATCTACAGGTGTATACAACTGTGTTTATTGTATAAAGACAAGACAGCTTGCATAACTGGTCAAATCAGGTTTTCATTAAAGATAGAAAAAATTGGTTTGACAGAAGAGGGTTTATCTAGTTTCTCAATGAACAACGATCACAAAAGGATGAAGAAAAAAAATCCCGCACATAGAACTACTGGACAAGAATTCCAAAAAAAAACTTAATCAAAGACGATTAAATACCACAGTTTCATCACCTATAAAAAAATGTCGCATAATGGTAAATAAAATGTGCTCACTCTGTAACTGAAAAGTAAAGAGCAAGACGGTGGAGAGGGTCATGAGGGTAAAAAGCATGCAGATTTTGTTCTGTTAAGCGTCTCAGAGATAACTGGCTGCCTGTTTTCAGTCGTTTTCACACTAAAAATATACAATAAGCTCTGAGATCATCAGATGCATGATCATTAACATTCATTACATGTTGGGAGCTATCGTCTACCACCTCACGGCTTAAACCAAGACTCAGTAAAAAGAATCAGAATACATCAAATTGTATACAAGTTATGCACACGTTGGTGAGGGATGAAGGCTACTGGGTCAAACTGGACAGGACAGGAAGGTGTGGGACTGTACAAAAATCAACTTGCTGCAGAGGTCGTCGGGGCGGGAGGGAGAACGGACCGATGCGGGTTTAGATGCAAGCCAGAGCTACTGGGAACCAGAAGATGAGCCTTGGCTGCCCTGTCCGGGGTATTGGCCGTACTGGCTGTAATATTGGTTCCACTGGTTCTGGTTCTGGTAGTACTGCTGCCACTGCTGAGCATACTGAAAGAGAAGAACATGGTTTTACCTCCAGACCAGGTTCCATCCAGAATAAAAGTTCACTCAGGACCCGAACTTCTTTACATACTTGTATGTAAAGAACTAACATTAATTTTAATGGATTTTTTTTAAAAACGTTCCTTTTTTATTTTTAGATTTTAAAAGATCGTTTATTCTTTTAATCAGCTCCAAAAAATCCCCCCCAAAAAACAGATTTTAACGTATTTTTATTTTTTGAGCACTACAGACATATTTACAAATTAACCATCAGGAGCCTTTGGGATTGAAGAAGTTCCTGCAGAGAAAGTGCTTTAAAACAAACATGTAAAGTAACTTTTTTTTACCACTGTATGGGCTTAAAACCTATAATCAGCTGCAGACATGATCAGAACGGGAAAGTTTTTATTTACCTTCTTTCACATTTGCAGACTACTTAATATAAGATAAATGAACCCTTTTTGTTTCAAACTTTGTGTGTATATTTGTGACATTAATCTTAGACCCCACCCCGGCATAAAGAGGCAGAAATTACCTGCTGATATTGCTGGTTGTACGTCTGCGGTTGCTGCGCTGGCTGCTGCGCCGGCTGCTGCTGCTGCTGCTGGTGGTTGTACGTCTGTGCAGTGGCAGGTGTTTGGCTGTAGCTTTGGCTGTATCCTGGATACTGACTGTAGCTGCCATAGTAATTCTGGTTGTAACTACCCTGATTGTATCCCTGGCTGTAGCTCTGGCTGTAGCCCTGGTGATGAAGGGAAAAACAAAAGTCACATTCAACATGTTTCCATGTTCTTAAATCCGATTGAACGTATCAAAATCTTCAACAATCGCAACAGTACCTGGTTGTATCCTCCCTTGCTGTAAGGAGCAGGGCGGTTGTAGCTTCCCCCTGACTGCTGGCTGCGGTTGTATCCCCCGCGTGAATCAGAGCTTCCATCACGATAGCTGTTGCCCCACCTGCTCTGGTTGTAGCTGCCACGGTTGTAGCCTGTAAAGTCATAAAAAAGACAGCACTCAAATCCAAGTCTTTTGCATGTTTTACTTATTTCTTTGCTCAATGTGGACTAAAAAAAAGGCATCCAAGAAAGAAAACCACCAAAGAGCAGAGTCTACACATTTTAAAGGTTTGTTACGTCATTCTGAATAAAACACTTAACCACAAAAAGAAAACTGCACCTTGAGCAACAAGCTCCTGCGTGTTTCTTTGCACCAACTAACCCAGTGTGACTCACCTTTTCTAATCTAATGCGGTTCTTTCCTCACAGTTATGGTAATTAATGTCATTTAATGATAACCAAATAATCACTAACTGATGTAAACTTTAGCAATGTGCCCCATCCTGCTGAAGCTGAACAAGTTCACAAATAACTTATTTTATTGAGGCCTACGTAGAAGTATCTGTGTGTGTGTGAAAGCGGTATTTGTTCGTAAATTATTTGTTTTATTTGTTTAAATGTTATTTTAATTCAATCAGAAGCATGCATTTTTTTATTAACAGGTGTCTGATATCAGGCAGTGAAAAGAAAGTGTGTAGCACCACTTCTAACAGCGCATCTTAGCTTTAGCCAGTTAGCTCCCGTTAGCTCTTAGCTACAGGCAGGCTGGAGTTTGACAGATATCAACCATCCACCCCCACCCTCAGAGCCAGTGTTGTGCCTGAACGGTTCAATGAACGGCGTTCACTGAACACGTTCATATTTACGGTGAACTTAACGATTCATTTTTCATTCAGTGAACGTGAACGAGAGCGACGGTCACTTTAGGAAGGATGAGCAGTGTACGGAGTTCACGTTCATTTGAAAAGTCCGGTTTTACGACACTGTTTACGGCAAACACCATGACTGTCAAGCATGACTACATACTAGTTTCCCGCGATTCATTCATCCATCCATTATCTACCGCTTATTCCCTAAACGCAGTCGCGAGGTGGGGGCTGGAGACAATCCCAGCTGACATTGGGGCGAGAGGCAGGGTACAGCTTGGACAGGGCAGATGCTACTGCGCGAAGCGATGACATTTCCCTCAAAAAGTAAACACAGAAGACTAAAACTTAACGTGAATAACAGAGATAAAAAAAAAAATAGCAAGAAACTGGTGAGACAATTTCTCAACAGGTAAATTATATTCTGATCTAATAAGTTTTGTTGTTGTCACTGTCGCACAATGATACAGTTTCCAGGATGAGTCTTACCCGCACATTTACCATCTATGTCTAAACGCTATTTACTGTGTAAACTCCGGTAATGTTGTTGCACGTCTGAATAAGCCTCTCTGGGTAAAGTTCAGGTAATAAATGTCTTAATATTACCCGGTTGCTTTGTCTGAAAAGGGCTTATAAAGCATTTGAAGTCCTGCATTTGGGTTCATGCTGGCTAAATAAATGTTTCTTTAAACATTACATTACAGTCATTTAGCAGACGCTTCTTTTCTCTGACTTTTTTAGAAGGTTTAGGTTTTAGTGAATACTAACAAAACAAAACAAATGAACGTGAACTAGTTCTTTTTTAAACATATGAACTTAGTTCATTTTTTTAAAAAAAGAACTATGAACATGAACTAGTTCATTTTTATCTGTGTGAACTAAACTTTGAGCTAGTTCTCTTTAAGTATGAACTGGCACAAAACTGCTAAGAGCCCCCCTCTCTCAGCTCCACCTTTTTGCCCATTTTGGTGTCTTCCAGGAATGATGATATGCATGACTCTACCAAGGAGACGATGGTGGGAATTGCCCACTGAGCTTTAATTCAGCTCCTCAGAAACCTGCGGGTGACGGCACCGAGAGTCCGTCCATGTTTTCATGTCTATTTATGTCTGAATAAAAGGTTATTTAATTTTAGGGTCTGAGTGCAGAGGTTACATCAACCAAATACTGCTTTTACTTACAAGTATAAAATGGAAAATATCATTGGGCCAATATCTGTCACACTTATACTGCCAATAGAAATAACCAAGTCTTCAGCTGTTAAGAATATATTAGTATTAAGCTACTATTCGCGGTTGCTGACGTGCTAAGTCTGTGGACAGTCATGGACTGGAGGTCAGAAACATTTGTGCGACCAGGGAATACAGGAATGTGCAACAGAGGGACAGAAAGTTGGTGGATTTCCTCCCAGTGAATCTGAATTTCTTACATGAATAGACTTGGCCCCTCCAAAAAAAACTTCAAAGTTGTTGTAGCTTCCAAAACAAGAACAAACTTCTTGGGAAGTACATAACAAGCTTCGGCAGATCCAGACCATTTTCCTTGGCACCAGGAAGTGAATTCAGTTAATTAATTAGGTACTGTTCCCTTCTGTACAAAGCAGCTGCCTCTATGTGAACCAGGACAAAAGTTTAATAGAAATTTTTGGGATTTTTATGTGTTACATTATTTTAAACGTTTCATGTCATTTTGACCTTTTGAATCCACAACGTGCACATTTCTTCTGTATTTCTAAGAAAACTTAATGAATGGAGGAAACATCTATAACCTGTTGGATATTGTAAATGCAGGAGCATCTTACCTCCTCTGTATCCACTTCCTCCGTCTCCGCTACGGCTCTGATAGCCACCGCGGGCTCCATCCCGGTTGTCATACCGCTGGAAGTTTCCACCGGCCCGGCCGCGGAACCCGCCCTGCCTGTTGTCAAAGCGTTTCTCAGGGGGTGGGGCTGCCTTGCGGCCTTCTTCGTTGTACTGCTTCAGCAGCTTTTCAGCCTCATCACGCTGCAGCTCGACATAGGTGACGGCCTCCAGGAAGTCACAAGGCTCCGGCAGAGTGAAGTTGGCTTGTGGAGTGACAGAGATGACCACAGAAGGAGGAGGACAGAGACAGCCCATCCAGACAGAGATGGACGGAACGGCATAGAGACAGGAAGAAAGACAGGAATGGGGGGGAGAGGGGTTGTAGTGAAGACCAGAGCAGCCACACCACCGAAAGACAAAATAAAAGATAATTACTACAATACATGGACAGAGCACATCAGAGAAAGTAAGAGCAGAAAATGAAGGCAGATGATAAAAGGGGACAAACATCACCTCCAGGGGAAACATGGAGGAAACATTTGCTTAGGCAGACACAGGAGAGGGAGGGGTCTTCAGTAGAGGTGGGGTGTGGGGGAGGGCAACTAAAAAGTTGGTGAAGCAGCACTGCAAACTGAGATCTGATCATGTAACGCTTAACTCCCAACCAGCTAGCAAAGCTCCCCGTTTGGAGAAAATCGTCTCACTGCAGCCAATTGTGTGACAGGAACTGTGCTTTTACACGACCTCAACAAGGTCTCAGTTTGCAGCGCTTCAAGATAAAGAGGGCAAAAATAATCATCAAATTTGTGTGGACGGTTTGAAAAATAAAAATATAAAAAAATGCCCAGGTCTGATATCTGGCCAAAAGGCTATGATGGGGTAAGGGGGAGGGAGGGAGGGGGGCATCTTCCAAGTTTGATTTTATAGACAACACATAGAAAAAAGTAAAAAAGTAGATCTGGTGTTTTTATTTGTTTCCACAGCATTCCTACCTTTCATTTCTAAAACAGCATGATCGGGCACATCCTTCCCCTGCTCATTGGTTTGCTTTAATGTTCGTTCTTTAAAATCCTCGTCCGTGGGACAAATTACAATAGCCTTGCGTTGAAAACCTTCAAAAGGACGCATTTTTCGTCTCCTTGCTGATCCATATACATTTGTCTAGCAATGGTGACAAGAAAGAAGTAGAAGCTTGTTTGTTATTGTTTACTTGTAATGGCTTTCCACTGGAAGGAAGCTGGAACCCTGCAATAATCAAGTGAGAGACGTTTGGCTTGGATGTCAGTCTATGTTTTTTGGAGGTACTAATGGCCTCTCGTCACTCCACAGACTTACCTCGCAGCTGGTGCGTTCAGGTACCTGCTGACTGCTGATTAATGTTAAATATAAATGGAGGGACCCCACAACTATAAACCCTGAGTAAATGGATGTAAAAGGTTCCAGTTGATAAATAAAAGCAGATATTTTAGCAGTTATTTCGATGTGATCTTTATACATTGATACGTGGATTTCACGTTACTAAACTCGGCTAACATGCACATCCAACTATTTCTGCTGAAAACTTCAACGAGTCATCGATTAGCTGCATAAAATCCAAAAGAACGACACAATTCAAGTCGTTTCAAGATAAAACGCATAAAAAAGGAGATTTGTATTAAAAGTCATATATCCCGAGAATCCTCAGTTAAGATTAAAAAGCTCATCCTTCAAAATCCACAAACCCACAAAGATTTTAAGCCAGACGTGTTAAACTCATTTCAGTCCAAAGACTGCTTAGAATAATGATCTCACATGGCCCAGACCAGTAACGTAGCAACATAACCTATAAATGACAAAAAGCCCCAATTTATCCATTTGTTTTTAACATAAAGAAGCTAATTATAAAACTGTTTACCTTCGATTTATTCTTCTTTTCAAAAACATTGTAAACAAGCTGAAATTTCTACAATTAGCAGAAAATAAAAGTTATTTCTACAATGTATCGGCTCATTTATCGTTTACAAATTAATTGCAAAGCAATTAAAAAGCTACAAAACATTAAATCACAAGTATCTGGAACTGAAAAACACATTATGATTAGAGTAACGTGTTAAAAATGTAGACATTATATACGCATACATACAAAGATATAACCACATCTGTGAACTGGTCTCGAATCACCTCAGCATACAAGCTGAGTGACATTTAACATGATCGCTTTTCTACTTCGTTACCATTTTATATATTCAAGCATAAAAATATGACGTTTCATGAATAAATTAGCAACTCATAACAGATTTTATGGGAAGAAAACTGCTAACATCTGGTATCTATTAACTAAATTCATGCTGCAGACCAGACTGGACCTTTTGGTGGACAAACAGGAACTTGTAAACGGCCCAAAAACCACAAATGTTTACTTCTGTAGTCGGTATGCAGTTATACGCGTGTCTGTGCAGGAAAGCGCCGCAGCAGCCACATACATACTTCATGGAGCAGACGGCGCAATAAAGTTTTCAGGTAGGGGAAGAGGGAGTCTCCACCGTGCCAACACTGCACGGTGGTGTCAGCCGTTTGTTCTGCTTAAGCTGAACTCTTCTTTTTAAAGCAATAAAACTACAAAAACGCATGGATGAAAAATAAAAACTACTTTTGCGGTCCTTTTAAAAAGGTACTATTAACACTTATAGATCGTTAAAAGCTAATAAAAGTCCACTTTGTCCTGACCCACCGCCGCCACTAAAAGGTCACGATTATGAATTATGTTTTGTATGTAACATGCATCACAACAGAAGTAACTTCTGCCTTGTTTTCATATAAAAACAGGTTTGTAATGTTTTCTTGAATTAAAGTCAGATGTAATTTATCTGATTTACATGACTACAGGTCATAGCCAGTGTTCAGGGCAAAGATGAGCGCGGACGCCACACACATACACGCAGAGAGGAGAGCACAACTCACATGCATAAAAAAGCATGTTAACAAGCTGAAAATCAGGCAAAATTAGTTTTTCCACCTTCTCTCTCCGAGTCCAGCGAAACGCTATATTTCACCTGTTAACTTTATGCCCATTACAGTATTGCACGCGACAGCACAATCTGAATCTACGAAGTTGTAATACAGCTTAAAATGGACCAGATCTTCGTAGGTTTCATTAATGCCATTATCTCAGATCTAAACCAATCAAAAAAGACGGTTTCGTCAAGACAATTAACTTTTTTCTGTCACAGCATTTATGGACGACTGGTTTACAATAAAGTTTTGAAACGCAACATGACTCCACAGCTGATTGTTGCTTCCATTTGTTTAAATGTATTTGCCAATAATAGACATGTTACATTCACTCTGTAACAAACATGCTGCCTTTTACAGCTACAGCGGTCATGAGCACGCAATTCAGCAGCACTAATTTTGGCTTTGTTTTACATCTTGTTTATTATAGGTACACATATGGAACTGGAGTCAACACAGTAATTATCAGTAAGGTGTGTTTGCTAAGCGCCTTGTTAACCTCCACGTTTTTTCTTTTCCTTTTTTACATTTTAATCAACTTGTTTCATCTGCACTCGAGGACTGAAGCAGTACCGTGCATATTAAAAATTAACGCCTATCAATATAATGGTGACTTTCCAGAATGGGAAATCTTTACATTACACTGTTCTCATTCAGCTCTTTACTACCGTGTAGCAAAAAGGCAAGTCGTTTATAAAAAACTACGATGTGGTAGACAAATGCAGCAAGAATGTTAGAAGTCATAACACAGTGACATGATGCCATCTTGACTTGAATATTGCTATAAATATTTAAGTAAAAAGTGAAATAAAATTAAGCTCTAAAAATACATTTGTACTTTTATTCTTTAAGTCTTTAAGATCTGTTAGTATCTGTCGATCAACTATTGCCTCTTAATTTCATTAGCAGTTTTTGTGATAAGCAGTTGAAAAAAAAAAAAAAAATTACAGCGCATGCTACGTAAAAATGACTCTACTCTGATGGGTCCCCCCTCTTACCTGGACTTACCTATTCTTCAAACGAACTCGAGCACAGTCCAGACAAAAACAGACAGATATAACCTACCTCCACATACTCAGAGTCCTTAGAAAAGCCAGTCACCTGACCCACCTACCTGTTTGTATTTTCTCAATGCAAGGATCTGAAAATCTAGAAGCTGTTAGTCATTACTTACCTTCAGGGTCACATTATAAAAATAAAAAAATAACACACTCAAAAGTTCCATGTATCTCACTTAAAAAGAGCTTTAAAGAAGCCATCAACTCTGTCTTATTAAATTAGCAACAGAAGGTGTTTTTCTTACTCACCAGTCAGAGCTTACTTGTTTCTCAACATCTTTACATAGTCATGGTTTACTTGTACATTGTTGAAATTCACAAGACAAACAATACTGTATTATGACAAGAAATAGCAAGCAAATAGCAAATATACTGAAGGATGAGAACATGACATACTCTGTCACTTATGAGAGCCATTAATCAAATTCTTTTACAATGCATATGACAAGCAAGTGACAAGAGGGTGAACAATGCTTCTTCTACTCTATAATACACAGAGACCCCCTGAAAGATAAATAAATAATCCATTAGAGAGAAAGTGAGCATCAGGGCACATTGACTGACTGTGGTGAGTATGAGAGCAGAGTAGGCTGAGGAGCAGTACCTGGTCCAGGATGTAGTTGCGTCTCTTGCGGGCCGCGATCTCGATCAGTCTGTTCAGACATTGGGTGGCCTGCTGAATCAGAACATCCCAGCGCCCGGCGTAGTTCCTCTGGCGCCGCAGACCCATCACCTGAACGGAAAAGGGTCACATGACTGTTATTTCATACAGGTGGTTGTTGAACACTTAAAAACTCCAAGCTACTTTGTATTTTTCCATGCAAGGATGAAGCGCAACACTTTTAATCCCAGTCAACATCCAGATGTTTTTACATATGTATTAATGGGCACAGCAGCATGAAGACCAAGCAGAACAAGTAACTAGAATTTATGACTAACGGAAATAACACAGATCAACATCGACTGAGCTTTTTCGCATCTGCAGATCATTCTCACAAGTTTTGGCTTTCAGGAGACAAAATTTTGGCATTTGGCATCAAACATACAACAGTATTTACACTTTTTTTATACTATTTAACTACTATCCTTACCAAACCCCTCTGGTGATGTTTGCAAAACTGAACTTTCTGCTCACTTGTTGATATTTGGCTGCTCTAACTAAACATTACTTTCAATTTAAGTTTTCAGATTGTTGGAAAGTTTGACAGAGAGTGTATTCTGGCCAAAGAACTCTCTCAGCAGCATATTTATTAAAAAACATGGTAAGTAATTATTCTTTAACGGTTACCTGATAATGGTTTTACTATATAGGTGGGGATTAAACAAAGAGGACCTGTACATTACAGTAATAATACTCAACGCAGAGTCCAAAACATCACGATTTAAGAAGTAAAAAGGATAAAACAAACCTTCATCTTGTCCATGATGGCGTTTGTGCCGAGGATGTTGTACTTTTTGTCAGGATTAGATTGCGCATGTTTTATGGCCCATGTAGTTTTTCCACAGGCAGGCAGACCCACCATCATCAAAATCTGAAGCAAGACAATTTATTCTACATTAATATGTATTTCTTTTAAATTGAATTAAATCCAAATCTGACATGAGAGATATTTTACAACACTGCATCCCAACCTTTTTGTTGGTTACAGCTGTTGTCCTACCTCGCATTCAGATTTGCTCGATGGTCCCTTCGTGCCCCTGATCTTGTCCTCCATGGCAAGATTATGGATGAAGGTGTAACCCTCCTGTGGGGGGAAGTAAGGATCTCTCTTCTGCCCAAAGTTGAACTCAACTGCACAATTCTTCACCAACACATGAGGGAACAAGGCCCGTCCTGCCAACTCTTCCTTAGTGGTTCGGAAAGCCACACCCATGTACACACCGTTCTTTGAGTAGCCCATCTGAACCTCATTGTCGCTCTCGAAGTCCTAAAGATTCAGCCGCCAAACATGTTAAAACAAGCAAATGAGTTACACATAGTTTATTTCGGGGGTGAGGAACCCTGGTTCTCGAGATAATCCTACAGGTTTTCCATGTATCCCTGGTTCAGCACACGTGATTGAAATCAAATGGATCCAACAGCAATACATTCATTTGGATCTGATGTGTTGGAGCAGGGAGACACTGAAAGCGTTCAGGATGAAGTTCCAAGGTCCCCCCCCTCACTTCTTGGATTTTGATAGCAACTTTACTGTGAGAGTTACTTACAATGTAGCAGCCGATGACATCATTTTCACCAAACTTCTCACCGTAGTCCGCAAACTTGCAATCAGAGGATTTCTTTCCCGTTCCTCCGTATCCAAAGGAAAAAGGCTCCTCGCCTAAAACACAGATAACAAAATGTCTTCAGTTTATTTAGAGCTGTTGTTAAAAGATCCTGTTGATGTCCAACATCTTCATCCCCTCACCAAGCTGAGTGCTGGAGTGGTTGATGGACCAGCCGATTCGGACCACATGGGGATCAGGCTCACTGCTGGGAAGGTGCTTTACAGGAATTTCCTCGTTGATCTGAAAGAAGGAGCAGCGTTTATGACCAATGTGCAACAGGATGCACGAAAGAAAGATTTATCCTGTGAAAATTACTTTCATCTCGTAACACACTCTGCCCCGACTGACACCATGGGAGGCTCGTGCGCCGGCCCAAAGGTAAGCAAAGCCCTCTATGGTCAGCGGATAACCACTGTACCGATCCCGGGACACTTTGAAGTGGAGATCACAGTTGTCTGTCAAAGATAGCAAAAAGAACAAGGGAAGAAGCTTAATTTCAACTATTTCTAACCAACCTTTTTACTTTCAACCTGAGGCTTTTTTTTTTTGCAAAAAAAAAAAAAAATAAATAAAATGTATTTAATAGTTCAACTTGAAATACTCATCTCTGATAAGGTTCAATTAGACCTATGCAAATACACGCCCTGCTGTGGATTTGTGTCCCAATATGTCAGAAAATCCTTCTAAGAACATCAAACTTGAGACAAACATTTTTTATTCTACTGATGTTTTTTTCTACCTTGCACATGTAAACACAAATATAAATGATAAAAACAAACAACAGAAAAGCAATGTGAATGTGGTAAATTGTTATTATTCAGTTCAACTCCACGCTGGAGCAGGCGACGCAGATCATGTCCACATGAAGAACCGTCCACATCTGCAGCTTCTACAGACCAAACACTGTTGCAGACAGCCTGAGGTTGTAATGGATGCCTGTGCTGCATTCACTACAGCAGTTGCTGTGGGTTTTCTGGATAACCATTGCTGCATTTGGTGGTGGTGGTGGTGGTGGGGGGGGGGGGTCACCATGGCTTTCCATAGCTACAGAGACTCTTATACATGAGCTCAGTTAAAAAGTAATTATTTTACCACAATTCCTCTCTGTAACTACGGTAAGATCGTGTTTTTCCCTTTTTAAAAAGGGGATGATAGGCTCACAGCTGGTTTAATCTGAGGATACATATCTGTCTCCTCAAGGTATAATGAAAATAAGTGATCATAGTCAATCAGGCCAAAAAGAGTTTCAGCAGAAAGTGGGGGATTTTTTGTCAAAAATGATAAAAAAAAAAACCTTTTAATTTAAAACTGAAAATATTCTCTAAATAATAATAATAATAATAAATCTTTGTTACATATAAACTAAAGGAAATACAGTTGCAAAACCCCAAGAAGATCATAGAATGGCCTGATGGTAGTAGGTAAAACTGTGTTTGCATAAATGCAAATAGGGCTTTATAGTCATCGACTATGTGCGCACAAACTGTACCCAAAACAAACACTTCTACACACATGAAGTGTAGATTTAGGCTATTTGGGTGAGACAACGGGAGGCATTTCTCTTGTAATATTTTCAGATCAAAACTCAAATAGAATATTGAGGTCTTGACATTAGAGAAATATGAATGCTGAGCGATGTTTCAGGAAGATAAAACAACAGTATCACAGCCCGAGGGCATCCATCTGGTATGGTAGTTTGTTAAAATGAAAATATAGTTTTAAAGTTATCCTATCTTTCTTATATCCTAATACACATTCACCAGTATAATGCAGTCCATTGTACCAACAACCATACACTATGGAAGAACTGATGAATGAAAAGCTAGCATTTATGTGGCCTGGTAGATTGTACTACCGCGGCTGCAGGAGGATTCTCTTACAGTGGTACACGATCAGGCTGCAAAACATATCAAAAATAGACCTTCATCACAATATTAGCCTGCAACATATGGACTGATGCATCAGTTCTTCTTTAAATGGTTTAACATGAAGAGATATTTTTGACAGCCATCTAAAAGCTCGTAAAACTCAGCTACATTTGATAAAAACTTATCTACACTCTAATATTCATCTTGTTAAATTTTCAAAACAGCGGACGCTTTTGTACTGGTTGTTTGTATTCTATTTCTATAAGCGAACAACATCAGACAACAACTGTTACTGAAATATAGCACTAGTAAAAACAACGCTATAGCTATAAAGTTCCAGCGGTGCCTGTGCTTCGGTTTTGCGGTGTAACTTGCACCGACATCACTTCAGTTTCATCCTACACATCATTTATTCACGTTAAGAGTGTCTATTTGTTTTCTACAATGTATTCGGGATATCATGTGCATCAACAATTAAGGGAAATCAGATAAATATTTGCACATATGCACATGCATATACATCAGTATTTAATGATGCCTTTATCCTCTAAATAATCTTAGCAGTTTAAATATGATAAACAGATTAAGCTGTTAATCATAATACATGCAAATTATGTTGGAACAACAACTCAAGTACACACACACAAATTTTTATATATATATATATATATATATATATATATATAAAATAAACAAACATGATTTTTACAGAGATGAGGAATCAAACATTTTCACATTATCAAGCTCAAAATAACACTTAATAAAAGACAACTTATTGAGACACTGACGCTGGTTGATCTGAAGTACCTACCACTGTTACTAGCTTTTTGTTTCAATGAATTGTTTGAGATAAAGGAATTAACATTATGATTCTACTTTTTACACTTTAACTTTTTGAGCACTTATAACTTCTAATGGTTTATATACGTCTTATCTAGAAGTTGAGTGTCCCTTACGTTTTATGAGTGGTGTATATACCGACAAAGTTTCTAACAGATATGTTTGAAGACAGATATTCGAAGGATCAGAAGTTCCCTGAAACAACTAAGGAAAGTGAATCTGATCGGTTTCTTTTTAAAAATAAAATGTTATTTTGAAATAAAAATAAACTACATTATTGCAGGGAAATTAGGGTAGAAGAGTCCATCCAGATATTTAATTTGCACCATTAATTATGTGAAAGTGCACAAATAAATACCCACTAAGCAAACAACTAAGAAGGTTTTTGTTAAGCATAGGGCAAAAGACAAAAAAAAAAAAATCAACTTACATGTATCAATTGTGACAAGCGTGTCATCGATATTCTCCTCTTCATCTTCAGCAGGAGGCTGCGGAGTTCGAGATCTGTGCAACATCATGGCATAGAGTTAGCAAACCATAAAGCCACTTTGGCTCATAAGTTCATAGCTGTACCTTTGATTCCCTTCTGACGTTACTAGTGTTTCTGCTCATTCAAAGGGAGATTAGGTTACCTTTTCTCCTCACGATGCTCGTAGTAGCTGTAGCCCCTGTTCTCCTCATATGGTCTCTTGCGGCTGTAGTTTCCACCTCTATCGCCTTCCACTTTGACTTGCTCGGCCTGGCCTGCAGTGTCTTGTCCACGCTGCTGGTCTTCCTCCTTGGTCTCCTGTTGCCTCTCCTCAACAGAATCTGTATTTTCTTCCGTTTTGATTTCCACTTTGATTTCTACGTAGATGAATGAAAGCACATTTTAACTGTGGCTATTTTATTTACTAACTATAAATTTTTTTTGGAAATAGACAAAATCTCTTTCACATACAGTTTTTTTTAGAAATTCATGAAAATTACCTTGAACAGTCTCCTCTGACTTCACTTCTGGTTCTGCTGCCGCCTCTTCAGACAACATCTTCAATTCCTGAACACCCTCATCAGCAGTCAGCTCTGGCATGTCATGTCCTGAGTCTAAAGTTTGCTGACTTCCATTAGCCTCATTTTCTGCCTCCTCTTCCTCATAATAACCGCCCGAATCTCGGCCCTCGTCTTCCTCTTGAGCAAAATTTCCTTCACCGTCATCTTCTTCATCACCATCACCACCGTTGTCCTCTGCACATTAAAAATAACACAAAAAGTTTTCAGTTTATTTTCTCATTAAAGTATAGGACAAAGCTCTAGGATTCCTCAACAACCTATTTTCCATTCATTATTAATCAGAAAGACAAAATGACTGTGGGTCTTCTTTCATACCTGCACTTGTGTGTGTGTGTGTGTGTGTGTGTGTGTGTGTGTGTGTGCGCCCCCACGCAAGCGAGCGCGAAAGAGCGTCGTAGAAA
>JBAMHX010000010.1:27284419-27294448 GCA_037177515.1 Pseudomugil tenellus
GGAGGGGGTTGTACTGTGGGAGGGGAAAGGGGTTGGGGGTGGGAGGAAAAAGGGGGGGGAGCCTGGAAAAAACCCCCCCCCCCCCCCCCCCCCCGACTCATGCCAAGGGTGCTATCAAAAGCCTCAGGGTGGGGCACCCGGGGTTCGGGGAAGCTCTGAGGGAGTGCAGGGGCACCCGACAGTGTTGAGGAGAGCTCGTTCACCATGGTCTGAAGCCGCTGATTATCTGCCTGCAGGGCAGACAGGGCTTGCTCATGCTGGTGGAAGCGCACAGTTTGCTGGCGGAGAAACTCTCTCAGCTCCGCCGTGGTGTGACCCTCTGCTGGGTCCATTCTTTTGACCAGTCCTTCTGTTATGTTCCGCAGAGAAAGGACGACTCAAAATTGTGGATGGAAAAAGAAAACAGTGTTTATTGTCCAAAACCAAAAGAAACAAACTGAAGGTGACTGCTAAAGAGCAGGGCTGAAAGTCCACAGCAAAATCCACACAGGGAAACGATACTTATCAGGGAAGGCTTGGGATGCCGAAAGCAGAAGGATTGAACAGAGGTCGGACAACCCAGGATGGTACCATGAAGGACTGGTGAGGACTGGAGAGAGTAGGCTGATTAAATAGGCAGATGAGCCAACAAGCAGCAGGTGTAAATGATCTCACAGGTGAGTGAGATGAGACGAGACTCTCAACCCCGCCGCTTTTTAACATGCATGCGTCAGTCTGGAGCCAATTTTTATGATATGACAGATAAAAATGGAGTTCTTGTCTAAACATTTTCCTGATGGAAGGATGCTAGCCTTGCAGATGGTTTACTAAGGTCAGAATGACATCAGTTTAGGAGCCTTGTGGTCGGACCTTTCAGCTAAACATTAATTAAGAGCAAAGTAATTAAGCTAATATATGGAATTTCCTCAACAAATCAACTAAAATTAGACTAAAATCAGATGAAAATGTCAACTTGTTTTGTACAAAAGGCCAGCGTGAACAGATGGGTCTTATTACAATGATATAAAGTTACGCTGTCTTCCAGTTCAAAATTAAAATATAAGTAAATAAAACAAAAAGCCAGCCCTTACCAGGTCTTAAGATCAGCTGAATACAACCCTCAGATGACACTCTCATTTTTTATTTAACAAACACTGAAGCATAAACCAAAATGTGTGATCGACCTCAGAAAAAACGTCTTGCTTCCACAGGAGCAAAGTGGGTTAATCTGCTAATCAATGCACTCATTAGTGATCATCACCAGTCTGAGCACCTCTTTAAGAGCACACATTTTGTGTTCAGGTGGCCAAGAGAAAGAAGACATCACATCAGGAATGCTCTTTGAGAAGCAAGTGTTGGTTTTGATGATGCCAGACAGAACAAAACGGCCTAAAAATAACAGGAAAGAAGCTCACCCACCTCAACAACACAAAACAAAGAAGCTTATTAACAAATCACATTGCGTAATTCCCTCTATTGCTGCATCTGTGCACTCCAGAACAGAGAACATGAAAATGAGCAAATAAAAGGTTTTTGTAATGAAGGTATTGTACCATGGCGGTGTGGATATGCCAAGTGTGACTGTACAATGCTCAGAGAAACTGCAAAAATCTCATTTCCCAAACTCTCCGGGTGCCAGTTAGCATGTTAAATGTTAAAGTACATGACAGCATAATTACAAAAAAATGCAACTGAACAAGTATGGCTGGTTTTTAGAATTGCAGGAGAAACATTTCTCTCTAAAAAGAAAACAGCAGCAGTTTAAAGTTAACAGAACTGCATCTTAGCAAAGGACAAGGCTTCTGGAAGAATGTCCTCAACATTTTGTGCCACAACCCACAAAACATATGAGATGATCCTGCAGCATTCCTATAAATGTAAGACTGAAAAACCGGCAGAATTTTTATTAATAGGGCGGGGAAACAGTTTTGTTTGGTGAATCTTTGGTTCGTAGCTCTAATGAGGAACCTACAAGGCCAAAATCAGCTTTTCTTATGAAGATTATGCTAAATTAAGATTTTCAAAATGCTAACTAACTTTTATGCTAATATGAAAATTCATTAAAAATAAAGATGCTAATTTCACAGATTTATTTCTTTATTTAAAGTTTTAATTTTGGCATCTCTGATAAAAAACCTAAATTTATTTGATAAATATAGTTTATACATTTTTCAAATTATCTGACAGCCCCCTGAAACTATTGTTCAACCCTCAATGTGGGTCCTGATCCCCAGTTTGAGAACCACTGCTTTAGTGTGCAACGTCCTGGATGCAATTTTTCGGTTTTCATCTCTGCGAAGATGTTTGCTAAAGCACTTGTAATTTTCATCTGAAATAAAAATACAAATAATTTTCTATCTACACATTTAGATTATTTCATTTCTTCGGCAACTTTACTTTGTAGGATGATAAAATTATTTACACAAACTGAAATTATTAGTTTTTTAGTTCTGTCTGTTCCACAGGTGACTAAATAGTTTTTATTTTTGTGTTAAAGCGTTTAATTGATTGTCTGCAATCAGCGTGTGAAGAGAATTTTAAGCACTAGAGTAAAAAATGCTCTTTGGAAAACATCTTCTACCATACTTTAAACATGATTACTGCTATAGGTGCTACTATGAGCTGCTGTATCATGTGATGGACACAGTTTTTCACACACTGCTTCAGATTTTGGCTGCTTGTTCTTGTTAATAAATAATGACAGTGTAAAACACATCCTGATGTTAATCTTTGCATGCATTTTCCTAATTTATAAATAAGCTCTTTAAATTGAGAAAATGCATGCAAAGATGCATTTTCCCAATTTAAAGGCTTTACAAATAAGCTCTTTAAATTGGGAAAATGCATGCAAAGATACATTTTCCCAATTTAAAGAGCTTATTTATAAAGTGTTGCGGTTAAAAATAAGTAACTGTTCACCATCTGCAGAATGATTTTGGAGCTGAAAGAAATGTATTTAAATGCATAAATGAAAACACTGCTGCCAACATGACTGAGGTTCACCCTGAAGACAGCAACCACTTGACCCACAGATCATTAATGTTGTATGTTTCTCCCTATAAAGTATTGAACAGATGTCACTTTCAGGCTTGCTTGTAAGGAGATCTGTTCTGCCAGACCAGAAGTGGTAACATATCTTATAAAGAGATCATAGCAAAAGCTTGAATTGAATATTTAGAGACAGCAAACAGGTGTGTGTTCTGTGGTTTGCAATGCAACCACAACAGCAAGGCATGGCACCTTCACAGCTATTATACCCACCCCTAAACGTAGCGATAGACAGGAAGTTAGGCTTTGAGGAGCATCCTGTATGACTGTGAAGCAGACAGATCGTTGGTCCTGCAGAGCTCTATCGGTCTGTATCAAGGACACAGATGAAGATTGGGAAACTAAAAGTTGACTCCACTTTTGTTTCTGTCTTTTTCTTTTTCTGTTCCTGCCACTTCCACTCTGTGCTCCTGCGGAGTAATGAATAATAGAAGAGTGCTTGTCCTCCCTCGCTCCTCTAGTTAATCAGAGCTCGCCTGGCTGCCCTCCTCTTTGCCACTCCTCGCTTTAATAAATCATTCAGGCCTTCAGGACGACAAGTGCGTCAGAGCAAGGAAAGCAAGGGCCACGCTGTTAAAACCCTGCCATCTTCCCTCACAACAACCTCCTCCTCCACCAAGCCAGAAACAAGCCTCTCATCACTTTCCTCTGTGCGTCCTTCACTTTTTCCATTTTCCTGTTGTACATCCTTTCTTCACTGTTCTTTTCCTTTTTTCCGTTACAAGGCAAATCGCACTGGAATGAAACTCCACTTTATCTCTTCTCCATCTCATTCTGCCTCTCTTCCTCTATCCCATGGGGAACTTTTCCACTTAAAATTTCACCCTGCCTGGATTTGACCAGTTGCATAATGTTCTCCTTTCTCATCTTTGTCCTCCTTCTCCTCTACACAAATTCCTGTCTGGAATGGCATCAAATTATTAAATCCCCCAAAGAAAGCTGCTGCACAGGCTAATAAAGAGGAATGCATGAAAAACACATGTCAAGAGGAAATAAGGTCTGAAAGCTGGTCTGCAAACAAAAAATGATGTAGGAAGTCAGAGGTTTTAGTAGGTCTTGAACCTGTAAAATCCAGCACATCACTTGTTTTGCTTCAATCTTCCGTCTGGTCTGTCATTCGCAGCCTGTCTGTCGCATGTGCATCTGTAGGAGAAGTTACAATGAGTTGTCGTGTTTGTGGCAGTTCAGCCTCTTGTCTGTAGATGCATGAAATATGTATGCCCCCTGATTTTTCATGTTATGGGTGACACCCTAAACAAGCCAAAAAGAAAAACACACACACACCCTAAGATATACAAGACGTCTAGAAAAACTGGCAAATGTACAACAAAAACATAAATCTGTAAGAAACAATACAAGGATTCTTATTGTCTTTATTGACTGAACTCATTTTTTAAAAATAAATATAAAAGCAATTGTAATTTAATACATAAATACACTCAAAAAGAATTGGCAAAGAGACACAATGGGCTGCAATATATACTGCATATTTAATTAACACTGCTCAGGATGGGGGGGGGTTTGTGCAGCTGAACAACAGAAACATTGAGACGTTATGTTGTGGAACTGTAGCTTTAGTGCTAATTCCTCTTATAGAACCTTTACATTTCCCACCATTTACAGCATTTGTGCAACAGATCTGCTTCTGCTAAACTGATGGCGATGAAAACGATCGGCGTGTTTCTCAGATGTAGAATCAAGACAAGCCTCTTCCTAAATGTTGGAATGATCCTGTGTGAGGAAATGATCCTGGTACAGGGTCAGAACCGCATTTAAATCCCCATCAAGGAATTTAATTGTGAAAGAAAACACAGAAAGCTTCCTGAAGCTGTTGTCCACGACTCTTCACCCGCTCACATCCTCCCACCAACCCTCATTCCAGTGCCAAAGCTTTGCTCTGGGTGTCATAGCTTTATGAGAACGACCTCTGCATTTCACTCTGACTTCTCTCTTCTGGGTGTTCTCATACAGTCAGACTGCATGAGCAGCAATTATTCTTGATTCGACTCCATTACACCAAGCACCCCCCCCCCTCTCTCTCTGCACGTACAAGCACACTCTCACCTCCTTGGTGGGAGCATATTAATCACTTTAATTGCCAATAAGCCTGAGGACCCCCATCCCATCCTCCATCTCTTTTCCTCTGAATGTTTCTGTCTTTATCTCCTCTTTTTTCACCCTCCCTGTTCCATCCTTACTCCCCCTTCTTTCTCTCACCAAGGTTTTCCTCTCGCTTTGCACATCTAATCCCTTAAAAAGGCTACTTAAGCATTTATGTCATTACAGTCATAAAATCTTGCAGAAGCTCTCTGTACGTACTGTACGAGCACATGCATGAGCACGACTGCATGCTTATATTCTTCGTTATGTGTGCATCCTCTGGTATTTACTGGCTGTCTGATCTGATTAGTGGTCGTTTTGCTGTCCCTTTCAAATGTTCATAACAGGGTGCAGTTTCAGTTCACAGTGAGGTTAATGAATAACAGAAGGAAGGAGAGGGAATATGTGGGCAACTTTGCTGCAACTGTGAAAATAAATTACAGGCCACCACACAAAATGTGTGGGGGTGGAAACAATGGGCTACGGAGTGCAGAGCAGAGTTGTGTAATGTCATCATTTTGTGCGGTGACCTCGTGCCTTGATGCAGTGAAGCAGTAATTGGGCAGCTCGGATTGTGGCTTCCTCCTGTGTTATAAAAGGGATGAAACTGATCATGTTTTGCTTTCATGATGCATTATATCATGAACACTCTTCTCCAGAGGTGAGCAGATATATGATTAGAAAAATGAGAGTTTAAGCACCCACAGATCAACTAAAAACCCTCTTTGAACCTACTATTAGCATCGGCATGCTAATATGCACTTCAGCTCATAAGTCACATGTGTGTTTAATGAAAATCAGAAAATATCAATTTTGCTAATCTTGTCAGGAATGCTCTTTTATCAAATTTGTTTATAACTATTATTTCCGAAAGAGATGGAGAAAGAAAACTGAGAAAGAAGACAAACTTCTTCCTGAGTAACTAAGTCATCCTGCTGTAATAGTGTAATAACAAGCCGAAACGATGCAAGGAACTAATTTTCTTTTAAAATCTGCCCTCCATTTTTTTGCAAGTTCAAAATAATACTTAACATAATAATAATATTCCCACTGTCATTTGATGCTCAAAATCTAGTTTTTATGTTATAGAGCTGTTTGTACTTAAAGGTGCAGTGCTTAACTAAATCAAAGGACAATAACATAAAATCTTATTTTTCATTAAAAACTGGGTTCCTGTTGATATCTAGTTACTTTACTAAAACCACAGTGTTGTGTTGAGAATGTGAATAATCATCCATCAGTTTATCAGCTTCTGTCTCTTCCCTGGACAATCATCTGACTAAAGTGGTGCAAAGACAGCTAACCAAAACCAGATCAATTATTTCTGCATCAGATGGAGAAGAACAAGTCAATTTCTCAGTTTCTTCTAGATTCATGTCAAGCAATGCACTGAAAGCGAGCTCAGTTGAGTCCCCAACTGGGAAATCAATGCATGGAATCATCTGGAAGGTCAGTTTAGATAATAAAAAAAACTCCTTAAATGTTAGTATTTAATGTTATTTAAAAAAATACTGGTATTTTTATTTGATATTCATTTTCTTATCTTGATCTTGAAGACTTTTGGATATTTTGGTTCATTTTTTATGTTTTCCAGACCTGTAACGCAACATGATATCAGTTTGCCACTTACGTTCCAGAGGTTTTAACCAGGTTACTGGGTTGTTTGCTCTCACTTATCTCAAAATGAGAGCTGTTGGAAAGGGAATGAAACCGAGACAGAGTACAGAGTCAGCCCCATTTCAACAGGATTGAGCTGCGTAAGCAATCAGAGTAAGCTGAGCCAAGTGGTGTCTCATTAATAAGGTGGACAGTGTGCTTCACCCCTTTGGTGGTCACTTGCCCTTCATACGCCTGCTCCTCTCACCTTCAGGTACTCATCAAGTCCCTATTTCCTGGCAGGTAATTGAAAATACATATATTAAATATGTATAATTGGACATATATATATATACTACTTATTTTTTCCTAGTACTGTTTATTGTTTAGCAGTTAACCAGTAGATGTGTCCTGTTACAGCTGTGTACAGTTTAATGGTGGTCTGTTTGGGACAAATTAAGGATTTACATCAGCTTCAGATATTTTATGCTAATAAGTCTCCTTCAGAAAGGGAGCGTTAACTTCACAGAGTAAACTGGCTTTTTACTTTAAATAATTTCAAGGTTAATTGCATCTTTGCGGTTTTATAATTCCAGTGAAGTACAAATGCTGGAGGAAGGACAACTGGAGTGCTAAAAGGACGGGTGGGAGAAATGCTAGTTTAAAAATAGTCCAAAAAAGTGACAAAAGTTTCATAATTCCATCCTGTCACCTGTTGGGAATACCAGTTTAGGTTGCAGAGATATGAAAGCGAACTGCTACTTCTCAGGAGTCCTTTTCTCCTCCATCAAGCAACTATTGACAAAGTGTGTGTCTGTCTTTTTAATTGCATGAGCTACATGAACATCCTTGCATATGTGCGAGCTGCATCTATTCTGTTGTCCTTGCATCCCACAGCATTTCTTTTCTCATGTAAGATAAATAATTTAGTCCCTCCAGAGGCAGAAAGCAGAACCAATGCATTCATGGAAAGAAATGAAAGAGTCATGAGTCCAAGTTTCTCCATGCATTGTCTTGCGGGGAGGGATGGAAGTACAAAGGCAGCATTTCCTCTCTAGTGGTGCATAGAAGCCAGCTTCTGCAGCGGCTCCACACACAAATCACCTCTCATCAGCCGTGTGCAGACCAGACACAAGATTGAACTGCTGCATTTGCATTTTGCTCATAGTGCTTGGCACACAAACAGGATCTCTTGTTAGCGCTTCTGCGTAACAAGGATGATTAATTACATCCTGCTAAAATATCAATATTTCCCCCACAGCTGTGGAGCCGTGCCACAACAAAAACAATAGCAGGCCTGAGAGAGTGGCGTTCAGGGACTCTACAGCACATGGATTTAATGTTGAAGAAAACCAGACACAGGTCTAATAATTCATGGCGACTAACATTATTGTGCTGCATTCTTTTCATGTCCATGTTACAGCGATGTTGTTGGATTTTGCTGTAATAATTATTGTAATCTTAAAACTTCCCAATTGAAGCAGCTGGAATGAGGACCAAAGCAATTTTTGGTTCACACAGCCGATGGACACCCTACAATCACTTCTGTTGCTCTTTAACGTGATGAAACATTATTTTCAGGCAGAATATGAGACATGAAAATAGTTCAATTCAAATGACTGAATGTGTGTCATAGACTACATGTTCATCTGCATACTGACCACAGGTCAGTCATGGTGCCAGTAAAACTCAACTGATCGGATCAGACAGGACACAAATTAGCACCAAGTGTGAACCGGGCTTTGATTAGTTGTGTTTTCCACACTGAGCTACTTACCACCTCAGGGTTGCTGCTAATATGACTCTCAGTCTTCATCCTTCCTTTTGCTGCCACAGCCATCCTCACAGTAAAATAGGAGCTTAAATAAAATATCAAGTGTAGAACTGCTGCTGTTTAACCCTGATAATAATGTCTTCATTTAATTTGATTCCTAAAAGTCTGCTGGACGCGTTGCTATGCTGGAACGTGTCTGTTTTCCACCTGGAGTTCGTCTCAATCTGCATTTAGCTCATTATTCAACAAAGCAGCTTATGAAACAACAGACAGGTAAGAAGATAAGAATCTAACTGAATCCTGGTAGCATCCATCAACATCACACATGAGACACATTTCACACACAAACACACACACACAAATTAGCTGTATGCTGATTCAAGTGGTATATATGTGAAATATATTTTTAAGTGATAATTATTGTTTGTTAACAAGCTCAGTTGGTAATAAGAAGTTGACATACCTGGACAGGACGGTTATCTGCCTCCACTCGGGTTGAGATGGGCCTGGGGAAACACCTTGTTGCTCATATCAACTGCATATTTACTAAGTCAGAACTGATTTTTAGTTTGATGAGTCACACCTCTGTTTTGTTTTTGTTGTTTTTTTAGAAAAAGTCAAATAAGTGCAAGTATGAAATATGTTTGTGAAATTTTTGGTTAGACATTGCTATTTCCAACATTCATCTTCAAAATATGCAGACTAATGGATGTGCACTGAGTATGATCTGTTCTACTGGGTCTGTAATGCCGAATGAGTCTTCTGGATGAGAAACATCCTCTACAATACAACCACATACAGGAGTCACTATGCCTTCTGTTCAGGCACTTAAAAGCGTTTGTTACCTCCACCTGGATGGGTGAATATCTGCACCAGACATAATCTGCAGTTTACTGCAACTAAAGAGCTGTTTTTCAGTGTTAATACTGAAAATATGTGCTGTTTCTTTACAAAAGGAAATTAGCACTTACATCTAAAAAAAAAAAAAGAATAAAACACCTATATTTAAAGTCAAAGAAGGTTTTGAAACTCTGACTTTGAGTAACAAATTATTAGTTTATTCCTTTATTATGTGACATATAGAGCTAATGAGAAATCAGCTTTGTTTCCATTACCCATAGAACTGCACAAGACATAAATATTGCAACAAAAATCTGGTTATGGAAACATCCACACAAAAAATACTCTCTATTATCACTAAACAAATTTTTACGGTCTCATTGAGGGGTTTTTCAGACATTTAAATATAGATGTATATTGCAAAAGTGAAATGGAAAGACTTTTTAAAATGCAGCAAGCACAAAAACCTAAAATAACGCTAGGTGGCTCCTTGCAAGAGCTGCAATTCTCACAAAAAGATTTGATGAGAAAAGCTTAAAACTGTTTAATGGAAACATCTACAAATCCAAATTGTTTGTCAAAACTTTACAAATATTGATTTTAGCAAAAAAAAAAAAAAAAAAAAAAAAAAAAAAAAAAAAAAAACCCCCCCAAAAAAAGTTTCCCCCCCCTTCTTTCCACCCCCCCAAAAC
>JBAMHX010000010.1:27295648-27310860 GCA_037177515.1 Pseudomugil tenellus
AGGTCTTTTTTTCGCTGTGCGCGGGGGGGGGTTTTTTTTCCTTTCCCCCACCCTCTTGTGTTTTGGGGGTGGGGGGGGAAAAAAAAAAAAAAAAAAAAAAAAAAAAAAAAAAAAAAAAAACATTATTGAAAACGCAATAGTATTCATAAAAAACAACGAAGTATAAACCAACAGCCAGTTCAAAAAATTTAGTTTGGGTTAGGGCTCTCAAAGGAACGTTGTTGGTTTTCATTCTCATCATTTCATCTGTGTTGTGTTCTTGTTTAAAATCTGTTGCTTATTTAGTTTGGTTTGTAGTTTTTGAGGATTACACTACTTTGTACTTATTATGCTGATCTGTAATTTTCTAAATATTTTTACTTCGTTTTTCCTAAGTTTGCTTTCATTTCTGATACACAAAGTAACTAAAATTTGATATTTTGTGCTGTGTTTTGTTATTGTACGTAAAAAAGATGATTATTGTGCTTCACAATATTGGCATTTGTTGGCACTGTGTTCAAACCATCCTCGTATCAATAGCAGGTGATTGAAATCCATATTTCTCACACAAACAAAGCATCTATTTGTCTCCTATGCAATATCATCTGTGCCCTCATTTCATTCCTCCCACCCAATCAATTCTCCTATCTGCCTCCCATCCCCCCATCTTTTAGTCTAACATGTAAAACAGAGCTGAAGATGGAGAGAGGAGAAAAAGGAAGCCTGAGAGTGGGATGCATGAATGAATAAAAGAAAGAGCTGGAAAATAAGGTGATGAGGGTAAGATGTGCTCAGACTAAAGAGTGCGTATTGATCTGTGCCTCATGATGGACTGAGGGGCGGCTCGTCACTCTGACAGCTGAAGACAAATGGAGCATCAGATAGGCAGCTTTGCAACTGTGCTGACCGGCCGGAAAGAATCAAACAAAACAAAAACAAGAAACAGCTAAAAGGTTAAAGCCTTAGTGGGGGAGGTTGGGGGGGGGGGGGTAGCCAAGAGGAGTACACCTCATCAAATACTCAGCGTAAGCCCTGTGGATTTGAGATTGCTAGTGTCCAGCAATGCTTAAGCTTTATCCGCCCCCTCCTGAAAGAGGCAAAATAAGCACGAGCTTGCAGGGACAGTTGTTTTTTCCTTTTTCTTTTTGTCTTGGAGATCTCAATGTGGGCTTGCTTGGCCAACTAAAGTGGGTCAGAGGGTGAAGTGGACATGAAAGGGCTGACATAGAGTGGAGTCATCCTTGCTGTGGGGCACCTCACTGCCTCCACCAGTATACTCACACTGCCCCCTCTTTCACTTTTCCTTCCCTCGCTGCCTGTCTGAGATTTTCTCATCTCATGCACTTTGAATGCAGATATAATCTTTTGCAGCTCTTCTGCAATCTGAATCCCAAGTGGACATTTTTATTTGTGTCACTACAGCTAACCTCAAACCCCATAGTCTTAGCCCCAATCCTAATCTAAACCCAAATTCAAGGACTGACCCCAGTAATCCTCTTAAAGAAGTAAGAAAATGCGAAACATCCTCATAGTTTCTTCTTCTGATATCCTTCTGAGGACCATTAAGTAATTGAAATACAACAAACACAGTCGCGCAATGGAGCAACAGGCTTTAGGACCCTGATTTCAGACCAAGGTGAGCAGCACTGCTGGAGAATGATAAAGCAAGGTGAGGGAGGAGGAGGAGAGACACGCACGCAAGAGAGGAAGATATATGCTGTATTTGGAAAGTCGGAGTGTCAGAAAAAAGTTGACAGAAGCGGCAAAAAGGTTTTAAGAAAGACCTTCATCTTTTCTGTGAAGAGGAGGAGAGCATCGAGGATGTTGTGCAGGGGAGGAGTAGATGCTTGAACAAAGCGCGCGCGTTCGTGCTGCCGCGCTGCGCAGGTGGAACATCTTCACCCGGATGGCTGAAGGGATGCTGACAAGTTTGGTTTCCAACTCCCACACAAAGCTTCTCTGCTCAGATTTAGCCACGCACAACTAAGAGCACACATCCATCCGCGCACTCCCACGGAAAAAAAGGCAAGCAGAGACTCAGGATCCGTGCGCAACAGCGCACTCCGTCCTGTGTATGCTGGGACCATTCAGTCCGGAGGTGCCTCTCGGAGGGTTCATCCCGACAGGACATCCCGAAGCAGAGCGTCCAATGTGAAGGTGAGAAAACATCACCGAATGAGCTTGTCTTCCCTTATTGTTCCAGCTCGTCTCCAACACTTTATTGTCTTTTAGATCAATGCAAACATTATTAGTAATGATTTCTTTGTTTTGGACTCTTTTCACATCTTGAATATAAACCTGGATCTTTATATGTAATACAGTTTTCAATCCTGCCTATAAAAAGAGCAATTTTAGTAGTGATTTTGTGGTTTTTACCAGTAATCTGCATCTGTTTTATGGTACATTTTGCATGAGTATGGTTTAATTAAAAGAAGACTCTGTGAAAAATATGTTTTTCTGGTGCTTCAGAGTGGAACCCCGTTGTTTACCTGTCTGCAGCTTTGCTGTACAACAAGCCAAGTGCTGCAAAATCTGCATCTTTTGCTAGCAAATCTGAATGTGCTTCATCCTCCAGTGTTGAATCCATGCAGAGGGACGCATGACAAGAAGCAGTGTGAGCTTTCAGAGGACATGCAGAATGTCTCATTTGCCAGCAGCCCTAATTAAGAGCAGGGCTTTTCTCTGCTGTGGGTGCACAAGCATGCCCTTGGTCTGTGATGATGCTGGGGACATGTTATACATCACTGCTCCTGTGAAGATCTGCACAGAACTAATTACCTTATTTCAACTCATTGCTGCACAT
The DNA here is from genome assembly GCA_037177515.1 of Pseudomugil tenellus. Classification (NCBI taxonomy): domain Eukaryota; kingdom Metazoa; phylum Chordata; class Actinopteri; order Atheriniformes; family Pseudomugilidae; genus Pseudomugil; species Pseudomugil tenellus. The sequence continues at coordinate 27,298,431 of JBAMHX010000010.1, forward strand.
GCACCATGATGCACATGGATGTGTGAGGACATCACATTAAAGCATATGTGATCCCTAAAGGCTTAACCTGACCTTAATCATAACCGATAAGTGTCCAGCCAGTTTAATTAAATGAACGCCCTCGTTCACACTTGCTTTTTGTCACAGATTGATGGGTTTTGACAGTATTTCTACACAGCCTCTCTCACACTCCACATGCAGGCACGTGCAGGTCATTACGCTGCAGTAGGACTGATGTAAACACAGTCTGGATAACATCTGGGCAGCCTCTGTACAGTCCCGGTTAAGCCCTTGCTAATCATTGTGGCAGTTTGGCAACTCATGTCATCCCATGTCAGTGTTAGCGAACCAGTTCGTAGGCTTTTATTTCTAACAAGGAATGACAATGAAGCAGATTTATTTAAACAGTTGGCTTGTGTCTGCCACAAAGTTCAAGGAAGACACACTGGCTCACATATGTTTTTCTTTTTGAGGAGAGACTTTTTTCCCTTTAGAACAAAACACTAGAAATGATACATATGGAGAGTAATTTAAATGAGCAGCTTTTAGTTTGCTGCAGCTGTGCACACTCAACCAGCTTCTCCACGTTAAGCACCTGACGGAGGAGTTTCCAGATATGTGGAGCGCTTAGTTGCTGCTTTGCTTTCTCTGCAGTCAAGCATAAAGCAAACCATCTCAGTTGGGTGATCATGAGAGCCAAGTAGGTAAATTAGGGTCCTCTTATTGCTGTCTGGATGTTTGTGTTATTTTTTATTTAAACTATTAGGGCCACCAATAAAAATTAGCCATTTGTGAATTTGGATATGTTTACTTTTAACTTTATGCTATTGAATTTTTATTTATCTCTTGTTAAGTAAAATAAAGATAAACTGAAATTCAATGCAACCAAGTGGGAGAAGAGGGTATGTGTGTGGACGTGATGCTCACACCCCCTCTCCATGCGTCACAGTGCAACTCATGCAAACAAATCATACAAATTTTATGAAATGCTGGTTTTGTTTTGCTCGTTGGTTTCTTTAGCAGCAACGCTTCTGTTAAGCCCTGATTTTCAAAGCAACCTCCAAGCAGTTGATATTGGGATGTATCTGCCGCTTGAATCATTCATGCAAACATTAATCTGATGCAGCGTTTGTTGGTGATTTCTGAAACTCGAATGCAGTGAGGCGATAACTTTGTGGAGTCGGTTGAGAGGAAGCCAAGACGGTGTAAAGTTAAGGCACAATCAGCCTACTTGGATGAAATATAACCATTGTTTGATTCCTTGTGTGTTATTTCAGAGTTTCAGGTGTGTTGGAGCAGGGACACATCTAAAACCAGTCAGGTCCTTTAGGACCAGAGTTTGTGATCACAGGTTTAAATGAGTCAATAATAAAGAACCCAGAGGTTATCCTCATCATCACATCTGAGCTGGGATAAAAGCTCATGAACAGCTTGAGAATCAAACATGACTTTCTTTATTTTCCTCTTTTTTTCTCCAACAAAGTACAGAAGTACAGAAATGTGTTGACCAGCGAACAGTCAGAGTGCATTTCCTAGAATCAGGAGAATCTCAGGAAAAACCCGACAAAATGGATTTTATTTTCCATCTTAAAGCCAGTTAGAAAACATTCATGATCATTTTCTTACATCTAAAGATTCTTCATTGTTTTTAACATCAGTACAAATTTTTATATTTTCCATTTTCATTAAAATAAAGAGTTTAATAATAATATGTTAAAGTAAAGATTTGTTCAAAATATCTGTTAAAAGTTTTAGAAAACAACTGTGGCTCCCAGTTGATCCTACTTGTCCCATCTTACCCCGTCACATCACATCCTTAATTACATCAGTTTTTTCTCTACTTACTTTTAATAATATTAATAATAATAGATACTTTTTTAATCCCAGAAGAGAAATTCAAATTTCCAGTACAGCCAAAACCAAACACACAGTAGACACATACAGGTATTTACCAGTAGTGACTGTGCTGAGGTGCAGTCAGCCTGAAGCAGCGCACCTCTTTTGTATCCTTATCTATCCATTAGCTACATTATGTAATCTTTTTACAGCATATATTATTAATAATAATAATAACAAAAAGATAATTACCTGCATAAATAAAGAGAAACAGATTTTAAGGAGAGATTACCGTTAGTTTCACATGTGCACACTTTTCCTGTCCCGACAGCATGCTTGCTCTGTATCTGGTCAGCAATAACTATACATGTAAACATCCACAAACCGCTTACACCCAACCTGGAGAATATGTCAGACTGATTTTCAGTAGCTGTCACTGTCCCACGAAGGACACAAAAACACGTGCATGTAACAAACAAGAAGGACTTTGTGAGGTAGTGCCTGTACAGTCTGTCCCATGTCGCTAACAGATTCACATTACAGAACACTGGCTAAGCAGACCACACACACTCTGCAGAGAGGTGCAGGAGCCTTGTGCCACATACAGCAGATGGGTAGCTTCTCATTCTTTTTGGCCTCATTGCACAGCAGCACCAGCTGTGGAAGCAGTGTGTGCGTTTGAGAAGCGCTGCCTGTATATGATGTATGCAATTGTGGTCATGTGATATGGCTTCGGTGTGTTGATTTCTCTTTGTGTGAGTGTGCATTGCTTGTTCAGGGTCAAAGCAGGGCATGCTGTGGACTGATTAATGAACTCACGCTGTTATACACACATTCTGTGCAGGGGGGTTCACGTAAAGCCAGCGCCGACATGACTGCGCTCATTAGTTATCGTCGAGTAATCCAGTGGAAATTATCCATCCTTTGCAGCCTTAAAATGACAGAAACATCCTTACTGGGAGGCACAGCAATGCTGGAATTATCCCATCCAGTTATTATCAAGCCAAGCAGAGGAACAGTACTGAAATGGCAAATTAGCCTCTGCTTCATTTATCCTGCAGTGAGCACTCCACTCTATGGTGAATGTGTTTCCATAGGAACATGGTGTTACTCTGAGCTCCCCACGTTGCTGCCTGTTTTTCCCTTTTTTTTCTTTTGCTTATCTTTTCTCTTCAGTTTCCTCTTCTCTCAAAAGCCACTCCACACAGATCAAGGCAGAGACAGACAGAAAAGGGATTTGGAAATGAAATCAATAGAGCCATTTAACTGCCACTCGTGCTCTCAGATATTTTTTTTTCTCTTTGGTATATCTGAAAGCCTGCTCTGGTCCTCACAGCCTGCAATCTCTGTTCCTCAAGATGTCTTAGATGTCTTTTTATCAGAGCCTACGGGGCTGTGCAGCTCCAATTTCCTGCAGCCTCCACGTCATTTTTCTGAGTGCATTCACTGTATCTATATCTTCTTGATCGGTATCTGCTGAAATATTACAGCCATTACTTGCAGGATGATGCTGAGGGACAGAGAAAAGACTGCAGAGTCGCTGAAAATCCTTGTAAGAGTCAGCAGCAACATTTCACTTTGGCTGCTCGTCTCCAATGTCTTAAGGAAGGAAAGAAGCTTCTTTTTCTTTGCAAATACTGTAGCTGGATTATGTTAAAGAAGAGGAGTCAGATTGAAGAAGGGTGGAGGTAATCGCTGAGGATATGTGTTTGACAAAACACCAGGCTGAAAAGGAGCGAGGAAGCAACAGAGAAGAGGAACTCTTGTAAAAGTGTCATGGGTGATTTGCAGCAGCGTCCTTGCAAGCTCCTCCTCCACCTGACTGGATGTTTTATGAGCTTTGCAGAATCAGAAAAAGGAGGCAGGCTTATAATACAGCTGACAGAAGTCTTTTTATGGTGGATAGGCAGAGGTGGAGGGAAGGAGGGAGGGGGTGTAATAAAGCTGAGTGCATCTCTCCTGGAATAAGGTTGCATGGATAGGGAGGGGGCAGAAGAGAGAGAGAAGGTTGGGAAAGTGCTACAAATAGTACATGAGTGGGCACAAGTGCATGTGTGTAGTTTGCACCATATGTCCAAATGTGTACATGTGTCATGACTGGGTGGCTGTTTGCTCCGAGCGTGGGTTGACGTCACCTTGTGAAACAGTCACTCAGCTTAGAAAACGGAGCTCTGAGCAAGACTCATTTATTCCCGGGATGTTTTTCCTTTTCATTTTTTTAATGTGGTGCAGAGGAAACAAAGAATCTTAGAACTGATCTCGACCCTGTGAAGCACTCTGTCGTTCAGAATGAATACTCACTGATTAGATATTATGCAGCTTTTTTTAAAACAACACTTCATTAAAACATCGCAGGATGGAAAAGACTCAGTTTGTCAACTCAAAGCAGCGTTTTTACATAAAGCACAGCTGATTTTATATACATCTTACATCTGATCCCGCTGCTTGCAAAACTGTTGACCTGCAGCTAAAAGAATGGAAGTATGTTTACTGGAAACAATGGGAAGGATGATCAAACAAATTTCACACATAGCAAAAGACAAATTTTCTTTGTACTCTGTGTCTAAAATTCAGCACAATAAATAAAATATGCAGGTTTTATAAGGGAGCACAAATCCGCTCTTGTGTGCAAACTTGAAATCCAAATGTGAACCAGAGAAAAGTAAAGTGGGTTAAAAATGTAGTCATGGACGGCTGGATGAAAGGAAGAAACGGGGAAAAAGGTGATGCAGGAACTCTGCTTTTGCAGGTCAGATGAACAGAACAATTATCGTATAAAGAAAAAAGACATGTTTCAACAGTTAAAGAAAATATGAGTTCAGGTGCAGGTAGAGGAGGGGAGACGGCAGCCAATAGCTTTTCAGCAAACATAGACGTACACTTTACAAAGTCACTACATGCAGCTGTTCATAAATAGTTTATGTCACATCTGTACATTTTTTCCAAATAAAACGGCTGAATGAGCACCCTACAAGAACCATGACTGCATATTTCCTTCAGGGTCTGGAACTTCAGCAGCTAATTCTGTTCTGCAGTCACTTATCACATATATACTGTTTGAATGGCAGGTGCATGCTGCATGTCCAGCCACCCATCCTCTCTCTAAGCGGCTTAGCATATTGTTTGAGATTGAAGCTTATCCCGGCTTCACAGAGGGGTGGGCAGTGGAGGGGAGTATAAACTACCCGGAATCATTTAAAATGACCACTAAACCCTTCAGGTACCCATGCATATTTTTTTACATATATTTTTAAATTTTTGCCATTTTTGCCATTTTGCAATGAAGATTTGCTAGCAGGGCACAGGAGGGGTTGCACAGCAGCTCTGCATTCACAAATAGGGCTGTCATTTGTTTATATGTGGATATCTGGGCAGACGTAAAAGCAAACTGGTTTCAGAGAGAGAACAGCCTTCATGTGTGCAAAATGAACAGCATGTATCCATATCCACACGTTTTGTGTTTTTTTTTTTGTGGACGAATAATAAATAATAGTTAAATAAAAATGGTTGTACTTGAACATTAATAATACAAATCAACATCTTCTTAGAAAGTCAAATAAAAATGCGTGTATGAATATTTGTTTTGAATTGTTTGTAATTTGTTATATAATAATAATAATAATAATAATAATAATAATGAGTCTTGTTTATTTTGCCATTATGTGATCGGCTTAATCCATTCAGTCGATTGCTTGTTGTTTTCAGGGAGATCTTCATCCTGCTGACATGTCTGAACAGGAAAAAGGCTAAATTGCTTCTCTTTCGTCCTCTTTCAGCTGACAAATAAAGAAAGGAAAAAAATGAGTCTCAGTTGGTGAAATTTCTCTGATTACTTCCAGCTGAATCCATCGTTTAGTTTTTCCTGGTGACATGCTCCTTTTGTAGTCTGTGTTACAAACACTAATGTTCAGTTTTTTATTTGGTTTTGCAGAAGAGGAAAACATTAAAGTTACTCGTTTCAGACCAAACTGGTGCATTTACAGCTTCCCTTTCTGCTGATGAAGTGAGTTGCAGTACATTTGGCTTGTAGACTATTTCTCACTTGCTGCATTCAGTCGTTATAGCTAAACAACATGATGTATGCAGAACTAGTTTCATCACTAAGAAACTGTGAACACACACTTCCTCAAGACGCACTCTCTGCTTTCACAGTCAGTCACTGAATAAATCTCTCAGGAACTGGAAGACAGCTGCCAGCTCACCAGAACATTAAGACAAACCAGAGGCAAACTCATGAAACTTTGTGAATTTAAATTGCTGAATAATAAAATAAAATAATTATTATTGGTATAATTGGTAATAATTATTGGTAAATCAGTACCGATTGCAATAATTTCATCTTATAAAATAAAGTTAAATATATCAAACAAACCAAAGAATATATTTGTTAAGCGCATACTTACATATATTTAAATCATTTTCAAAGTGTATCAGACTGACAGGAATAGTATGAACAAATAACAGCATCCCTACCTTCATTCTTTAAAAGAAAAATCTGGTGTTGGTAATTCAGAGCTTTGATGTGGCAGATTTAGGATGACAGTTTACCAGTTAAACCAGTATGAAAACTCCTTCATTTGATTTTCCATAAAAGAATTAAATATCAACCAAGCTGTAAAATTGATGGGTTAGGTGGAGATATAAGTGTTGCTTTTGGGGAATTTGGAGTGTTGACATTTGCAGGATGCAGCACATTTTTAGCCCCAAACATGTTTTCATGCAAGACAATCAAGTAAATGTTCATTTCAATGCAGCTAATTTAGCAACACATTACATATACATCAGAGACAGTAACTGAACCTGAGTGAATGAAGGTAGCTTGAAACTTTGTACTGGGTTGGTACATTTTTTTCTATTTTAACAAAAAGTAAGAGCTGATCACAACAGACGCATCCCCCAGCAAAGCATTTCTATTTTCTATGTTATTCAAATGGCACATCTCTGCTGCTGTGTTTAAGCTTATTAACTAAACTCATTTAAGCCCAGTCTCATTGTGAGAATTTTCTCCTGGGTGACATAAAGAGAATAAATGAGTTAATTAATAATAACATTACAATATTCTCCCTTTATTTTGGTTAGGAGACAAATACTGTGCATGAAATCCGAGATCATTTATTGTGTGACCTTTTTCTTCTCTTAACAGACATCATCATCATCCTCACCAGAGAACCAAATAGAACCACATCCAGCTCGTCATCGTTGGCCCCAAGTGAAAACCTTTCAAAGTGGATGTGGTGCATTAAAATTACATGTCCGAATGGAGAGCTGCCATACCGCGTAGCAAGCCCATAGCCATAAATCAAAGCCAGAGGACTTTGATTTCCTCATTATCGCTTCCTGCAGCACCAACAGAGGAACAGTCATGTTGGCAGGCCTGCTGACCTGCCAATGTGCACCATAGGATTCTATTTCTGGAGCCTCGTTGCTTTCACAGATTAAATGCCCTCAAATATGGCCCCAATCCGTTCAGTGCACTGTTGAGTTTGACAACTGCTGCAGGTTGTGTATTTTTAAGCTGCAAAACGGCGTCGCTGTGCAGCGGTCAAATTCTCTAAAGGGTTCCCACTTTTGACTTCTTTATCAAAGTTTCTTTTTCATGCCGAGGAACAAACACATGGCTGCACATTGCAACAGCTTGGGGCTCATTTTAATTATTCCTGTTAGTTATTTGTCAGCTCACAAGTCACTGCTCATTTCCATCTGCAAAAGCTGAAGGGAAAGACTGACGTGTGCATAAGCTGAAAAATCCTATTTTATTGAATGTCTATGTGCAGGGCACAGCTTCTGTTAGCTTATCCGGGCCCAATCTACACCCTTCATCGTCACATTTGACATTTCATGTTGAATAAAGAAAAAATAGCCGGCATTTACCACCGAATGAAGGCTGACACACTGGATCGTGCGAAATGGAAGACGAGTTACAAATCCTGAACCATGAGGAAAACAGCATCCTGAATTATTCAAAACAACTTCAGTCCACATCTTGCAGCATATGGGAGCTGGCTACCACCGGATATTTCACTCTCCCATAAATCTAACATGTGTCGTCCTCTGGACCGGGCCCTGTAATAAGAGAAAAATTAAAGAATAGGATTAAAGATGGATTATCACTAAAACACTAAAGCCAGCAAAGCAGCTGCCTTTGTGTAAATCCACTGGACACTCTTCAGGGAAACGCTCTGCCAACCGATTTGTAGATTACATTTGGTTGTTGATGTGGTGGCCTCTTGTGTGGTTGGTATTAAAAAAGGATGGATAATCTGGATGAGCTGGAGCACCCTCTTTTGGGAGAAAGCACCAATAACAGCCAAGCATCTGGGCCGGGGAAGGGACCCGGACCAGGACAGGCCCCGGGTGGATTGTTCAAGAGCATCTTGGTTAAGTGTGAGGAGGACAGGGCCTACCCTCCGTTAGCTTGGAGGAGCTACTGTGGACATCACCCAGACCTCCAGCAGCAGCAGCTACTGGACCCTTGCTCTTTACCTCGCACACTGGAGTCCTTTTACCCTGCAGGGCCCATCTGGGGGCACACAGACTCCCTGCTCAGCAAAGACTACCTGGAGACCACCTTCGTAGACATTGGGCCCGGCTCAAATCTGGAGCGGAAGCTGTTGGCTGAGATGCAGGACTTCCACAGTGCGTCCTACAGCATGGATGATGAGGATGATCTGCTTCCCGACTCTGATGTAAGACCCCTAACCCTAATGACATCATCTCTCAAACACACACAAACACACACACACACACACACACACACACACACACACACACATATACATATATATGTATGTGAAGTACTTTAGAAGGCTAAAGGCTGTTTAATCATTCTCATTAAAACACATGCAAGTGGACAAACACATAGCAGAAAAACCCTTCAGAGGTGGACGAGTACAAAGTCTTTGAAACAGTTTGTTCCTCAAGGACAAAAGAAGAGCAGATGAGAAAGCATCTCATTGTGAATGCTGGCAGTCATGCAGTGATGCAAACACTCTGACCTGCGGGAATTAAACCTCGCAGTGACCTCAGCAAAGCACAACGCCGCATCTCAACTTTTATTCCACTTCAGATGAGTTTTCATTCTAGGGTGAGAGAAAAAATATGTACTGTCCCGGCTCAATTTACTTCGGGCCGTGATATCTGACTTTTGAATGCATTGTTGCCATGGCAACTGCTATGTAGGACTTTCCTAAAAATGTGATATTATTCTATCATCAGTGTCATGTGAGGATGAAGGGAATGAAGACAGTGCAGCCATGTCAGTTACTAAAGAATTTATCTTCTGTTTTCATGCATTGTTGTAAATGTGCAGTTCTTCACATGAACCCGAACCCGTCTTTAGTGATGTAGCAGGTCTGAACAGCACCATTCCCACTCCCCTAAGTAATCTTTTATACATTTATTCACTGGCCAACTTAAAAGATCCATATGCTGAAGTCATTTAAATGAGTCATAGCATGCACTTACCAACCCCCGCAAACTTTTCATTTGATGATTGAAATATCAAACATGTGATTTGTAACTATGATAAAAAGTAATACTGTTCTTGCTTTATTATAAATATTTTACTAAAAATGCTCTAAATCCTGCTTTAATATATAAAATATAAATGTATTCTTGTTTTCTTTTACATGAACGGATAAAAGCTCAAAACCCAGCATTTGGCTCAGAAGTTTTGATTGAAATTTTAAATGAGCTCAGGATTAAATTCAAATTTGGATATTTTATTTGCTTTTTGTGATTTGATGTTAATGGAAGTGGTTGTATTAAATCATCGCACAATGGCCACGATATTATATGAGTTTATTCAGCAGAAAAGTAAAATCCGGTTTAAACTGATGAAAAAGGATCATGTAGACAGCTTATTCCAAAAGACAATTCAGAATTAAACATCTGAAGTAAATGGCTGGTTTATCCCTATTTTAAATCCTAACTGATTAATTCCTCTGTCATATAAAAACTTTTTCCACTCTAAGTATAAATTCCAGTTTTTCTGAACATTCTCGTTACCTTGTCCTGTTCTGATGATGCACATCAAACTCACCCCTGATGCTATATCTTTCCCCTGTTCAGCTGCTGAAAAAAAGTGAAATCGTTTACTGTTTCCAAGTAAACCTCAAGGAAAATACTGTCATTTGTAATAATTTAATTGCGAAGTATCGATTCCGAAGATCATGTAGGCCTAACCGTAGGCACTGTGTACAACAACTTCCCCTTGGCTAACAATTGGAGCGTGTGCAAGCACTGTTATGCTTCTAGGTCTTAACTGAAGGCATACTAACAAATCTACATTTACTGACACTCTAATATGCAGACTAATGTACTGTTTATATGCGAGGGACTGAAATGCAACACAATCCATGTAACTGCAAGAAATCAGCATGGTTACCAGGTTACTCATTTCTGCATCTAAGTCTGGCTTCAACATAATACTGCTGATTTTGAATAAATACAAGCAGCAAATTTGTCAAAAATATAAAGTTTGTTTACAAATTGCAGAAACATGGCATTTTGCAACTGGACTAGCATTAAGCATGCCTCTAGAAATTCAACCAATCAGATGTCAGGTTGCAAAAGTCTTCTTGTTTTCCAAAGGACCCCTCCTCTTGTTTCCCATTATTCTAAAATATCCATAACATATATTATTAATTTATGAATAGTTCATCTTTTCACCTGGAAGCTTAGGTGTCAACCACTTAATTAACTGGTGCCTGAGTACCCATATTGTTTAAAAAATGGAAAACATTACTCATCTTTTCCACCTGTCATGCAGCGTGTTGCACTGCAACGCAGCAACGCCTTGCAGACTTCTCGGGAAACTGCTCAGTAGAGTTTTTAATTTCTTACTTCCCCTTCAGGGCTTCCGTAGATCTTCTTTAACATGGAGAGATGGAATGCTTAATGGGGTTTTTGGTGTGTGAAAAATTAGCAACAATGGAACAAAAGCATCTCTGGGAGGTGCAGGTTGAAGGAAGTCAGACTGAATATGCAGCGGTTTTAAAAAAGATATGAGTCACGAAGTGCCTGCAGTCAGCGGAGATGGTGCACATTCAGACCAACCCCATTCAGTCACATTTCTTTCTCCAGCATGCTGTACCAGTTCCTCTGGATGACATGAGTGTAACATGACAACAAAAAAAAACAAAACATAAATTCTTCCTTAAGCAGCGATTTAGTTGTGCAGTAACTAAAATTGTGTTCTTTTAAAGTCTTTTAAAGAGACTAAAAAGGCATAAACTCAACCCAAATGACTGTTTTCAGTTAACATGATTTCATTAGTATTTATTCTGGTAGAAGTATTAAAGTATGCACATTGTGTTGTTTTAGTTTCCTTAAAATCCAAATCAAATCATCCCCTGGTTATTGTCTGCACACGAGAACAAACCTGACCCCATCAGTTACCCAAGCTCACCCTAAGCGTGCTCTGTTTGAATCCCAGGACTCATCCATTGATGACTTAAGCGATACGGACAGTGAGAGCAACTTCCCCCTGATGATCCCTCAGGACTACTTGGGTCTGGCCTTTTTCTCCATGCTCTGCTGCTTCTGGCCCCTGGGCATCGCTGCCTTCTACCTTTCACAGAAGGTACATACAAACACACACTCTCAGTCCTGAGCTGACTCAGTACATTTTGGCACCGTTGTTAACAGCGTTTTTTCGGGGTTTTTTTTTTTTACTCCCTGCACTGTGTTTATCCTCACAACAGTTTCAGCGTATAAATGCTGTGAAAGCATTACAGAATATAGTTTCAACAGGGAGGGGTCGCACCTTTTAAGCTGTGCAATTTACAGCGTTTAGTGTCATCATCACATTTCTCTGTAACAGGCTGTGAAGCTGAACGGCTCCCTGTTGAGAGAAGAGTACCGGTTGTTAACCAAATCGTTTCGCATTGCTGTTTTTAGGACTGAGTTTCTCTGACTAGTTTAATGGCACACTTAGCTCCAATATGCACATTTATGAAGCCGCCATTGCCCAGCAGTCTCCAAGGCTGCATCGTGTCGCATCGTGGTAACTGTCTTTCAACAAACTGACCGTTACAAACATCAACCATAGCTAATTTAAAAGAAAGACGAGAGGTTTGGGATTGGAGGATGTGAGGAAATGGGGAGATGAAGAGATAAGACAAGAGCCGACATACCTCAGACTGATTTTTACTGGTTAGACAGCGCTCAGAGAAGAGACGGGATGAAAAACAGATGATGGATTATTTGTCATTAGAGGGTACAACAGTTCAGAATGTTGCTTTTAGGAGTAAAAGAGGAACAGGCATCTACAAAAGAACAATTTAAAGATCTTTTTTTCAAGAATTAATGTGTTTTATATATTACATCATATCTGGGAAGACACGATGAGACTCATGTAATAAAGAGGTGCAACATCACATCCATCTGCATCAATACATTAACTCATTAATAATCCAGAAGCATCGATCCAAACTCAAATTATTGATCAAACATGAATCTGGTAATTATCCATGTGAGATATTTTCCAGAAAGAACCAGAAGAATTATTTTACAGCCAAACTTTTCATTTGATGATTGAAATATCAAACATGTGATTTGTAACTATGATAAAAAGTAATACTGTTCTTGCTTT
>JBAMHX010000010.1:27366508-27378425 GCA_037177515.1 Pseudomugil tenellus
TACATAGCTATTAATAATACTAGTTGTAATAATAACACTAATAAGATTATAAAATTAATAATAATAATAATAATAATTCTACTGGGATTTTCACCTACAACCTTCTTTATGGTTTACAGAGATGAAGAATATAGAAAGGCAAAAGCCTTGATTCATACCAAGATTTGCAGAACATCATCTCTGAACATGCAACACATCCAACCTTGAAGACCAAACCAGGTTCCACTCCTGCAGCTAAGAACAGGAAACTAAGCCTGCAATTTACACAGACTCACCAGAACTGAACAATAGAAGATGGAAAAATGTTGCTGGTCTGAGGAGTCTCCATTTCAGCTCCACATTGGGTACGGATACATGATGCTTTTAATTCCGAATTATTAATTCCGAATGAACTAATTCCAAATAAATTCATGAAGCATGAGTTTACATGGAAATTTTTATTCTGAATAAAAGGTTTACATTGCATCACATTTATTCTCATCTCTTAATTCCAACGTTATGGTGGAAGTGATTTAATCACACAGCTTCTCTCTTACTGTTTGTAGCCTTAGCGGCTTAACGGAAAACGATCTAATATAAACCATTTTAGCTTCGATTTTGATTCAATTTTTGAAGTACTAGTTTGTCACAATTATACGACTTCACTATATTGAGCAGCTGAGGAAGAAAAATAGATGGACTGAATATATCGAAGACACGAGGCAAACTTTTTTAAAAAAAGAACAAACTTTATTGCATTTACCAAACAACAAGACAGAAGGCTGAAAACTGCTGATGTGCATCATTGCAGCAGGAGAAGGTAAGCAGGCGCAGAACGACCAGAATTAACCATGAGAGGAATTAAGGGTTTACATGAGACATGAATGATTTAATTCTGCTTTCAAATGAGAATAAACCAGCCAGTTTATTTGGAATTAAGTTTAAATCCAAATTAATAATTCCACTGTGAAGTAGGTGTTTACATGGTTACTTTTCGTCTGTTTAAAGCAGAATTAACTTTTATTCGGAATTAAAGAGGAATTAAAAGTCCCATGTAAACGGGGCCATTCAGATGATGGAAACATGAAAACACGGATCCATCCATCCATGGATCAATGCTTCAGGCTGCTGTTGGTGTAATGCTGTAGGGGGATTTTCTTGCTCTACTTTGTTCCCATCAGTACCAACATGTCATGCTTTAACTCCCACAGACTGCCTGAGTATTTATCGCTTTATCAGATACTTCCAGCAGGATAATGCACCTTGTCACAAGGTTCACATCATCTCCAAAATGACGATGAGATCTGTGTCCAACAGACCGACTTAGGGAGTAACGGAAGGAGCAAATCCAACCCAGTGTTACAAGGATCTGATATGGGGACCAGTAAGTGGATATGAGCTAGAAAGTTTTTTTATTCTATGAATATTTAAGTTTAAGCATCTTAAATTTGTATTAACTAATAATTATGCCATCTGAAGTGAGACCTAGGGGCATATCGTCAAACAACCCCAATCTTTCCCCAATCAATTTCCCCAATCCCAGAATAGATGTACAAATATAGAAACATTCAGCTATAACATCATTATGTGACACATCCTCAGGTCACGACTTTTCATTTGCACTTGGTTTGAGGTCAATGGGATGAGTAGCTTCAGAGATTTAGCCAAAACAGTTTTCAGGTTTGGGCGTCATCCTGGTGGCCAACCTGAAAATGATAAATCGTTAAAAACGGAATCATGCATATATAAAATAAGAAAAATCTAAATAATTTTCAAGTTATTGTGTTAACATTAAAGAACGTGTAATTAAATCCCGACACTCCATTTAGGGATATTATCATGTTTTATAGTAAATAAGTACTTTTAAATAGTTTTAACATCTGTTCCTATGCAACTGTGTTGTGAATTTGTTCATTTAATACATACAACTTTCTAAATGATGCAGGTGATTAGTTTCTGTGTATTTCTGAAGATGCGATTGTAAAATGTTTCATCCTTTCATGAGATGTTTTGATGATATCAGCTGCATCTATTTGTTGCCAAATCTGTTTGGCAGTAAATAAAACGGCGGCTTCCAAAACGTCTACATAAGTCAAACCCTAATCACTTTCATTAATTAGCTGAGCCCATGTTAAAAAATACACAAATTACACAGCATGTGCAGGTTTAGTTTTTGTGAAATGGCATCAATAAGGCTATTTGTTACTTTGTTTTCTTATTTAATCTGCTTAATATCCACCAAATTTCTCTATTAAACGGATCTGGCTGTCTTCCTGTGAGGTCTCTGGGAAGCATTATAGTTTGTGCTTCGCTGTCTTAAAAAATGAAACTGTAACTGAAGAGTTTGTGTGTCTCTAATGAACAACTTTCTGTCAACTTGTGTTAAACAAAAGAGCATAAACAGCAGTTTCAAATAATCCATTAAAGCTTTGGGATTTGCGTTTCCATCTCTAATGTCTGCTGTATTTGTATCTGTAGATGTTGATCTTTTTCTGTTACTTCCCTCTTTCTTTCTCCTGCGTGTGTAAAACTTCCTGGCTTTCCCGCCCTTCCCTGTGGCAGCTGGTCCTCAGCCTTTTCCCGCCAACCAACCAGCTGTCCATACCGACCAGAGGTACTTGAGAAGTGTGTGTGTTTTACATAAGAAGCAGTTCCTCTCAGTCAGTTTCCATATCTGTCCTCCTTTCACACACTCCCTTCACAGACAGGAAGGAACATGACACTCAAAAAGACCCCCTCTTCAGCTACTGCAGGAAAGAATGAATACACAGCCAACAGCGTTAAGCTGGATCACACACACACACACACACACACAGATACATGCACCTGCTCATTGTGGGGAGTACAAATCGGATTGGCTGCTTGTGTTTCCCTCCATGTTTCTAATACTGAGAGTTTGTCATATCTTGAGAACAGATAATATCAAAATATTTAATAATCAAATCATATCTTTTTAAATTTGGGTTCCTTTATTTAGAAGTTGTTGAGAACATTCTGCAAAATGGACATTTTGAAAATGTCACGCAAACAATTTGAACCAAAGCATCTATTTTTTTCCAGCTTTCGGACGTGGCCTCTGCAGAGATAATGTTCACACACTGGATGATGATTTGATGGAGCTTTAAAGCAACGGCTACATCATTCCAAAGAGATTTTCATGAATGAAATAAAAAAAAATGCTTTAATTAGCCCAGGAGGCA
This sequence comes from Pseudomugil tenellus, assembly GCA_037177515.1. Taxonomy (NCBI): domain Eukaryota; kingdom Metazoa; phylum Chordata; class Actinopteri; order Atheriniformes; family Pseudomugilidae; genus Pseudomugil; species Pseudomugil tenellus. The sequence continues at coordinate 27,369,688 of JBAMHX010000010.1, forward strand.
ATTGCAATATAAATGGAGCTGTTTACCCGGGGCCTCCTGCAGGATTTGCATTGTTTTTGTGTGTCTTCCATTCTTAGATTTCTAATTAATTAACAACATGATAAAAAGCTGATGTGGTTGAATGAGGCTTCTGAGAGCCTGAATACTGCATTAACAACAAGGCCTATGCTGTCAGAAACGACAGCTAGTGTATCCCCGAACACCCTCAATCCTCAAATAGACACAATAAAATAATAGAAAGCTGCACATGTTTAGTCTTAAAGCTCCACTTGCTGTTGAAACTTTGAACCAACCCGGTATGATGTCAGAACAGGATGCATCCTGAGGTCATGACCTGTTATTTGCACTTGATTTTGTGAGACAAATAGTTCCAGAGATATAGCCAAAAATCAGGAATTTAGTGCATAAAGCGGCACCTGGTGGGGAAAACTTAAATCCAATAATTGTGAAATTCGATACAGGGGATGTGAACAGGTCCAATTGTAAATAATTCTAGAGATATAGGCCAAAATCAGATTTTTTTTTTTTTGCATAAAGCGCCATCTAGTGAAAAAGTCCCAAAATGTTTAAATTTGAGCCAGGTCGTCCCCTTGGGGGCTGAAACAGGAAAAACCGAGGATCAAAATCCAACTGTCAAAATTCCTCGAGTTATCGCGTTCTCACGAAGGAAGACATGGTCGAGATGACATCATAATAACCCCGACAATCAATATCCCCATAATGATGGATGTTTTTTGAGGGCATTACCCCTCTACAGATATTAAAAATGGTTTAGTCCATGCCTTGCATGGTTATAGTACTGGCTAGCTAAGTCTGGAAATGAATAAGAAAGCTTCCCATTTGTTTCCTTGAGAGGAGTAGAGCTGCACCAGTTTGAGCATGTTAGGATGAATTTATCAGCTAGCACTTCTAGCACCAATCTTTTGTATGTATGTATGGGCCTCAAATTTTTATTCTGTGTATGTATGTATGTATGTATGTATATGTATGTTTAGTTGGATTGCGGTTCTCTTTTGTGGTGTGTATATCTGTCTCTTCTTTCTGTATTTTTTGTTTTCTCTATCCCTTTCTCTGTTTTTTTTTGTTCTTTTTCTGTTCCCTCCAATCGTGTCAAGCAACACAATGAAATCTTGACAAAATGATGTAACCAAAATGAAGAATTCAGATCATCAAGAGGAACTTTGTATATACATATATACACTAAGTTCCTCTTGACAGAGCAAAGTTGTTCAGCAAGACACAACAGACAGATCCACATTATCTGCCTGTTTTAATGCTGGACAAGACAAGTCATTGAGAATGAGAAATCATTAGTCATTATAACTGATCTTTTACTTTTAATTTTGGTTCATTTTGTGCGCATTTAGCATTTTCTGCGCAAGATTGCATTAGATGCGTAAGACAAAACATTATACTCTTGATTTATTTCCCGGCAGATTGAAACATAATTCAGCTTTCTTGTTCCTTAGATCCAGAAACATCAACATCAAAAATTAGGACTACAGAAAAATGAAATTCTCACATCACTCATAAAACATCCTCCCTATTAGAAAAACAATTACATGGTTCAAATAACTACAACATCTGAAACATATCTCTAATCTGTAAAGTTGATAGTTAGATTTTCTTACATGCTAAAAAAGAAGAAATACACACAGATACAAACAGAAACAGTCAACTGTAAACCACATCCACAGTTCCTGTACACTCCAACTGACGGCAGCTGTGTTCGTTAACCCTACTTTGTTCAAACATTACCACACTGTTAACCACACACACACACACACACACACACACACACATGCATACAGAGTAAGAATTGTTGCACTCATTGTGTCTCGCTAACTGCTCGGATTATCAACGAGAGGCAAGGATGTGGTTAAAGGAACTCAGCTTATCAACTCTATGAGGCTACGCACACAACCCATGTTTCATGTCACAGGCAGACACGTTCACACTGGGCATAAGGACACAGTGTACAAGGTGGTGTGTGTTGTTTATATGTCTGCCATGTGTGTGTGCCAGACCACCCCTGAAACACACACACATTCACACACACCTCTGTTAACCCTGCTCTTTTTCCTGTAGTAATTATGTCACCGTATATTTGGTCTGCAGACTTGCTGACAGGAGACACGGGTCGTTGTGAAGCAGCTCACACACTGTTGCTCAAGCGCTTTGCGCTTTGTGCTGTGTGTGTTTGCCCTGGAGCATGGGAGAAGAGAGGTGTGTTTGTGTTCGGGTCAATGTTGACAGTCCTGCTATAGTGCAAAACGGAGAAATTTATTTAGCAACAAAAAAAGGCTCCAAACTGACACATTTGTGTTTGAAAAGATATAAAAGATGACTTTGCAATGATGAAATCATGGAGAGACAAGAGAAGGGAGGCAGTGTTCATCGAGTCATGTATGAAAGGTATGGATGTGTGATGTTAATCATACCTGAAGCACCTCGGAGACGGTGAGGGAGGCCGTAACAGAGAAGAAACTGTCCCTCTTCGGTGTGTATTTTCACACATCAAGGCAGCTTTGCAGAACTTGAATAAATAATAATTCTGCAACATAGGCTTGATGTGTGTGAACACACACTAAAACAGGACTGAGCTTCCTGTGTTGGGCAAATGTGAGAAGCTGATGAGGAACAGCAGCAGGTTAACAGATAAGTTGCAACTAATATGTGAAAGGTCCTCAGCGCTACTATTAACAATCACCCAGCATGCACTGTTAAAACGCTACAGATGGTTCAGAACATGGTGATGGAGCAGCCAAAAGTCAGATCTTTTTTCATTCTAGGTCTTCAACAACATATCCAGGACTCTGCGTTTGTAATGAAGGATCATTTCTCTGGTCTGCAGGAAACTTTTATCTCTCAACGTGTCTGAGCGTATTCTGTATTTAACCCCCCCGAACACTACCTGAGCTCAGGGAAGACTTAAATAGAGGTAAAGGCAGAGAAAGGACTGATTGGCTCTGATCCACAATATATACATCATGTTATGTGTCGGTTTGAAATAGTGAATTATGCACATCAAGCATACAAAGAGTGGCACAGATGAGTCAAATATCATGTTAATGACAAGTTGCTTGTTAGAAGGAAATATTTCTGCTGTGATCACTCTGGGAGAACTAACAATAATGGAGCCCAGCAATTTCCTTGATGCAGAAAACATTCATGGATTTATGCAATTTAACAACCAAATTGAAATCTGTGAATATAAATTCAGAGAAATGTATTTAGAAAAAAAAGGCTCCAAACTGACAAATTTGTGTTTGAACAAATATAAAAGATGACTTTGCAATCCGAAAAGACAAAAGAAACAAAAGAAAGTGAAGTGCATCCAGTGCAAAAAGTTAGTCTGGGACCCATTTGTCTGACCACCCTCATACCAGTACTCACTCTGGACCACTCTTTGTCTCAGGAAGGCCCCCTGCTACAACCATCCCAACGTGCAGAACAGCCTCAGTCCAGATAATTCTCATTTGATATTCCATGATGGTTAATGAGGTATCTTATGCTATGAGATCATTTCTCCACTCATCTTTCTGCATAACACTATAGTTACCTAAATATATTGAGTCTGTTGGCAGTCAAACGCTCACATTCTGAAAAATCACCAAGCTTTAAAGCATGCAGTCTCTTAGGCCTCCTCTTGAGATGCCTTTATGGATCTGACATGCCAGAGAACCCCATTTCCAGTCCTGCAGATATCAATGTTTCCCTGCTGTAACAAATGTGACTCATGCAAAGCTCCACTCTTTGCATCAGAGATCCACGTAATTTGAATACAGTGTGTTCCAGCAGGGAAACAGAGGCTTAAGAACCAGTATCAATATCAATGCAATACAGACAACTGATCAATTATTGTAAATCAACATTGCTCACCTGCATTTAAAAGTTAAATTACAGTAAACAGGTAACCGTCATGCTCAAGGCAGTGACTGAACATGTTGTTGAGGATAAACGGGGTCATTGGAGAGCTGCTTTGGAAAACAAATTGGGAACAATAGAAATGTAAATGTTGCAGTTCAGCGGGCTGCTGCATTGACTCTCAAGGAGGGTATTGTATAAAAGCAGGGCAGGAATTCCAAAAGGAATTAATGTTTGTTATGGTAATGTCTGTTAGATATGGCTGGATGCTTGCTCAATTAAAACGATTCAATGATACTCTGAAGTTCAAAAGCAGAACATGTTTCAGGTTCTTGGTTGTTTTACAGGAAGCAAACGATGCTCAGCTCCATGTTGTTTTCACACCACATGGTACAAAATGTACTTTCATTACAATAAAGACCAGAAAACTGCCACCACGACAGATCATTCGCTAGTTTCATGTAGCGTGTTTAAAGGGGCCTATTATGTTATTTCTGTTTCTAAGCTTTTTACAGTGTTGTAGTGATGAATTCTCATCAGACAAGTGAGCATTGCTGGTTGTTTTTTTAATCATACAAACACGTTTGAATTTCCCAACAAGTCTCTTCCATCAGTTTCATGTACATTCATCTGATTATGCTTTATACTTTTTAGACTTAACTTCTGTGAAATTAAACTTTATTCATTACCCATCAAATGTTTTTTCTTTATCCTTGTTAGAAAAACTTTGCTACACTAGATGCTTTAAAGAGTGAAATATTTGCTTCTGCAGGTCAATCTCACACCATTCACTCATAATTTGTTCAGTTTGTAACCACACAGTCGCTAAATGTACAATTCTGATCAGGTTTTCATCAGACTGTATTTGTTATTGCTGTTTGAGTCCCTTCAGTTTACTGAATTATAGATGAATGTATCTTAAATCATCCAAACCTCAGCTGAAACTGAGCTTATCCAAAACTGCAACACTTTATTAGATTTTAATAGTAATTTAAGTTATTTTAACTTTACAAAACTCTCTCCTTGGTTGTGTCTTGACCTTCCTGTATTGCTTCCTTTTTCCCGTTCTCGTTTATCGTTGTTTGGTCTTGTTTTGTCTTAATTTAGTCTTTGTTTTGTTTGTTGGGGTGTCTTGTCAGGTCATCGTTGCAAATGAGAGGTTGTTCTAAACTGTTTTACCTGGTTTTAAAAAAGGGGTAAATAAATCAAAGTTTAAAGAGGTAAAAACTATGTTGCCTATTATTTATAATTTTTATTATTAAATAACAACAATTTCTGCAGTTTTAGAAAACAATTATGTGAACTTGAAGCAAAAAGAAAGCAACAAACTGTTGATTCAGTCTCATGTTATCAGTTTAATTATTGGTACGATCACATTTGGAAGTACAAGCAGCATTTTCATCTGACTGCAGTGACTGAAAAGCATCACGGCAGCTGAAAAGAAGACTTTGGACAATGAAGCTGTGTTTAAAAATATAAAAGAGAGAACTTTTAACCCTCTGACCTCATATTATTCTGCTTCATAGCCAACATTCCTGCAATGCCAGCACAAGGGAAAGCTGAAGAGCTTATAAAGAAACATTATATTTTAGCTCTCATCGCCTTGCTACTTTAGATAATATTCTTTACATTTATATTTTGGTACATTTTATGCCTCAGGAATATTTAAAGCAAGCTTATCAGCAGGCTCAGGATCAAACATGGACAATAACGTACATATATTGACCCCTTTATCACAAATCTAGATATATTATGTTTAGCATGTAAATGACATTTTATCAAATCAAATTAAGTGTCCTCTTTCCCGCTAGTGGGGGGGCGGGGGGGGGGGGGTGGGGGGGGATCCAACGGCGGGGACTTCCAGTGAGAAGCAATGAATTGACAAAATGCTTGTCTGTAATTCAAACTCTGTTATGTGTGTAATGCAGATGCACATGTTTGGAACTTCGACTGCTGATTACAGACACAACCTGATTCTGTTACCGATAACTGCATGAAAATATGTCATTTGATGGAAACACACAGCTGGGACACGAGTGCGCCTTTGAGGAGGTGTACACTGAAGTCGTTTTGTTCACCTTTCATAAAATAAACACCTCCTTTGTTGTGTTTTTATTGTGTGTTCTCTGCTGATGTTCATACTTCCAGGAAATGTTTTGTACAAACCCAGTAAAAGATCTTGTGTCCACTGCTGTCTGTTTGCCAATTTATGATGTAATTCAGAAGCAAAAGAGTTTCAGCGACTAACAGCTGAGAGCAAGAGGTACACACACACACACACACCTACACGTACACACACACACCCACTAAAATAACAACACAGCAGCTGCTGAGGAGACTGCTCTCATTTAGCACCAAACTACACCTCTAGTCTGTTACTTCACACTGCAACAGAGGACTGAGGCTGTCTGGGGTGAACAAGGTCCAGTCTGTCTCACTGAAACACACACACACACACACACCTTAACAACCATCCACCAGTTGTGGCAGTTGACAGTTTGGGATGGGAGGTTTATGTATGCATGTGTCAAGTACAGAGACATTTGTCTTCAAAGACATTTGTGAGTCTAAATGTCATCCTCAAAATGACCTGTAACATGGTTTGAATAAACATTGACGTTTAACTGAATTAACTCACTTTAATTTATCAATAATGATAATTATCTGTAAGTTGTTTGTTTATCTTTGTTATTCATCTTTAGTTGTGGTTAGAATCCCTCCTAGCAAAGTGGTCGCTGGATCAACTAGCATTTCAGTTTGGACTTTGCTTCAGGTACTGTGACTCCTCCCCACAGTAGAAAGACATGCTGGGGTGCACCTATCGCACAATACTAGATGTTTGGTTTTGTTTACCTGTGATACCATGCATTGAATTCCCACTTCTCATGTTTTGTAGACCACTTCCTGTACTTGTACCTGCATTTTTAGGCTCCACTTGCATGAACCGAATCAGAATTCATTTGCACATTTACACAATACGCAAAACGAAGCAACTTTCCAAGCAAACAGGCTAAATAATAATAAAACTGACTGGTGTGAATGTTGTGCCCATTGATAGTAGAAATTACTGGAGAGTGCGTACGTCACGTTTTCCATAGGTATCTGAAGAGCGAAAATGAAGCCAATAGGTGGGTCCTACCATCGCCATCTTGCTGTGCTCCCCAGAGTTTACATGATGGAAAATTGGACCTATTAAACCGAAAACAGTTTTTGAAGCCACTCTGTAAACATGTTTATTTCAGCTGTGAAATCCGACATTTTAACATGGGGATTGCTTGCTATTGGTGCCAGTCATCTAGCAGTGAGGGGTGAACTGCAAGTATTTTAATTTCCGTATTGGCGTCACCATCGGCAGCTAGAGAGTGCCGCCTGGTTGTGCCCTTAGGTTAAATGATTGCTACAAATTCTCCCTGAAGTTGGCGTAAGTGGTTGCATATTTCACTGTGTTGGATCTGCGATAGCCTCGTAATCTGTCCTGGGTGTACCCTGCCTGGTGTTTGCTGGGATGAGCTCCATATTCCCCACTATGCTGTGCTGGTTTAAGTAGTATAGAACATGAATGTATGATCTAAACAGCCTTCATTTAATATAACACATGAATAAATGCATTCACGCTGCCTCTGCTGTTACCTTAGAGATGGAAGCTATTGGAACATGTTAGAAGACAACCTTTTGCTTAAATATAAATTATGAAAATAAACGAAACTTTAACCAACATATAAAAAGATGGACAGAAGACTTCTTCTGTAAATGCATGTGTAATTAGCACGGATGTTTCACTGTTCACCTGCTAACGTGCCACCCATGTGAGGCAGCAGAGGAGTTTAGTGTCATCCTACTGCCTGTTGTTCTGCACACTCAGCTACAACAGTCCCCTTACTTACTGCACATCCACCGTACCCCCCCACCCCCAAAAAAACTGCATTGCGAAAGTATTGTAGAAAAAAAACTAATAACAAAATGCTTTGCTCGGGTTTTTATTTCAAACTGCCAGCTGCTGGAACAATGTAACACACGTTGAGAACAAGCTGTGAGCATCATGAACACAGAGTCAGCTTCAATATGGAAAATAATCTTTTTATTATTGTCACAGAACAAATAGGATTGTGCCGATTCGCTGTCGTTCTGTTTTTTAAAGCGATTTCCAAGTGATGTGATAAAATAATGTATGGATTATGTTCCCATGGTTTTCATGAAAGGAAGCATTTATAAGACAGATGCCCTGAGGCATAGTGGTCAGTATGCTGTTGCATCATAGTGAGCAGCTGGCACAGAATGAACTGTGTACATGTGTGTGTGTGAGAGAGTCTACTAGCATGTTTGTGACACGTTGCCAGATTCCAGGAAACAGGAAACGGACTGGCGGGAAAATTACAGCAGCAGGGAGTCCAGTCTTTTGTCAAAACATAATCCAGTGGACGCATTTAACATTCTGTTCACTCCCTGCCCCCCAAAGACACACACTCGCTCTGTGACACACAGCTTACTCTTCTCTGGAGATGATATTCTCCAAGGAAGGAGGGCCAGCTGCTGCTTCCCTCCTAAAGAATGATGTTTGAGAGGGAAAGTCAGAGATTTTGGGAAGAAATCCCACTCTCTTTCTTCTTTGGGAAGAAAGAAAGAGTGGGATGAAAGGCTGCTGTGATGTGTGTGTGCACAGTAGGTTGTTCTGGAGCCATCAAACTCGTTGGAAGATCAGAGAATGGAAAGACAAAAGGACAGTGACTGTAGACTTTACATTACATTACAATCATTTAGCAGACGCTTTTCTCCAAAGCGACTTACATCTAAGAAAAGAACAACACAAGCACAAAATCAAACAGTAGAGGACATCATAGATAAGTGCAGTCAAACTGCTGTAGTGTATTTGG
>JBAMHX010000010.1:27378525-27395693 GCA_037177515.1 Pseudomugil tenellus
GATAAATTATCTCGTTATCACGAGAAAACCACTGAAAAAAAAGTATGAGAAAAGTACGACCGCTCTCGGCTTCCGTAGATTACAGCCAGAATTTGTTGCTTTACATAGTTTAAAACATCCACATCCTTTTTCCACAGTGTAACGATGGAGGGAGCCGGAGCCAAAAGGAAGGTTAACAAGATTGATTGTAAGATAATGCGGGATGAACTGAACCTGTAGGGAAGGTGGAGGAGTCCAGGAGGGACGAGGAGGTACGAGGAGCAGGAAGGCATGCTGTGGGGAATCCAGAATAACAGGGGACGCAGGAGCAGCAGGAACAAGCCTATGTTTTACATTCAATGTCCAACAAAGGAATGACTGTGAGCTGAGGGAGATAAAGCTGTGAGGGGATACAGGAACAGATGCAGGTGATAGGGGATAACGAGTCTGGTGGCAGGTGACTGTGATTGAGCTGATAGTCTGGAGTAGAGCATGACACACAGCAATCCTTTCTCTCTCTACCAGGAACCAGGACTCATGAGAAACTTCTCATAGGCCATGAGGACAGCAGTGAAGGAGTTTTTCCAATAGACAGAAACAAACGGAATCAATCTTCTCCTGACAATTTGTGTTACTTGTGTGATTTATCTACTCCTGACAAACAACATGCTTCAACATTCATTTCTCAACTGTAGCAACCATTAATCTCTACGGCTTCTCATTTTAATCAACCGTTTAAACACGTTTGCTCCTATCAGGGCTGAAAATATTTCCTGGCACCTTTAAATAGCCCATAAATCAACAGTTTATAAGTAGATATAACTGTTGTGTCTTTTATTAATGCTAACGGTTAGGAAACTATTCCTGTTCTCAAGTGTAGAGTGAAGAAGTTGTAGATCAGCGCCAGATATTTATGATTGAACTTCTTCAGTTTCTCACTTGTTGGCTTAAATCAACATTAAGGCATGAACTTTTACTGGTGGTTTGTTGAAACACAATACCACAGGCTGAATATATGGCTTTTTCTATTGATCTGTACTTTCAGAACACATTACTGTGCTTATTTTCCCTATTTTCACACAGTTTTGTGTGTTTGAAAGTAGTTAGTTTAAAGATCATAAATAAACACATTTCTGGATTAAGAATCTTTAAACTTTCTGAAATACAGTTTAGCTATGATCTTTAGAAATAACAACATATTCATTCAAAAACAAATGCTAAACCAATTAATGAAGGAGAAACACCTTGACGGTATGACTCGCCAACATATGCTACAACATTTACTGATGCAGGAGGTAAGAGGACAGTGGACAGTGTAAACCAAGCATGCAGGTTGGATGACTTAACATACACGCATAAATGATACAATTATTAGGATTTTATGATAATATGAAGCTCAAAATACTTATTAGTTATTATTTAAACTAGTTCATTTTATGAAGTTATGAATTAATTAAATTAAATTAAATAGCATCTATAGAGCATTCAATTTTTACAGCACTTAAGAACAAACAAAAATATGTAGAAATAGCTGAATGACTTCAAATAAAGTAAACAAAGAAAAAGAAGAAATAGGAAAACAAAAATAAACCCCATCAGTGGCAGTAGAAAAGTTTCCATCATGACAACAAAGCTCAGCAGGTTCCTACAATTAGCTGTTGTCTTAAGAAGTTGCTCAACAACCCTAAGAGAAGATGGAAATGACCCTATAGAGCCAAGATCCATGACAATAAGCAGGCTAGGAGGAGATAAGGATGAATAATAAAGACATGGATTGTTTTAAGTGTATAAATAAACAAGCCATCAGCCTCTCATTGAGTAACAACGTCTAGAAAATGTTCATTCAGTCCTTTTCTTTCCTGCTTATTCCAGTTCAGGCCCAGCATGGAGAACATGGAGTCTATCCCAGAAGCAGTGGCAGGTCACTGGTCCATCGCAGGACAAACAGACACAAACAACCAATCACACCCACTACTACAAATGTCAATGACAGCAGCTTTTCTGCATCACAACAGCTAGCAGCCAAAATGTTCTAGAGAATAATTCCAGATTATCAACTGGGTTTAGGTTCAACTAAGAGTGATTTAACTCACTCCTGTGTTGTCTGAGAGGCTAATGCAATGCAATTTTTACAATATTCAGTTGATGTTGTGTCCAGCAGCGGTTTGCATCAAACTTGTTTGGTTCCTGTAGAGATGCAAAAAATGAGCCTGTTTTCATTCACCTGAGCTTGTCTTTCTATTCAAAGGCTAATGGGAAATTTACACCCCATTACATTCGTGGATGTGAATGTCTGATTCAAGTGGTTATGTGTCGCCGTCCTTATGCTTCCTTGTATCTTTTACATTGACAGGGTGGTTAAGTCAGTTCACCAACTAGATGTCAGTGTTGAGTTCACAGTTTATTTTGATGTTTGTACAGGAACATTGCACCGCGATTACATTGTTCATGCCTTTTGAAAACACCGGAAAAAATAGACACTTCTGTGTCTTCTTCAGGTGCTTTTAATATAGCTGTTTCTGCGTCATCTTCTTCCTGTTCTTTTTTTCTTCTCTGGTTTGTTTATTTTGCTTATACAATTTAACACTGCCCCCTGCTCCTGTGGTACTGCTCCATTTTTGACATATGACGGGTGGCTATGGCTCTTAAAAATGGACCAAATTATGGTCGTAAGCGTTGCAGGAGACGGATGAAACTGTCCATCTATCCACGTATCCATCTTATGCAAAGAGCAGATCCTAAATATCTACTATGGTAAACAAGCTTCTTATTAAACACTTCAGCCTGTTTCAACAGATGGAAAATAAATCCTCAGTTAATTTTTGTTAATTTTGTCCAGTTATGAAGGCCAATCTAATTCTTGACTTTGAATTGCTTCCTCTCCTCAGCAGGATCAAGAACTACTGAAATGTAACTCTGGTGAACTTGTAGCATTATCAAATCACCTCATTTCAATCATTTAAGTGTTTAACTGGTGAGGGGAGTGCAGAAAGCTGACAACTGGGCGACCACGTGAGAAACCAGAATGAGTTCTTATCCTCCATTAAGTCCCAGAAGACAGTTAGATCCAAGCCTGTTTGCTGGTTGTACTGCAGAATGCTTTCACTGTGGTGCACAAGGGAACATATGGAGAAGCTTGGGGACAATGGAGCTCTTGTCATGCTGGCCTCAACAAAGCTCAGACAGGAGGAGGGGGGCTTAACCATGCATGTGTGTGTTTGTGAGAGAAACACTGAAAGGTTTAAAATTGTGTGAATGTGTGTTGTGTAGTTTATGCTCTTCTTTCCCCTAAAAATGTAAATAAAACATGAAACCGTGTCCACAGTTGGAACTGGTTTCTAACCGTTTCAGATCATCCTGCAGCCATTTTAACTGACAGATGTTACAACCCCTTTTTGTTTCTGCTGTCAACATGCTGCAAACCATAAAACTTAACAACCCCACACCATATTACTGTGTTGTATCAGCCTCTATAAACCTGCCCCTCCCTCATCTTTGTCCCCACCCAAACTGACGAGCCACTTCAAAGCCAAACCTAAAGTAAGCCGTCATCCTGATATGACATGGATTGTTGTTGCCAGAGCTGGAAAGGCCTGATGCTTGCATCAAATTATGTCATAAGTGAATCAGAGGTCTGCCTGTTTTTTCCAGTCATAGTTGCTTTGATATGTTTTAACACATATTTCTTTTTAGATTGGGTCATTTTCCATATGATATAGAATTTAAATCTGCAGCTTTAACAGCTTCTTCCTCTGTGACAAAGTTTTGGACACATCACACCAGTTTTACTGAACCTAGACCTGACCAACTGTAGCAACCCCAGATCAGAGACTGCCCTCACAGACTTGTACAGTAGACCACATGACCTTTTTCTAGCTCCAGAGTCAAATCTTTATGTCCCCTAGCAAGCTGAAGCCTTTTCTCCAGTTATCCTTCCGATTATTGGTTTTGTGCTTGCTACAGAGCTTTTTAGGCAGCAAAATGCTTAGATCTGAGCTGTAGAGAGGGTCAACAGTAGATGGATCAACTTAAGGTTTAGATGCAGCTCTCAGCATTTTGGTATTTGTTCCTGATCCTTAAGGACAACACATCACATCGTTCCAACCCTGTGGTTCCCTTGTGTGGAACATTTTGCCAGAAAAACCTCAGAACTGGCGTTTTTAGGAAAAGGCTGCTTGTAGCTTAATTCATACTTCATTTTGTCAGTCTTTTATGTTTTATAATTAGGTGTTTTCTTTTAATGATTAATAAATTTAAAGACCTTTATTTACTCGTTTATCTATCTTTTTTTTTTAAAAAAACCTTTATTTATGTGGTTCTGTTTTTATTGTTTTGATTGACTCAAGTTCACTATTTTCTATTAACTCCTTTTTCTATTTTTTTTACAATTAATTTTTTTTGTGAACCTCAGCCTGCCCTGACCTGGGCAGTTGCTGTAGCGATGCCCAGTTTCAGGTTTTAATGGATCTCTAAGAGATCTTTTTTCTTACTACAGCATCAAGCCAGATGTTTTTTATTTTATTAGTGACATTTGTCCTTAATTCAGTGAAGAGACAGTAATGAAGAAGGTAGTTTATGCTATAGGGTCAGAGTGGGTGAGGGGACTGTACATGTGGTGTCTTTGTGTGAATGTATTTGTGCGTGTAAGAAAGAAAACTACAACTATAATGAGATGTGTGTTTTAAATTGCTGTTGTGTGAAGGATTTTTATATGTATAAAATGTTTCTATATTGTAAAACACTTTTTGTTGCCTTGCGCATGAAAAAACAATTGATTTGAAATTACCATCCATTATTGGATTTGCATTGTTGTCCACGATTGTTGTTGTTGTGCAGCTTATGGATGTAACCAAGACCTGAGTGCTCTTGAGCAAGAAGCCATGACAGATGTTGCCTGTCCACCTTTACATAGGATGCATTTCAAGAAATTCCCACTATGGTGCGCACTCTTTCAAACCTTTGCAGTTTTGTCCACCTAGAACTCTGTTTCCATGGAAACAGGAGTTTAAAACTCAAGAAAAACTTACAGTTTTAGCATCGTCATGTAAATGGGGCCTTAGTACACAAGTCTTGCACCAGCGCTGGAAGTACTTAAATTAGAAAGGGGTAAACATTGGATATCTTAACATCATCAGTCCTGCTAACTGGCCCGAATGACAGGTAGCAAATGTTTTTGGGGGCTGGAGCTGAAAGAAGAACTAAATTAGGCTTCAGTGGAAAAGCTGCTTTTGTTTCAGGAAGGAATTCTGAAAGGCTAACATAGAAGCACTTAATAGGAATAAAACTCCTCTGAACTGGATGCAAAGTGGATCACACTGTAAGCCCCACATACTCTCCACTAAAACATTTGCACACATCCCGCAGACAGTTATCCTGGTTTATGTAAGAAGAGATTCAGTTGCTGTGTCACCCGGCGACCGCAACATCAGAGAGATTGGGGGCTGATTCAGTGAGGGTAGTGACAAAGGAGAGGTAAAACAAGGAAAAAAAAAAGAAAAAAAAACCTGTTACAAAACCTACCAGCCACAGGGAGGAAACCACAATGATTTACAGTTTTTTAACCCAATACGCAGACACACACAGCAGTAACGTACTGCATCGGTGAGGCGTTGTGATAAGAAATGTCTGTTGTGTGTTTTACAGTTTGTCTTTGAACTGTCACTCAGCTCTCACCGTCACAAACAAGCCCAACATCAGAGATCTGCATCAACTGCTAGCAAAATGTCCACATCTTGCTAACACAGCGATAGCTTTATATTCTTTCACTTAATCTTCACTCAAACACACAACGTTTGGCTTCAGCTTTTTGTCAACAGTTGAACCTATACACCCCCCTTACAAACATTTCCCTGGCTGATTTATTCATTTACATGTTTATGTAGTCCTGTGCAGCTTTTCCATTTCAAAGAGGATATTTTTCATTAAACAACTGATCTGCATCTTGAAGAACAAACAGAAAAGAAATGTTCACATCTTCTGTCTGTCAAATGTACATTTTAAATGTCATCCATACCTTGACTCAACTAGCACCTTTCAGTCGTGCACTATGCTTGCAGATTTTTAACAGGACTGATCTTTAGATGGATCTTTAGATGGAGCTTCTCAGTCAATGATCCGCAGAAAAGAATGAATTGCCTCGTTCTTAAAGGCATCATCTCACTTTAAGTCTGTCCCTGAATCTGTGGTGTTATTGCAGTGCAAATTACTCAAAAAAAAGCTCTCAGCATCAAACTGTGCAGCATCCAAGTACAAAAAGTTAGCATCGTCGCTATGTTGTTACACCTACCATTAAAATGTAAACAACGTGGAGATCGCTACATATTTGTGACATGGAGATAACTGCAACTGTAGCCATGTTAACATGGACACAAAAAGTTGGATTAATAGCCTGACAGGAAATAAAACATTTCTTTTACCAATTGGAAGATTCTGATTCAACTACACACCTTCCCAAGTGTGTTATGCTGAATGTTGTTCTGACTGGCATGCACAAAAACACAATTTTTTGGACCTGGACAGGTCAACAGAAGAATGGTGATGTTGCCCCTCTGACCAATGCTAGGAGAGCTGCTGAACATGTTTGGTTTGGTCGGAGCAGCAAATGATCAGCTCCAAAGCATGTGTGTTGCATCAAACACACATGACAGAACACAAACTTTTTTCTAGAACAGTTAACATTTCTGGGAGGCAGAGCAACGAGTCTCCTGCAACAGGTGGCACTTTTGGGACTTTATCCCTGAAAGAGAAATTCAGTTCAGGTTTTCAGAAATAACAAACCATGATGAGAAATTACAACAGTCAGGATGTTGCTACTGAGTCATCACTGACCCACAGGCCAGATGGGGTTCTTATCTTTTATAACTATGAATATGAAATATTCAGAATGCGTAGAAACTTATTTACTTTTCTTTTTTTTTCTTTTATTTTGGTGTTTCAATGTTTTTGAAATGTCATTGTAACCAAAGATGGCACTTTGAAGTATCTTTGAAGAACATAAACTGGGTGTTGATGTGTAACATTTACAGATTATGTTTATTAAAATTATATATTCAATCTAAACCAAATAAAGTTTAGACTGAATGACATGGCTAATGTCCACATGGAGCACGTTAGCTTCTTTTCCATGGTTCATCTTCTCATTTTCAGCCTGAGAACAAACATGTATTCCAACATCTCTCCTCTGAGCGGGATTTCATCCTCCCAATGACACAGAAATATGTTTGGAATTTGTCTGATCAATAACTCTTCAGCTTTATTGATCCAAAATAAAGTTGGTGGACGCCCTGTTAGAAGAAGAATGCTCCTTTAAGCATTTGGTCATGAATGGGTAGAAAAGTAGCTTCATTCAACCTCCTCCTCCTGTTCTTGCTGTGTCCTCCCTGCCCCCCAGCTCACAATTACAATGCAGGACCCCACCTCCCCCAACACACACATTAATGCTCATTAACACACACACATTCACACTCCCTGTCCTACCCCTGAAGCACACAGGCAGGGGGTGGGCGTGCATGGGGGGGGGGCTTTCCCCAGCTATTTAAACAGATTCCAGCAGATGGTTGAGGAACTTTCCTCTTGAAGACACGCTGTTCTCAGCCCTGTCTCCTTCGCAACGGACCACGTTTCTTCATCCTGAGACGATTCAACATCTCTGGAGCTAAAAGTATCTCTAAAACAAAACAGATTTTCCAAAACTTCCTCTTCAGCTCCAGAAAGTTTTTCCCTCCACCGTGGGAACAGACATACGGCTCCTTCACTGAGTGAGGACGGTGGCGTTAAACATGCCTTCTGACTTTTTAACGCCTTTCCTGGAACTGGATGAGGAATTCTGCAAGGTAAAACACCAAAGCTTGAGTATTTCTTCAACAACCAGAGTTGATGGTCAAATCTAAGTTTATATTTTTTTTAGTTTTAGCTTTATATTTACAACAAATGGTTATTTTTTCCAAAAATTCTTGTGCTAAAGTTTGGTTAAGTTAAACTCCAAAGTCTTTGAATCTTTATTAAACATTCTTTGTGACAGTTCAACAACAAAAATGCAAAATGACTGCCTCATGGAGCTTTATCAGCTTTAAATAACTGTCTTTCTCTGCTGTTGTGTGCCAGAATTTTCACGCCCTGGACGCGACAGATGGCTTGTCCACCAGCTCGCAGCAACACAACCAAAGAGTCCTCGGCTTCCAAAGACGTCACTCTCTCTGCCCCGTGACCCTCCCCAACTCCAAGTTCAACAGCTCTGAGTTGACGGAGATGGCCTGCTGGGGACTCAACCTGGCCTCCAACCAGCAATGGAACCGCGAGGGTCTACTCCCCAGCTCCTCGCTCAGCCACATCCCCTTCAGAGTCGACCGCTCAGTCAGCATGATTGAGGGAAACGTCACCAACCTGGCATGCAGGGGAGACAAAATATCCAACGTGCCCCCACCGCTTCTGCTCCCACCGCCAGGTTTGTGTGCCAGCAACACTTCAGTCGGCTCTGCCACTTCCTTGCCTTCCTCCAGACCACCAGTGCCACCACCCCACATCTCCACCCGGTACAAGACCGAACTCTGCCGCACCTATGAGGAAAGCGGGGCCTGCAAATACGGAACCAAGTGCCAGTTTGCTCATGGCATGGATGAGCTGAGAGGCCTCAACCGACACCCAAAGTACAAGACGGAGCCCTGCCGCACCTTCCACACGATTGGCTTCTGCCCGTACGGTGCCCGCTGCCACTTTATTCACAACGCTGATGAGCTCAATACTGCAGCTCCTCAGAGGCAGAAGCCAAGGCCTCCTCTGCTGCGGCAAAGCCTCAGCTTCGCAGGCTTCTCCTCTCCCAACACCTTCCAACCGGTTGAGGAGTCCCAACCTTCCCCTCTCCTATTCACCCGAGCCTCCTCCGTCACTCCTCCTCCATCCTCCCCTGAACTCCTTTCTCCTCTCTTTCCTGAGCCGGGGACGCTGAAGCATTACCCCTTCTCTGGGGTCAGTGACCTGGCAGGCGACAGCAGCGATGCAGTTCTGCGCTTCAATGCTGCTGCTAACTCAATCAGTAACAGGTGTTCCTCTAACTTCACCTCCAAAAACCTTCCTTTCCACCTCCCCAAGCAGCTGCCAGTCTCTCTGAACAGCCGCCCCGGCCTTCAGCGCTGCTCCTCGGCCGACTCCCTCTCCGAGGAAGGCTACACGTCCTCCTGCTCCCTCAGCTCGTCCTCCAGCGGCACAGAGTCGCCGAGCTTCGAAGGCCGACGCCTGCCCATCTTTAGTCGACTTTCTCTGTCCGATGAGTAGGGGGAGGGTTTTACTGTAGGGCTGAATTTCACCAGACTGTTTTAATTCTGTGGCTCTGAAACTCATTGCAAAGGATTAAAACTTTAGGTTTTCCACTCCTTCCTAAATCCAGCCAAGTAAACGTACTTATCTTTGTGCATATTGCATTTTTACCCAAGCAGTTGTAGTGCTGCCCAGTGTTCGTCCAGTTTTAGCTGACCTTTGTTTTATTGATTTATTAAGATGTTATTATTAACCCTTTCTCTGATGCCATTGTTACTGCTGTATACTGTTGTATACCCATGTTTTGGAGAGGGTGGTTTCTGTTCCCCATTTCCAGAAGGATGTTGAAGTTTGTGTTGTTTACCCTTCCTGTGACTGGTGTGCTGTCCACTAACATGGAAAAGTTTCTTTTTCAACACCTTCATTTCTTCGTCGGCCATGTTTAGGGCTCATACTGTTTGCAATGACCTATGCTGTCACTGATTGATTGATTGTATTTGCCAGCTGTTAAAAGGCGCCTGGTAATGATTCAGATGAAGTGTAGGCAACTCACTGACTAGTTACCAAAGCTGATGTTAGAGTTCTCCTAACCTACCCGTACTGTTAACCTCTAGCTTTAGATGTGACAGATAATATACAATGGTATGTTTCTTTCTTTAGCTTAACACCATGTTAGAACTATTTATTGCTTTTTTTTGTATTGTGTGTTTGGTTTTTTTAAGAAGATGCCAGAGAAATTATGCTTTACTGATGCATCGTTCATGTTCTCTGTCTGCTTGGTTTATGCAAACCAGTAGCTTTAAAAGAAAAGGCTTGTGGAGAGGAGAGAAGAAGAGGAGGACAAACATTTTGGCATTCTATATTTTTGTTGCCTTATTGGCTATTGGGCCTGGCAGGAATCAGGACTGACTCTTTCTCACGACACATGCATCGTTTGTTGCAGGTGTGAGTAACCGGTTAGTCCACTCTCCTCTCCGTTCAGCCTTAAACCTCCTCACTGTAAAAGTTTTTTTTTTTATTAAATATCTCAAGTTAAATGAAGCAAAAGTGGTGGTGAAGGCATGTTGCAAATGAAATGTGGATAGATTTTCTTTTTTTTTTTCTTGTAAGAGCTGATTTCTTTTGTCACAGTTTGGCTCCATGACAATGTGTTTGTGGGTAAATCCTGTTGCACGCCAGCTATCCGGCTAACTCTGACCAGCAGGTGAAATCATGTGAGTTTGACTGAAATCAAGCAAATATTTTCTTGTTTGTTTTCCTCATTAATCGGCTCCACCTGCCCAGAGATGCTCCATCTTGCTGTAGCTTATTGTTAACTCGACAGCAAGTTTTTTTTGGTTTATTTTTTAAAACTTTTGTTAACTTAAAGTTCTATTTATTTTGTTCTTAAAGCAAAAACCTATATTGTGTTGTTTGAGATTGTGTTTTTTGTTTGACATAATTTAAGTCCATCTATTGTTTACATTCCAGCGGTTATGTCCATAACATCGCTCTTTATCTTAATATATATTTGTCCATTTTTATCTCAGAATAAAGATCTTTGAAGTAAGAACATGGTCTTGGTTTTTTATTGGACTTTGTTTAAGTAACAGAAAGTATGTGGTTTGACATTAATAGAGGGTGAATATGCAAGAGTTCAAACTCAATGAACCCCATTTACTGCTATATGATGCCACATTTACTTTGTCTTTTATCCTTTTCCCTTTGGACACTGGCGTTTTTTACTCATTTCTAATCTAGACTTTGTGCTCAATCCTTTTGCACATCTTAGCATTGTCTGCAGTGTGTCCCTAAACTAGATAAATAGAGCACAACAGAAGACATGTCAGAAAATGGGATCTGAAATGAATATACCAAAAAACAGGAACAAATGTGAGAAAGGATCAGGAAAATCCATTTCCTAAAAGGCAGAGTTGTCTAATGTGTTAACACATATTACTAGAAGTATAAATAGTAGTTGTTAAATAGACCCCTGTATGAGCATTTTACTCAAGTATTAATGTAAAAGTACTGGTGTCAACAGTATAAAACTAAAGGTTATGACAGGAAGAACTGTGACTTAAAAAAAGGATTTATAACTTTCTTACTTTCTTACAGTTCTGTAAATAGGAAAACAATCTGCAATACAATATGGGATCCATCTAAAACTAGTTCATCCCTTGAGTTAGGAGCCTATTTTTATGCCTGAAAGATTTGTAGGTCAGTGTTCTGCAGATAAACAAAACACAGAATAAAACAAGAAAAATCTGGTAAAATGGGTCAAATAAACAACCAATATCCAAAGAAAGCTTTTAGTTTACCAGAATGAAAAATAAAAAAATGAAAGAGACCCATGACTTTTGCTTGCTTTGTAAATAAAGAGAATGGGGGGAAGTTGGATGTGGATAAAGTGATTTTAGTGGAAACTTTAGTTCAGTTATCAGAAACCTTTTGGTGTAAACGGGGCGCTTCAGTCTAGCCTTTCTTATAACCAGCATCCCAAACATCCTGCCATGTTGGTGCAGGAAACTTGGGAACGTTCCCATAAGCATCTTTTCCACATGTACCTCTGTTTCTGGGGCCTTTACGATCATCTGTGTCTCATCGGCACACAAAAGGAACAAAGATGAACTCTTTCTCTCGCTGGCATTAGGGGGATTCTCGCGACCCTCCCCTATTCTCCTTGCATGTATGTTTCTGTGTGTGTGTTGCGTCGTGTGGGAAGAGGGGTGAGTTTTGTTGCAACTAGTCTGAGCAGACCAATTTAGGGTGAGCGACACTGAGGAGAATGTTTGGGCAACAGATGCTCAAACAAAGACTTCCCAGCACACAATGGGCCACTGAGATACTTGTGACTGATTTCCATCTATTCACACAAAGTGGAGCAGAAGTTGAGGTCCTCCCCAGTGTGTGTGTCTCTATGTGTGTGATTGTTTGGTTTTTGTCCAAAGGAAAACTTTAGAAACATAAGATGCACATTCCCTACATTTACAGTGTTCATGACTAAAACTAACTTTTTATATTTATTATTTGATGATGTTTTATATAAAATAAGAGTTGTCTGATGCGGAAAGGAAAATATTTAATTGCATACGACAGGAAAATCCCTAGTTTTGTTTGGTGAAATGATCAGAAAACAAAGCAGAAGAGGCTGTTGGGATCTCTTGTGTAGGTGTGTGTGTTGGCATTCAGCTGTGGGGTGGCAGAGGATTTTACTCTGGTGAATGAATAACAGTGGAGAGAAGCAGGAGCAGACTTCCACAACCCCCATGGTTAGTTACCATTCAATATCCTTGGCTATGTGTGTATATTTGAGTGCATGAATGTGTGTGTATGTGTGATTGTGTAAGACCCCAGAAAGGCCAAGGGCCATGCCTGCGCAGCCCTTCGGCCCCTCCCTTCCCTCCTGGTCAATTGTATGTCCCTGCTTTCCCTTTTCAGGCTAACATCTGTATGCTAATGCAACTCAATAGGAATGGACTGGAATCAGCCTGGGAGAGAGGGTGAGGGGTGGCCTCCCTGTGTGTGGGTTGCAATGGGTGGATAAAGTGATTTGGGAGAATTCATCAGTAGGGAAGGGGTTTTTGTCAGGCTCAGAGGGAAAAAGAAGAATTATTGGTTAATAGGCAGCTTAGAAGGGCATGGATGGGGCTGAGATGAAGTTCCAGGGAATGTGTGTACAGAGCTCTCTCTGGATTAAAGTTGTCCTCAAACATCACAGAAATAATTCAGGAAACACAAACCTAAAGCAGATGCAGCTCCTGTTTAACATTGAATATTCAGAATAGTCAGATTTGATGGCTCACATTTAGGATTTGAAGTGTTTTTTCATCTACATACATGTGAAGCAGAACTCATCTGCTATACATATATTTTTTTAAATCAACATCGACAGAAAAACAAACTTTAAAGGCCACACAGGCCAAATCTGTGGTTGTCATGCAGCTAGAAGGCGGGAAACATTTGTCCAGCTTTAAAGGAAAAGACTGAGGAAGACAAGCGATACACCTCATTACCAGGTCTCTGCAGAGCTCCATGACATGCAGACTAGATAATTCAAACATTTCACATTTCGCTGGAGAAGCGGCATCTAAAGGTTGCATGATGACTGGATTTGGGCACTCCTGGTCTAATCTGACATCCCTCTGATTATGTTTGCTCCCTGAAGTGAACACTTGTTAGTTTTTCTTCAGTGTCACAGAAATAATTCTGCACTCATCCAGCACTCTGCCTTCCATGTCACAGGCTCTACTGTCTAATAAAATATCACTTTGTTGTGTTTTTCTCATAATATATCAAACTATGAAACTGAATTTTTACATTGTCTCTGATGCATTTGTTTGGTCTTCATAGCATTTGAACTGAAAGCTCCATGTACAACATGCGGCTTCATGGTGAAAGCTTTCAGATGCAAATGCAAGAACTTTAGTTTCTAAAGTCATCTTCCAGTCTGGATGTCAAGAAGCTGAGAATTTTCAGTGTTAGCAGTTTTTTTTAATTTGTTTTTGTTTTTTTTTTTTAGTGAAGGAAGATGGGGCTTCCTCCACCACGCTGTTGTCATACATACAGGTCCAATGTACTACAACAACTTACATCTAGTGGTAAAGATGTGCACAGAAATTACTTCAAAGCATATTAATGTACAGTGGCCATCAGTGGCCAAATTTCTCACAGACATAAACATGTTTTTATCTGTAAGTAGATCCAGTCACCTTGGGTGCAGCAATGACAGGTAACTACTTCCACAACATATAAATTTTTACTGTCTTCTTCTATGGTGCTTTTAAGGCGTTACCAAACAGTGTCAGTTTTTCAGTGACCTTTTAGTTACGTACGGCACCATTAAATCCAATACAGACGAATGTACCAAATATGCTGATGTAAGCTGCTGAATTATGATAGTGTAGGTAGAAAAACAGATTTTTTATGAAATGTCCAAATGATGGAGCTTTAACTGGTGATTTTTTGAATTTGAATTAGTTTTACTTTCAGAATAAACTGACTTACTGACTCTAGAATATTTGTTTAATCTACTGTAAAACCTAAACCAGATTAATGGGTCAACATGTTTGGAAATCCAGGCTCATACAAGAAGACTCAAATCTTACCAAAAAATAAAACGATCTATAAAACATCCAAAAATATAGAGCTATCTCAATAAAGATACATTTTTAAGGAGTACTCATTTTACTTTGCAGCTTTTAGCGTTGATTAAAGTTGAAACTGCATAAAATATCAAACAGATTCAATAAACTCAGAAATGATAGAATTAAGTTGAACTTTAAAATTGACGCGAGAAAGATATGATGATGTGGCGCCATCCCGTGGACATTTTATGAAATACACGTGTTTTCTTGTCTGATAAACACAAAAGAGAAACCTTGCTCATTCGGATAAATTCTGAAAAAGTGAAACTCTTTTATTGATAAATTGCATCCCTAACTGCTTAACTGGACATAGTTTCACTGTTTTAATACCATATAATATTGCAGTTTGTGCAATTGATTATCCTGTAAAACATTTTCTTTTCCGTTTTTGTGAATATTTTTATTCATGAATTCTGCCACTCACAGTATAATCCAAAACCTCTTTCACCAACCACATCACGCCTATTCCGCAGCAGCTGCCCTGGCTTCCCTTTGTATGTTTTTAAAAGGTGCATTTGAAATAAAATGTAATATTGTTATGTAATTATGAACAGCACTTTTCTCCTGTTTCAAAGGGCTTTATAAATAAAGTTGAGTTGAGTAGAGTTATTTTTGCCAGAGATGAGGGATTGAGCCATAACAGGCATATTTTGAGTTTTTTTTTCCATATCAAGGAAATGATATGAGGGTTTTTACCTTTACTAAACTGCCCAAGTTTAGCAAACTTCATAGGAAAATAAGTACTTGTGAGTGGAACAGCAGTAATGCTTTTTTCAGTGGTTTGCTGTGTATTCATCTGGAAATTATGGCTCACAATAATAATGGGATTCATTTTTAGAACAAACTAAAATGTTTTTGTTCTGTTCAGCATGTAGAGGAATTTCATGTATTAACTTAATTACCTTGCTCTTAATTAATGTCTAGCTGAAAGGTCCGACTATAAGGCTCCTAAACTGATGTCATTCTGACCTGTAGTAAACCATCTGCTAAGACCTTGGTTGTTGTAGCCGAAGCAAGGCCGACGTTCTTCCATCAGGAAAATGTTTAGAAGCAGTTTGACGCATGTGACCAAAGTCTTTAAACAAAGCTCCCCTATCTGACTAGGGCAGAATAGCTCCAGACTTCTGTGTGATCACAGATCTTTGGAGATATGACCTTGTACCATGTCTGTATGTCTTAATGTTTTGTCCCTTCATGTTTCAATGTTTAATGTACGTTCAACTTCTTTTATCTTTATTATTAAATTTATATTCTTCTCAATCTAAAGAAAGCAGTGTCCTCCTCCTTGACAGGCATATTGGTCTCCTACAAGCATCATGCTGGTCTGGTGCTGCGTTGTGCAGAGCACTTGACTTCTGACAGTGCCTGTAGACGTTTAACGGTTTTCTGTCCAAATGTTCTCAAGACATACTGTTTTTGCTTTGCAGACATTGCTGGTGTTTCTTCACAGATGTATGAAAATGCCCGCTTGATTTGGCTTCCCCAAATATGACCACCTACACTTAGCACTTGCACAGAAATGCAGTAAAATCTGTCAGGTTCTCCGGGTTCTTGGCCTGGAGTTTAATTATTTTGTGTTCTTTACTTCCTGTTTTATTTTGAAGTCTAACTCTGCTCTCGTTTCAGGTGCCTTTGCTTCCTCCCTCTGCTGATTACCAGCTCCTCCTTAATTTGTTTCACCTGTTTCTGATTGTCTCCCCAGCCTTTATTTGGAGCTTGATCACTGTCTTTTTTTTGCCAGATCGTCTTGTCATTTATCCCGAGCGGTCCAGCAGTTTTTCCCTTGTGATCAGATCTACTTGTGTATGACCCCATAGTTTGTCCTCCTGGTTCCTGAGTTTTGCCTGACCCCTTTTGGTACCTTCGCACTGTTCCGGACTGATCACCTGTTACCGACCTTCGCATTAAACACCTGTTAAATCTTTATTCTGTGTCCTGTGTTTGAGTCAATGACCTGAGCCGTTCCTGACAAAATCTCTTTAACAATCTTTTTTTTTCTAACAGTAAATATCAAATAGCTTTCAAGCATCTACTGGAAACACACACATTCAAAAAGCTGAGTTGTAAACCTAAACACCTCATGTATTCTAGTTCTGACAAGTTCTGATTTTCTTTTTTCTAAATGCATTATATTAGAGGGCTAGTCAGTCAGTTGATCAAGCATAATCTTATCGGATCAAATCTTAAACATTGAATGCACAAAAAAGAAATAAAGATTCTAATAATAAAGAAAATGTGCTTAAACTTTAAATTTGGTCAAATAAGATTAAAATCCTCACTTATATTTTGTTCTTTACTTGTTCACCAGTTACAGTGTTTATGTGGATATAGTGGACATAGGGCAAATTGAGCCTTTTAGCATTGTAAGAAAAAATGTAAAAACATAATATGATCCTTTCTCCATGAAATAAACCCCTAAAAAAATAAAATAAACAATTTTCCTTTCAGAAACTGTTATGAATGTTTTCTAATAGCAGCATCTCCTCCTACACCATCTTCATTCTGACTGGATCCAATGTTGCTTTGAAAAACCAGCATAGGAGTAAGACGGTTTTTCAGATCCTGGATACCAAATAAAATGGGATTTTCAAATCTGGATAATTTGGATCCAGACCCAAAAGAACCACCTGACCCATAAGGATATAAAATAAATCTAGACTAACCTTTAAGTTTTGCTCAGCTGTGCAAGGAAACTTTAGAGACATCAGGACACTTAGGAGAAATGATACTGCTGATAGAGGCTAATCAACCAAAAAAGCCACTGAGGTGCTGCTGTAGGCTACTGGTCCTGACGCGCTTGCCACGTCATTC
>JBAMHX010000010.1:27411388-27426602 GCA_037177515.1 Pseudomugil tenellus
TACAGCTGCGTACTTCCTGCTGGCTCCACCATGACGGAGTCTCTCAGCTCTACCTTTTCATCCATTTTGGGATTTTCTGATAATGACAAAACACCAAGATGGCGACGTTAGGACCCGCCTATTGGCTTCAAATCCGCTCTTCAGAAACCTATGGGTCACGTGACATCCGTGCTGTCCAGTTTTTATACAGTCAATGGTGCAGATGCATGCTAATAGGTGGTGGCAAAGACGATAATAGCCTAATCAAAATAATGTATTGTGCCATGCTAAGTGCTCTGAATTTGTTCCCTCTAAGAAGCGCCTGTGCAATATTGCACTGCTTGCATATTTTCATCTGGCAAGTGCTGCCGGTGCTATTATTGACTTCATAGTGCAAGTTAGCCATATCAGATTGGCTTGACACCTGTCACTCACTAGGTAACATTGCAAAACGACACAGAAAATAATTTAAATTGTTTAATGATTTTCTTACATTATTCAATATCAGTTAATAAGGTGATGTAGATTTTTTGTTGCGTTGCATAGACTTTGATGAGTTGACTGTGTGAGCAGTGTGCTATTGTGTAGCACGCAGCTTAGATGGAACATTGGTGTATAAAAGGGGTCGGCACTCCTGTGAGTGTTGGGACTTTCTCTTCCACAGCACAGGTGACATGCGTCAGAATTAATTAGTAGACTTGCAGGGTCAATTCAGTGTCTGCATACTTTGAGGTGTGGACCCAAAGTACCCTGAGAATTGGGGCAGCACTTTGAGCGCCAGTATGACTAATGCGCACTTCGACTCCGCACCTCAAAGTATGCAGACTCTGACTTGAGAACTCAGCTCCATCCATTCCAGGTGCGTGGAAGCTGCACCTCTGAGCCAAATTCCTCATATTATAAATCACTGTGCATTTCATTGATCTCCATCATGCACGTGTCAATCAGCTGGACAGCTAAACTTTTTGGATACAGTTGGATAGGATGTATGTCTAAAGTAGCTATTCCATGTGTACAACATGAGTTTATATTAAATGTGCTTATTTTATATAGACCATCCACTTTTGCCGCTGTCCTCAACGTGGTCAGGTTGTGTTCTTTTATTGCTGACACCACAGCTGAAGCTGAAGTTTTGATTTTGTCTCGATTTCAAACTGAAATGTACACACAAATTTGTACACACAAATTACACACAATTACACACAAAGCCACAAATAAATACCTTTGATTTTACAACAGAGGCAACATTCTTGAGGCAAAATGAATTCTAGTCATATGTTGACAGGAGGGGCTGCACGGTGGCAAGGTGGTTAGCACTGCAGCCTCACAGCAAGCAGGTTGCCGGTTCGAGCCCTGGCTCGGGTGGTGGCCTATCTGTGTGGAGTTTGCATGTTCTCCCCGTGTTAGTGTGGCTTCTCACCGGGTTCTTCCTCCCACAGTCCAAAGACATGCAAAGGATTAGGCTGATTGGACACTCTAAATTGCCCATAGGTATGAGTGTGTGCGTGCATGGTTGTTTGTCTCTGTGTGTTGCCCTGTGATAGGCTGGCGACCTGTCCAGGGTGTACCCTGCCTCTCGCCCTGTGTAGCTGGGATTGGCTCCAGCCCCCCCGCGACCCCGTTCGGGAATGAGCGGTAGAAAATGGATGGATGGATGTTGACAGGAGCCAAGAATGTAAAACACTTTGAAACCATTCACTTGATGTAATTAATTGCATAAAATTATTTATGATGTAGTTTTGCTATAATTGCAGGAAGTGTTCTTCAAATATACACCTTGTCAGGGGACCTATGGCATGCAGGGGGCCTGGGGTGGCCGCCCCACCACAGCCCCGCTACAGACGATCTCTATAATCTCTGCATTTCATTGAGTATTTCAAAGAGGCAAGTATTTCAAAGAGGCAATCAACAATGTACATGAAGATTCTGCTCATGATTGGAAAATTATAAATAAACGTATCTGTAAATGCGCTGCATCCATCTCCCACCACTCCTGCTGCTACTTTGTATCCACGTTTCTCTGTACAGATGTTTCTGCTCCACATAAAGCCACCAGACTCTCCTCATTTATAATCTCCTTAAAACGAAGCGATTAAAATGTGGCTATGGCTGGATAATAACTTTATGCACCTTTCAATTAAGTTATTTTAATTCTCATTATTTCGAAAAAAGTCATGTTTTAAGACGTATATGGAGATAAATATTAAACTAATGTGCCAGAAACACGATGATGTCACTAACGTTATCGTATCTTTGAGGTCTATTAATGGTCTTTTAATCAAGCAGGACACTTTTTACAAATGTGAAACCCACAGCTTACCTGATATAAAGTGTTAACTGCATAATAATAGTAATAAAACTGCATAATTTGTCAAATCTCTCTGTGTTTTCAAGTAATCTATAGAACGACAGGCCGTTCTTTTGGCCGTGTATATTCCTACACCCGAATGCGGAGCATGAAATCACCATTTGACTCCGAGAAATACTCCAAACCCTCCAATCTGTCCCAGTTTAACTGGTTTAGAGATCAGTTGGGGCCATCACGTGACTCAGTGACGTCAGCTGCATGTTCTCTATAACTGGTTAGTTGGGTCAAACTGACTTGTCGTATCCTAAAAAGGATTTCTTACTAACCCAGTGGGAGGGTCCGCATCTGCAGCTTAGACTAAACTGATCCATAAAAGGGCAAAAGAAAAGACACAAAAAAGCACATTGTGTTAATAAATTTGGGAGATGTCCACACAAAGTTTACTCTGTAAAGTCTGAACCATAAAAATGTAGTCGGAAAAGTCCAAATGTCCCATTTTTTTAAAAATATGGCTTTATTTGGCCCTCACCTCATGTCAGGCTTATAGTATTAGAGAGTTTAAAATCTTCCTCACGCTTTGTTTTTCATATTTCTCCTCTGCCTATAAAAACACTGAAAATACCTTTCTACACATAACTGTTGGTACCGGGCAATAAAGACATTACCTAATAGTGTCGATTCAACGGACTGCAAGTCATTTCTAACCATGAGTTAATGAAAACCTTAAAATGTAGGTGATAATCTTCAGAGTACACACATTGGGGCTCATTATTTAACACACATTAGATTCAGACCTCCTTTAACAGTAAAAAGAGATGTCCTTGCAGTAAAAGGTTTAATCGGACTCATAGTAAACACATCTGGCCATTTGTCTCAATAGATTACCTGTAGAAGCCCTGAACAACCAAATCAATACATTTCCTTAAAAAAAAAAAATGGAAGAACTTCAAGCTTTTCGGAGTTTATGATGCTGCTGTTAACTTATTTTGCTGTTATCTGAACACACACTGTTGTAACATCCTGGAGTGTCATCATAGTTTATGTTCTTCTTGTACAGAAGACGTTTATAAAAAGGATATTTCATATGTAGCAGCAGCAGCAAGTTTCTGCTTCCCTGATGGATGCACATTTAACTCTCACACAATGTAAGCAAACTAGTTGGTCAAACACACATATCTGTAATATAAAACTGTCATTAATTTATTTGGATTTATGGGTTGATGAATGCAGAACTGTTGCAGTTTAGTCACTGTGGAAGTGGTTTTAGCTTCTACACAGAGCCACACATGCACGCTAACCCTCCCAAACATCACACATGGCTTTATTTGGAAAAAGGTAATATCATTTAAAAGTATGGCTCGCTAGTTCTCCCAGCTGCCAGGTGAACACTAGGACAGGTAATATTTAATCTGCTTTAATTACTCATAATTTTATTCCTTCTTCGTTTAATCTGACAAACTGAGGATTGGACAGGTTGGAGGATTGATCAGGGTTTCCATTGATGTAAACTTCTACCCTGAAAGAGGAAATTCATCTCTAATATTTCCTATTAACCTCGAAGTTTAACCTGTTTTCAGGAAAAGACATGTCTGATTCATTCCAACACTTAACCAGTTCACCCATCAGGTCGGATCACCAGTTGAATTCAATCTAACCTTCATTCTTGGTGTCATAGATTCAATAACAAACAATCCTCAGTTATTTTGCTTCATAATCATGTGATGAAGTGGCTGCAGGGCTTGTTGTATGTTATTCCAGATGTTCGGCTTAACTTTTATTTGTACAGAACATTTCACAACAATTTAAAGTGCTTAACTTAAAAAGCATTAAAAACGAAAAAAGCATTAAAAAACAAACTTTACAAAGAAATAAAAAAGGTACCACGTGTGAAATTAAGTTATTTTGATAAAATATTGCAAAAAAAGAGGTTTCAGCAGGTTTCTGGGAGTTTGTTTTACATGTCAGGAGCATAAAAAGCGAACTCTTTGTTTGGTTCTGCTCTGGGGACAGAAAGTCCCGACATCCTGAGGTACCTGGTTGGTTCATAACAAACTGGATGTTCCTGAATGGATGTTGGTCCAAAACCATTGAGTGTTTTATGAACTAGCAGCAGGATTCAGCTCTTTTACAGAGCGTTTACACTGTTACTCTGTTATTGTTGTGTTTTCACTCATGCATAGTAAAGCCACTTGTTTATAAAAGGGATAAGAAATAAAATACCACACAGACAAGGCGAGCACACACAAAAATGATGGATTACAGTAATGTTGCCTTTATTTGCTGATGGCACTCAAAGAACTTATATTTGATCTATTATTCATAAACACCTGCCTTAGTGCAGACTGATGGAAACATGACAACCAGTCTGCACCAAAAGCCTCCCAGACCACCACCGAAATTGTCAAAGTTGCTCACACACCAGCATACACATAATGCTCACTTGCATGCTCATTTCACCAGGCTATTGGATCCAGATGAAAATGAGTTTATGTCTGGAAGAACTTTGGCCATTGACGGCCACCATCCACCCCCAACTCTCCCTGCTGAGTATTCGAAGGTAATGCTTGCTCTTCTTTACCAACCAATGTCAGTGATTTTTCACATTGTACCTTTTAATTATCTTCTGGTTTTGCTTCTTATCAAGGTCAACACAAAGTGACAAGTGAATAAAATAAATAGGAGAAAATTCAATCACTCCGACTGAATTAGAATCAATCAAAGGACTCCAAACCAGTTGGTTGGGGTTTTGTTTCCTGTTTTTTCAGGTGCTAAAAATGCATCTTGCCTGTGGTGCTGATATGTCTCAGCTTCAGCTGGTTAATATAAGCAGTTCCGCTTGATGTGTCCTCGCTGAACCGCCTCCCAGGCATTTCATCTGTGAACTTACACAGAGTTTTATTCATCTGGCCCCAGGGAGCGATGAGGTGAGAGTGAGACAGAAATAAAAGTGAGAAAGTGAGTCAGATGAAGAGAGAGGGCTGGAGAAGAGTGACTAAAGGGGAAGACCTCAATCTGTAACCAGACACCATAAAAATCACAGCCTGAGCCCTGACTCCATGTGAATTTATGCTTTTTTCTGACACATAATTGGTTTCTAAAACCACACCGAGGTCTGGAGGTCACTGGGAAAATGCCATTATCATGAAAAGGAGTTGAAGCCTCACCTAACACCTGCTTTCTGTTTGCAGATTGGTATTCGAGACATCAGATGAGACAGAATGAGCTAGCATCTCTCTGCAGGATAGCTGTTATCTGTTTGTGTGTGTAGTTTGGAGGGCAAAGCCACAGCTGAATGCATTATGCAAGAGGCAGGTGATGAAACCTCACAAGAGGCCGGCTGAGCTGCGGTTCCATGACCTGTTTAGCAGAGGATGTATTATCCTGCAAACCTCCTCTCTTTTCCAGGCCGCTGCAGGAATGTTAAAGTTGAGAACACGAGAATAATCAAATTGTTTACCCACCGGACGGGGAGGGAAGATTGTCTGAATCTCATCTGTAGTGCAGCAGCTCCCTCCACTCGTCTCAAAATACTCACCACAATCACAAGTCAACCAGAAAGCTGCCTCATCTTCTGCCTTCCTCCTCCTCTTCCTCCTCCTGGCTGGCTGGCCGGGTCGCCCGCATCACATTTAAACGCTGATGCTGGTCCCAGTTCAGACTAACATTCCTCCCGATGAGCTGCAGCTGGAGTTCAGGTTGAAGTTTCTTCATAAAATTACAGTTCACATTTTAAGCCTGATTATTTATTGCAGGGTTCTGGTGAGCCGGTGACCTGCAGGTGCAAGTTTCCCGACTGAAACACTTCTGATTTAAATAAAAGTCATTTCCACAGCTTGTTGTTAAAATTCTGCACAAGTCTGTTAACGAGCCGTTCATTTGAACCAGGTGTGTTGCTGCCAGGAAGCTTGGAATACCTGCAAGACGCCCGTCCTCCATTAAAGGTGTCAAATCCAGGTACCATAAAGTAAAAGTCCAGCTATGGTTTTGGATCTACCTGTACATGTAGAACAGACCAGGTGTTTTTTATAGAACAGGCTCGTTACCTGGCAGATGCGTTGTGCTCAGATCAGCTGGTTTGGTTACTGGTCGGAACAGCTATTTGGCAGGTCTTTTACTTTCTGGACCAGGAATTGACACATTTCATAAACGGACCGCACTAAACTGGTTTATGTCATATTTATCTGATAGATTTCAGTTTGTTAATTTAAATAATGCGTCTTCCTCATAAACAAGAGTAAGTCATGGTGTTCCTCAGGGTTCTGTACTAGGACCAGTGCTTTTGACGTTATACATGCTTCCCTTGGGTAATATTATCAGGCAACATGGTATTAATTTTCATCACTATGCAGATGATACTCAGATTTACTTATCCATGAAGCCCGATGAAACCAATCAGTCCTTTAGATTACAAAGATGTCTTGAAGACATAAAGACCTGGATGACTTTACATTTTCTCCTTTTAAACTCAGACAGACTGAGGTCGTTGTCTTCAGAAACCGGCCTCAGAAACTTAGAACAAATTTGTCTAGCTTTGTAATTAATCTGGATGGCATTAATTATATTCACTATATTAATATATTAATTTTAAAACATCTCTGAAACTTTGCTGATTCAAAGCCTGCCATTTGCAGAAATGCTTGCATGGATGTTTTTTGTGTTTTTATAATTTAATGTTTTTATTTTTTGTTTGGAAACATTACATCTAAAATAATATCTTTGTACAGTTTTTAATTATAATTTAATGTTGCTTATTTAAGTTTGAGGATTTTCATTTTTAAAACAAATAATTAAATAAAATGTATTTTTGTGTTTGAATATTCACCTCAGAATGAAAAATTGGGTGTCTAGATAATACACTGACCACCCCCCATAAATAAATGATAAATAAATACAGATAAGCATCAATACTTGTTGCCTTTATTATGGGATTAAATTAATTTCCTGTGTAGTGGGGAAAAGAGTTCAGGACTGACCCGGTCAGAATGTACTAGGAAAAGAATGTTCTGGAAACTGGATAAACTAGGACCATCTGTTTTCAATCAGACCAGCAGTTTGCACAAGATCCAGGGAAAGTAAACGTGAATATTGCCCAGATATGGATAAGATGAATTGTTTCTCTGTGTGTGTGTATGGCAAGGCATGACGTCAGCAGGTAAGTGGGCTGATTGTATTAATACTGGGTATCTGTTGGGAGCAGGCAGTCCCGTCCTGGTTCTTGCGGGCTGTCCACTCCGGTTGTTCTACTTGCACTTACTTTAATAAACTTTACTTTTGAGCAATAATTCGGCATCTAAGACTTTGTCTGGCTGATACGGGGCGCCAGTAACCATGTCCGTGGAGCCGGGGATTTCCTGGAGTCCGCAAGAGCGCGGTGAGTCTGACTCAGCCTCTGTCGGGCAGCTGGGGCGGAGATTCTCTTAAAGAAATCTGATGTGGACAGCACCTTCTGATAAATTACGCTAGATTAAGTTTAAGAATAATTAAAGCCTCGACACCTGCCGCATATGTGATTTTGTTCCTGATGTCATTGTTCTGTTAT
Source organism: Pseudomugil tenellus (assembly GCA_037177515.1). Classification (NCBI taxonomy): domain Eukaryota; kingdom Metazoa; phylum Chordata; class Actinopteri; order Atheriniformes; family Pseudomugilidae; genus Pseudomugil; species Pseudomugil tenellus. The sequence continues at coordinate 27,419,215 of JBAMHX010000010.1, forward strand.
GGAAACATTTTATTCAAGTCAGCTTTATTTGTATAGCCTAGCTTCAAAACAATGTCCTCTCAGGGTGCTTCACAGACATCAATTTGAGCCATTTCATAATGTTGCTAATGTTGACTGGGATCCAGTTTCCCATCCTGAGCTGCATGAGGCGACAGTGGGAAGGAAAACTTCTTCTATACTAAATTGACTACGTGCACAATATGGCGCCGGGTTACGTTCTAAAGCTGAATGCGTGTGCAAGTATTTCAGGTTTACTTATTATTTCATTGATTTGTTTGCAGATTATACTTTGTGACACACTTTTCAAAGAGTTAGAACGTCAGGCTTTTGTTTTTGTGTGCCTTTTTGTACACATTCTTCCCGTTTCAACAAGATGATAAGTTTTCATTCATTCCTTTTTTATCCGATCATCCGAGCTGAGTGGCTGAGGAAAGTCCAGAGGGACAACTTCCCCCCAACTAAAAACACCCAGGGTTGTTGTCGGCAATTCAATGCCACAGATCTAAACATGACTGCGGCGGGACTGAAACGGCTACAGAAGGGAAGCAATACCCGTTCTCTTCAGCTGGAATGGGTATCGATTACCTGCACCCAGACCCGGTGTTTGGGAATGGCCTGGTTCTGAAGTGGAGATGGAAACGGAGGTATTGTCAGTGGACCATGACTACTGTGTGGCTCCAGAAACAAAGATAAGAGCGTCTGAGCTGGATGATGAGAACGAGGCTTTACATCAGAAAATAGCAGAGCTGCAATGACAGGCGGAGACGCTGCAGCTACAGCAGCGCTTTAGATCAGAGCTCCTGTCTGGTTTGGATCAGGACATAGTATTGTTAATAATAAGAAGAATAATGTAGATGTCTTTTAGGAGCAATGAACTAGCAAGGAACTAACAAAATTATTTTTGGCCGTGATCGGAAGAAGCGAATGTCCTGATCTGAACAGAAAAAAGAAAATAATCAATCCTCCACATTTTTGTCAGCATGGCCCTAAAATTCTGTCGTGGTGAGTATGAACGTTTTCAGGAAAAAAATAAAGGAGAGACAGTGTGGGAGAAAATGGGAGTAAATGTGTAAGTTTTTATATTTTATTTATGCAAAACAGCAGCACGTTCAATGCATGCTCATCAAGATTATCAATTGGCTGGGCAAACACTTAAGATGAAGTATATAAATCAACCATTAAAGCGTGTGCACGTTTTATTTTATTGGTGATGTACGGTTTGATGATAACATGAATATATTCTAGAGAATATATATTGTGGAAAAAGTTAAATGCCCGAACAAATCAATGAAAGAGTGAGTAAACCAGAAGTAGTCGGCCACACACTCGGTGTCAGAACGTAACCTGGCACCATGTTGTCCACGTAGTCCATTATCTTTCGAGCATTTATAGCCTGAGTTTTGTTGCACACTGTGCAACTGTATAGTTATTAAAAGTATCACTGTCACAGAAAACACCATAAAGTACTCAAAGGAACATGTAGAAATTGCTGAGTCATAATATGTGCTTAAAGATACTAAACATGCACATCCAACATCTCATGGGGAGTTTTCTCCATCACTCCTGTATTTCACACATTTCCTCTAAAAATCTTCCACTAATGAACAAAATCACATTAAGGGTTCAATTAATCTAAAATATTTGGATATATTACACAGCTTTGTGGTTGCAAAACTTTAAAAAAACAGTAAAAAACAAATGTATAAATAAAAATAAAATGTGTTTTAATTAAAGTTAAATGTTGCATTTAGACTCCTTCCCCCCAAACTTCTGGTTGGAGTCTTTCAGTAGCTCTGTGCCCGTTTGTTTGACTCCAGGCTAATTTGCATCCTCGCTGCTTTTGCGTGGACAGAAAAACAAGACAAACACTCCCACATGCTCCCATCCTCAAACAGTAAGCGTGACCTTGCTGCATCTCCACAGATGGTTTGTTTTGTGATGTTTGAACATTATTCATCGTTATGAAACAGCAAGAGGTGGTTGCCGAGTACGCCAGGCTGATCTTTCTGCACATCTGGATGACATCATCTCCACAGCGGCAGCTTCTGGAGGATGATCCAGAGGTTAAGAAGGATTTCTGGCTGCGGAAGGTTCCTGAATAAAATGACCCGGATGAGTATGAGCCGTTTCAATCCACTAAACAATTCTCAGTAACATTTCAGTGTGTTTTGTTATGGGAGATCTTACTTTATTAATGTGTTATTCATTTCACTTGTGAGAGAAAAATGGGCCTCAGCACCATGTTAAATGTCACATTGACATGTCAGAATGCATCATTTAATCTTATCATTTATGTCCTAGAACAACTAGGCCTAAATGATTATTCAGCACATTATATGTTTCTTATATCTGGACATGACTCCTATCTGTTGGTGACAACAGTGTCTGTGTTCTGTGACTCAGGGTCTTTAAATGAAGATGTTTCAAGTGACTGGTCAGAATTTGCTCCAGACTTCTGCTCTGTCAGATCTTTGGACCAAATCCTCCTGAATTGTAATTCTGTATTTGTCTGTTTTGTGTTTATGTTTGTCATATTCCTCTGATTGTTTTACTCATTGTTAATAATTCTCTGTTAATCTTTTTCACTTCAGAACCAGACTCCTCATCTTCGATAATCTAAAATTTCCGTTACAATGTATTATTCAGTTTGTTCTCAGTTCATTCTGCACACGTTTAGCCACCATCCCCTGCCCTGCAGTACACGCTGACATTCACCTCTACGGCCTTGTTTCCTTGTTCCTTACAGACTCATGCCTTTTAGCTGCTGGGAGGATGAGGAGCTACAGGTGAGAGTTGTCAGGTAATCAGCTCACCCAAACAGCTGCACCCTGACAATGCTCTGACAAAAGCAGGTATGCACATACTTTTTTTCTCCTTTTTTTTTTTTTTTATGCAATTTATTAATTTTATACATGAACTAAGTTTTACTTTACTTTTCAACACAAGGTAACAATTTGACATCTGAATAAATGTTAAAATAAACATGAATTAATTTAATAAACCTCTTAATCTTTCTTCTTGAACTGTTTTTGCTGTTTGGAAATGAAGTGAACTTTAAGAAGGTGTGACTCACGAAACGGACTGAACACTTTGCCAGTGAATGTAGGTCAGGTCTCATTTAGTGAAGAAGACAAATGTTTTATAGCTGACAGGTTTTCAGGAATAAATGGCAGCTAATGTCTTCCTTTGAAAGTGGAATGAGCTCCGATAATTTAACCAGGCTGACAGCAGTGTGACAAATGGAAAGTAGAGAGGCAGTGTGTGTCCTTTTTAAATTCTAACACAGTTTAAAAACAGCACACGGTTATAATCCTTTAAGAAATCCCTTCTGCACGACTCGGTACCTGCTTCTCTTTCTACACCAAACAAATTGAATGAAGCAAAACAGATAAAATTTATTTTGTTTGTTAATTCAGAACCAGAGCCTGTCAGCGACACCGTTTACATGAGACTTTTAAATCCCAATAAAAGTTAATTCTGCTTTAAACAGACAAAAAGTAACCATGTAAACACTTCTGAGTGGAATTTTTCATTCACATTGGCATGCAGGGAACTTCTGATTGCCAATTTTGCCTCCTTCCTTACTGCTTTTCTTCTGTGGGTCGAAATTATGCAAAAATAATAAAATCATAAAAACAGATAAACCTTTGTGTCCACCTGCGTTATCAATAACTGTCACAGACGGGTTTGAGGGAAACACAGCAATGTTTTATATCTCTAGTCTAACCTCCAGACTCTTGTTTTAACTTCCTTTTTATGTTTTATTTTAATATGTTTTGCTTGAATTGTTTGTCTGGCTGCTTATCGTCACCATAAAAACCTCAGCTGCCACGTTCCCAGTCTCTCCTGTCCCTGCACATTCAGAAGGGACGCTTTGGGGACATGCTCTGCACTAAAAACTAATGCACTGGGTTTCTTTTGTTTAGGAAAAATAACCAATTAACTACCTCAAATGTGTTTAAGCAGCTGTGAAATCTGCATTAGGAAGCTGGTTGCTTCAGTACCGACTGTACAAACAACTTCTTTCTGTAGGGACATTTTCACACCATCTGTACTGCGTGCTTTCCTGACTTAGTGGCTGAGCAGGGCCTGCACTGCCTCTGCATGGACTGCTGGAAGTGAGTTATTCTAAAAATGATGAAAGAAACATCTCAGACGGCAGAAATACAATGATTTTTTCATTTTCTGCCTGTTTTTGTTAAACTATGGTACTGGGTTAAGAGATCATGCATGAAAGCAGTTTCTGGTGCTGCTGTTGCTTTACTGAACCTCCAGACACATGAGAGGGCACATGAGGGCTTGGTGTGATTCACCTTGTCAGATTTCATATTTTCCAAATACATATGTACACATTTATAAAATATCTTTATTTCTAAAGAAGCACATTATAGTCTGTACAATGCTACCAGCAGCTTGTCAACAAACCGTCAGGTCATCTAAATCTGGACTGGTGGCTTATTTTATTAATTAAAAGAATATTTTATTGTATTGATTTCCTAACTTTTGCTCTATTAAAACTTATTGCATTAACTTCCGGTGAATATATAAAAAGCAATGTTTGAATTAATGATAGCTTGGCAAATAAATTGCTTGGCTTGACTGATGTCATGAGATACATTAAAATTTTCTCACGTTGTAACCTGAAGCAAATAAATAATAAGCTGTTAGAAAAATAGCTGTTATAGACTAGTACATAAAATACAAGATTCAATACTTTCATACTTTCATATGTATGAAACACTGATACTTATCTGAAATATTGATGCAACAAGCGTTTCTATTTCTGTCATTTCTGTCAACACTTATAACCAATCAGCCAATCACATGCCTTCCTGGAAGTCCAGTTATGCGACACCTTCATAGTGACATCAGCTTTTGTTTGTTTCCTGATAAATGAACCTAATTTCATTGAGGACCAATTCAATTAACCCGAGGCCAAGCGGAGCTCTGAGTGCTGTTCTGCAGCAGCGAAGGGATTCTAATGACATGATGCATCGTTAGCAGTAGCTTACCCACGCATCAATATATTCTTTGTCCTTTTGTCACCTGCTAAGGTTTTAAAGCATTAAGCGATGCAGAAATAATGCAGGAGAGAGAGAAGTGAAGAAACATGACTTTAAATGGCTAACATGCTAGGAAGCTATCGCTGAGGTTGAATTGTGATGGATGGTTCAGTTAACGCAGAGCCGCTTTGTCGTTCAGAGACTAAAGAAAAGCAAATGCAGATAATGTGACATAAAAATGGGGCCTGGAAGAAGTTGATTAACAGGATGGGGAGTGCATAATATGATGAATGTACTGTAACTGAAACGGCAACATGTTTCTGTAATAATGCAGCGTCTGCATGAAGAACAGTTTGCTGGGATTAAAGTGGATTAGCCTGTCAGATCTGAGAGCAACTGTCTGCTTGTGTCAAAAAAATCATGTCAAATCATTTAGAGGGTTGTTTGTTAGAGAGGATGCTTACTTCAACCGTTTTACATGACAAACAGGCACTTTAGTGGATTTCCACACAAACACATTTTTACAGTGTGACAGTTTGTTTGTGTGGATCTGAGCAGGTACGAATGGATTGTTCTGTGTAATTTAACCTTTTTCTGTTCCATGTGTCTCTTTTTATATGCTATTATATATGGTGCTGATGGCATATGACTGAGCTGTGTCAGACATACATTCATGTTCATAACATTTGGAAAACAGCCAGTGCTAGAACGGAAACCCACCAACATTATGCTAATTTTAATAGATGTGACCCAGAAATGTAACAGCTGTTTAATGTGTGTTTCATATGTTTTCTATTAAATAAATGAGGATGTGTGCAGACTGAATGAAAACAGGATTTTTTTCTTTCATTTCTGCAGTGTGTGTGTGTTTGTGTGTGTGTTTGTGTGTGTGTTTGTGTGTGTTCGTGCGCGCATCGCACAAGACAGACAGATGCCAAAGAAAGTTCAGAAAGGTGGTCACGTGACACTTTTGTATCCAACATTTTGCTCATCTGCATGCTGCAAGACATCCACACTGAAAGCACTCTTTTGGCACCCAAACGACATTGTTTACCCCAATTATCATTTTAATCACTCTTCCTTTCGAGGTCATCATCATGCAAATCTTGTTATATAGTTGGTGTTCATCATCCAGCTGGAAGGCTTAAAGACGGAGGAGACTCCTTCTTTCTGCTGCACGTTGGTGAATAAACACACATTTGTGACCTTGTCAAACTTCTGTTAGCTTGTAATGTGTAGCTTGTTGTCCAACCTCAACATGGGAATTTCTCCTTCCAGTTTTAGGTCACAGTTAAGTTTCCAGCTTTCCCCCCCATCTCACCTGATCGTTCTTCCTAATCAGCACACCTGATTCCACTTCTCTGTCCACTTCAGCTGAATTTATCTCTCAACTTTTTTGCATTTCTTCACCTTCTTTTGAAACTATCCTGTCTCATATGTTTTTATTGTTATTTTCAGAGCAGTAAACCCAAAAGCCTGATGTTTAAATGATGAAAAAACAACATTGTATGTATAAAAAAGGGTTGAATTTGCACACAGCTAACTTTTTTGTAAGATAATATGCATGTTTAATCCTCAAACTATGACCAAATCTGCGTATTTTAACTCCAAACTGGCAGTAATTAGTAACATAGCAGCATTATTTATGCAGCTTATTTTTATCTGACAACAAATTGACTCAACAGTTATCATCACAAGTGTAGATTGAACGAATCTTATGAAGGAGCTTATTTGTGTAAGAGCACTGACTTAAAGTCATGAATGTTGGTGTCTGTGTGTCTTTTGCGAGACGCAGAGTACACCTGGACAGGTCTCTACTCTGTTCCATGTATATACTCTGTTTTGGAAATAAACATTACAGAACTTTATAATTAATGATCAGAGTTATGCAGATGATAATTAGCTTTATGTCTCTGTCACCGGACGACTGAAACAGATGTGTTTGTATTAAATAAACACCTGGATCAGAAAGAATTAGGGGACTCAGGCTCTTGAAGTGCTGATGGACTTGGGTCGGACATCTAAAACATCTTTTAAACAACTCAGAAATTTCAACCAGTTTTTTTTTTAGGAGAAACTCCTCCTTGCATCCATGTGCAGACTGAATTAGTGTAAAAACATCTGCAGCTCATCCAGATGCTGGAGCTTTAACTGGGACTAAGATCTGTTTGCATTCATTGTCTTTTTCGGTTGGTCGCTGATTTATGTCCTACAAAGTGTTTTTGCCTGCAGGATGATGAGCGTTTCTGAATACTGAGGCAATCATGTCATTAATTAGAGCAGGGACCGGGGGGGGGGGGGGGAAGGGGGGGGGGCCCAGTCTTCCCCCTCTCTGAGGACCACCATCTGAAGTTCAGCTTTTCTTTCAGCCCAGTTTTTGTTTTT
>JBAMHX010000010.1:27439182-27449407 GCA_037177515.1 Pseudomugil tenellus
ATAGATTAGTGCAGTCGAACTGCTGTAGTGTATTTGGGCACAGGTGTTGCCTGCAGTGCTAGGTGCATTTTTTTTTTTTTTTTCCTATGTTGATTAGATCTGAGTTTCTGCAAAGAGCTGGACTCTGGTATCCACCAGAGTTGCCTCGTGCGATTTGCTTAAAGGTCCCATATTGAGCAAAATGGACTTTTGTGAGCTTTATGAGACTTTTAACCTTCTAATCGTGTTAATTGTACCATAAAACGATTTATATTTTCATCCATGCGTATCGTAGCTTTATGGGCGGCGACGCAGCTGTGGCCGACTTCTGATTCGTTTGTCATGGGTTCAGCTCCACTCTGTGTGAAGTCTGCATGTCGAAGTGTCCTTGAGCAAGGCACTGAACACTCAGTTACTCTTGGTGGCCAGGCGAACAGCTGTGTGTGTATGGCAGCTCTGCCGCCATCAGTGTGTGAATCTGTAAATGGTCATCGAGAGATAAAAAAAGGCCTATATAAGTGAATGCCATTTACCATTTATAGATTTGAAAAGAAGAGCCCTGCGGTCCGAACGAAGCCGCAGTGATCTGCCAGGAAGACCCAAAATGTACACTGTGTCCTCTAATATGGGTAATATGAAAACATAAACTTTATTTTTATTTGCATCATAGATATAACTGTGTTTTGTTGGTAGTTGTTGTGTGTTTGAGGCTAAGTGGTGAATTAAGATGGTAGTCATGGCGATTCCAGCGCTCTGGTCCTACTTTGCTTAAGTGCATGGACTAGATTCTGTGTGCTGCTCATATGGTAAGAACAAGCTTCCCATGCTGGCATGGTCACATAACGCTGCTCTACCCGTCTTAAATAAATCATCAGGATGGAGCAGAGTCAAGTGAAATCTGCTGCTACGGCGAGAGTAAAGACGTGGAAACCTGAAACCGCAGCATTTTCTGGGGATCCTGCGACAGAAATCTGTTACAGACTTTCTCATTTTATATCTGATGTAATTATAAATCATTAAAAAGGGGCATAATATTTGCTCGGTTTCAGATTGCAACTGATAACTCAGATATCAGACCCTGTTTTCTATGTTTTGTCATGTTTCTCCATAGTATCAGCAATCCTTGGCAAATTGGGACCATTAAAACCATTAAATGCATGTGAACTGGGACCATTAGCTCCACACAGAGGACTTTTTACATAATGTGTTACCTGAACTTACAATCTGTGGTAGATATGCGCGGTTTAAGAGTCAAAGCGAGGAAGCAGATTTAATCAGACTGTGAAGGTAACCTGCCCTGTAGCTGGTTATGCTATGTTCTAAGCGAATGCCGACCTGGACTCCTCAGAAGGGAGCCACCGCTTTGACTTAAAGAATTTTGGCTTCAGGCTCATTACAGCTCATGAAGCCATTAATCTTTCTTTGCAGTGCACCCCCTCAGAGCTTCTAAGGAGCTCTGAAGGGAAGGGTTTGCTTGTTTGTGTGGCTGCTAGGTGCGAAAATCCCCAGCCTCTCCAGAATGAGTTATTCCACCTTTTTTAATGGAATTCTCTGTGCATTTGACAGACAGTGACAGCAAATTCTCCAGTGTGCAGTCTGGTAAGCAAACATCCCCTCAAGGTCAGTTTTGCTAAATAAACTCTGATGGACTAAATAGTGGGTGTCGGCTTATAACTTTAGTTATAAATTGTTAGAAAAAACAATGTTTTTATTCAGCTTTGGGCCAAGCAGTGACATCTTGGTTGTTACAGGTTGAAAATTAGCTTCAGCAACTTATCTTTGGCTGTATATTTGCAGTAATAACACATCCAAGTGAATAAAGAAGTCTGTTCCCTGTGCTCTGACCTCGGCCAGGGGACACTGGAGGTGCTTCAACACCTGTTACCCTTTGATTTTATCCTCTGCAGTTGTCAAACTTTCATATGAAACAGAGATTTCCGAGCTACTGAGCTCATAGCTGCATATAAGCCACACTTGCATGCACCAGCTCTACTGCCTCCTTCAACAGCTAGATCCATGCACTGTATCCATTTGTTTGTGTGTTTTCCATGATGAGGAGGTAAATAAAATGCAAAACCAGCCATAAAATGAATTATTGTTTCGACCACAGGATGAAAATGATGTGAAAGTAGCAGCTTATAGCCCAAAAATTACGGTACCCACATTTATCTTCCATGAAAGGCACCAATTCAAAACCCTGCAGGAATATTACAGTCCTCGTATGTTAATGTCAAATACACGGTGGTGCTTTGTTACCAGCCAGACTCTGAAAACCAGGAGCAACAATCTGGTGAAGCAACGTTCAGACGTTAACCGGGTGGCTCTAAATTCAGTCATGCAGATGAAATGCTGCTGTGACACTGAAGAAAATACAGATCTGCTTTTATCTGACAGTTAAATTTGGAATTGATGCATATTTCCTCATTAATGTGGAAAATATAATTTTTTTTCAGAAACTTTTCTTTTAATTTGGCTTTTTCTCCCCATATGTTTCCTTTTGTGTCATATTTCTATTATTCCCTCTTCGTCTCTTTTTGCAATGATCCACAATTTTCTTTCTAATTTGACTTTTATTCTTCTCACGTCTTTTTTTCATCTTGCCTTCTTTCTTTTGCCCCTTTTCTGGCTTCCTATCATGTCCATATGCCCCCTGCTGCTTTCCTCCCTCCCTGTTTCTCCTTTCATCCAGTCTTTCCTCCCCCAAGGGCCCGTCTTTCTACCTTCCTTTTTCCCTCCTCTCTTTTATTCTGTCAGCCTGCATCTCCTCCTCCCTTCCAGATCCTCTCCTCCAGGAGATGACAGGCTGAAGCAGGTTGTTATTAATCCAGTCCGTTCTCCCTGGGGTTTGTACAAGCTGAGTGACAGGAAGCCTCTCTAGGAGACTGCAAAGCCTCGGCGCCAATCCCCCCAGGAGGAGAGAGGAAACGCAGTGAAGGAAGAAAGGAAACCTTTCTAACCTTAGCCGAGTGTTTACCTCGGGACTTACAACAGGTAGGAACAGTGATATCAAAAAGTTTCCTGCTGGGGCTGCACACATAAATCATATGAGATCATGTTTGTTGGTGAGGAGGCAGACATTCATGCATGACTAAAAGGGGAACGAGGGAAATTAAACTGGTACATGAAGCTCAAATGCTGTAAAAATGTTCTTAAAGGTGTAAACGAGGAGTTCGGTCATCCAGATCTACCAGCCTGCAACACACCTGAATCAAATGAAGGGGGATGAGGGAACATTTCAGACATTTTGGACAAAACATGCAGCTAAAGGTTGCAGCATTGTAGCTCTCGAGGAGCAGATCTGATGTAAAACCTTCCTGTAACAATGTAGACTTTTGTACTTATCAGATGTTAAAATGCTGTATTTTCTGGTGTGTGTAGCATGCAATAGCATCTTTTATATATTTCTGTTTAGTCCAATGCAGAGATCATCCTGTTCTGTTGTAACATAAATATGCATTATTAATCTCACTGAAAGTGATGCAGGAACAACAGAAATGTACAAATGAACAGAAATGACCATTAATTAAAAAAAAAAAATCCTACGTCAGGGCTGTTCTATCCATCAGGTTTTCCATGTTTCCCTGCTCCAGCACAGCTGAATCAAATTAATGAATCATTGTCCAGAACCTGATTGGCTGTTAGATCCAGTTTGAATCAGTGGTGCTGAACCAGGAATAGCAAGAAAACCTGCTGGTTTGTGGAACTATAGGACCGAATAAGACGTGTCCTACGCTGTCTTGTTTCCTTCTGCTTGAACCAAACGGCCTCGCCGTGAAGGCTCCTCTGTGCCTGTCAGGCAAGTCTGGGGCAGGTTGATGGGTTTCATGTGTAGGGTTGGTTTCACCGGATCTTCCTGTGTGCTGCATGTTGGGCTTTTTGGTGCTAGGAGCTTTTTACTGACACATGAAGACAGGGTGATAAAAGAGACCACAAAGGAGAAAGAGTCATAACGCAGCTCTTCACATGCAATGACAGCTTATCATTAATCAGTGTTACTTCCAGATATATTTAGTCATTAGTGCAGCTCTGAGAAGTGATTGCTTTTGAAAAAGTACCAAGTGAGCCTCTGTTTTCACCTGAAAGGGGATTTTTTTCTTCTTCTCTCTTTTGAAAAACACAAATAATGGGTCTGATGCCAAATAAGGTGAATGTGAGCCTTTAGGATGTGTCTTTGTTCTGCAAATGTGATGGGAAGGAGGGAAACGCTGCAGCAAGGCCGCTACTTTCTGATGTAACAGGTTTTTTTGCAAAGAGCCAAATGATGTCCTAATAATGTTTAGGGTTTAAAATGACAAAGCTGCGACTGCTCAGAGCTGCAAATGAAGAGATGAAAAATGCAAAATGGAATAATAACAAACATGAGCTTTTAATGAAACTCATTACTAAATGAAACTCATTACGCCGTAGTGACACTCTAAGGGCCTGAATGCTTTCTCAGAGGTGCCACTAGGTGCAGAAACCTGCCAGTGAGTGAAGGATGTCCTCTTTCACGTCTCCTGCTCAGGCAGTGCAAGGACAGCTGTATGTTTGTAAAACAAAACACACACTCCCCCTATGTAAGTGTGTCTCCAGCCAATGACACAGCAGGTCACTCAGGTCCTTTATATTGGAGGAAAGAACCAAATGCAACACAGTCAATAAAAAATTTAAATATGTGTAAAAAGAAATGAAGAAAATATGAAATAAAGCAGCAAAACTTCAGAAAATTGAATCACTTGCAGTCAATAAAGTCAAATGGAGGCTGAATCATGGACATGTCTTCTTCTAGGGTGTCCAAAGTCTGTCCTCCAGGGCCGCTGTCCTGCAGGTTTTACATGTTTCCCTGCTCACATTAAATGGACCCAACAGCCAACAAGTTCTGATTCTCCAGTCAGGTGTGTGTGTTGGAGCAGGGACACATGGAAAACCTGCAGGACCGGAGCTGCACATTCCTGGTTTCTTATTGAAACAGATTAAAATTACTTTCAACTCAGAAAAACTTTAAATCCCGTTTAACAGAGTGAGGCATCGTTTCAGTGCGCATGTGTGTGCATCAGAAATTATTTCACCCCTTTCACTCCATCAGGCCACATTCCTCCTGCTGAACGATGCTTGGATGTGGAGGATGTGGTGTCTTTAGGAGGTTGTGAGGAGAGTGTTCTTGGCAGCACTTTTGTGCTCTTTATTTAGCATCTTCTGTATCTGAGACTGAATTTAACATTTCTTTCTTTCACCTCTCAGCAAGCTTCGTGTACTGATCTGCTGCTTTCACAAAGCATTTTAAGCTCATCTGGCAACAGTCTGGACACAGCTTCATGTTGGGAAAAGTGCTTATTTACTTAACACAACATCATTTCCATCCGTCGTGATGCTATTTAGAAGCATCTACAGGATCACATCAGGTAGAGGTGCAGGAAGGAATATTTAGGAGGGTCCGCAACACAATGCTGATCAGGATGGAGGAAATGGATAATCATACATGTGGGATATGTGAGGAGAAGGCAGCAGGTGCAGAAATAACAGGAAAATAATCATTATGAAAGCTTTCCACTCCAATGACAGCAGGCTTTTCAAAAAGGGTACCTCTCTGAGCTTCTACACATGCACGGTCCCTCCCGGGACGCTCCGGTCAGCAGATCAGCTGCTCAGAGGGAACAGGGCCTTTTCTGTGTCGGGACCACAGCTGTGGATCGCTCTGTTACTGCAGGTCAGACCGGAATTCTCACTGACAGGTTTAAATCCCTTCTTAAGACCCTCATTTGTTCTTTACTCCCCGATATCCTTTGTGAGAGCGCGATAACTCGAACAATTTTTACAGTTTGATACTCTGTATACCTTTTTACATCCCCAAGGGAACGACCTGGGTCAAGTTTGACCCAGGTCAGAGTTTGATAAGGTTTCTCCAACAGGTGGTGCTTTATGTATGAAAAATCATAATTTTGACTATATCTCTTGAACGGTTTGCCTCATTGACCTCACATTAAGTGCAAATAAAAAGTCCTGACCTCAGGATGCATCCTGTCCTGACATCATACATCATGCATCCAGCATCGAACGGCATGAAAGTCCCAGTAATGTAGAAAATGTAACAAATGACTTCCTGTCATGAAACAATATTATTACCATTACAAAACAGTTCAAATGTGTTAACGGAACCATCTTCTGGTTTCATTTCCGCCTCCGGGTTGTGCTTGCAGCAAAACCTTCACAGATGTGTCATAAAAATGCACAAAACCAAAGATCATTAAAAAAGAGTCGAGTGAAGATGAAAGAGAAGCAGAATCAACAAGCTGGGATGAAACTCTGCATACAACTGCTGAGAACAAAAGTTTAAAGCCTTATTAAAGACGTAGCAACGGTTTCCAGGCCGTGCTGGATCGTATTAATGGCTCAGTTGGTTCTGCTTATAAAAGAGTGATTGTGGAGCATAAATAAATCACCTGCATGCTGCGCGGATAAGGAGGCAGAGCTTTGATGTGAAATGCCTCCTGCATCTTTTACCTCTCTGGATGTTGAACGGCGTGTCATTTTTTTTTCTTGGTAAATGAATCTGATCTATCATGAAGAGACAAAACCATAATGACTCATCAACAGATTTCATGGCATGAAATATTCACACAGAGGGAATATGTCTCCAGCTGCGGACTGACTGACAGGATAGCCTGCAGCAGGGTGGCTTTCATGCTCCCCTGCTGATTAGCACTCAGCCCGCGTCCTCGTGGCTTCCCCAGCTGAAGCTAAAGCCAAGAAACCAGAATGTCAGACCCCAGAGACCTGTGTTGTCAGAGTCCCAGAGCTGAGCCTGAGGCCTCCAGCACGTCGCTTGGAGAGCATTTGTGCCAGCAGTCATTATTTATGGCTTCTTGTTTCACAGGGTCTAGCTCACATTAACTCCTGGGTTCGGCATGTTCCTCCTGGACCTGCAGACTCACTGCTTTCACCAGGCTGCCTGCTTGCTGTCAGAGACCAGCAGATTTCTGAGCTGGAAACTGCTGCATAATCAGATTAAAGCTGCTGTTTATTTATCCTCAGCCTGAGCTTTGAGTGCTCATAACAGATGCAACAGGAGTCATGGCTGCAAACGATCGGCATTTGGCAGCGTTGTAAAGAGCTGAGTCGTCTGAGATGCATCACTTATCAGAGTGTTTAGGTTCTGGGAAGCTCTCCAGCACGACTGCAGGGACTGGTTTTTAGAAAATGATGTAAAATGCAAGGCCAACAAATATTAACCCTGAAACAGAAACGGTTCTTTGAGCAACTATTATTTTAGTTTTCTACTCACTTGTTGATTGATTTAAGCTCTGTGATTGGTGGAAGGTCTTAGAGGAACATCATCATTCGTGGTGAAAATGGAGGTCTCTCAGCAGCAGAGCAGTAAATATTGATCTGTTTTAGAAAATGGGATATATAATGTCATCATGGATGTTTGTAGATTTACCACAGAGTCTCTGTAGAAACACAGCATGTTGTGGCTGGATTGTAATCCGCCTGGATGGGATATAACTTCTGTAGATCATCTAAAGGGTCAGATATTGATTAATTTACCCCACCGAGTTACACACTATTGCTAATGAGAAACTGATTATAAATAAATGATCTTGCTCAGGTGTAGTGATCCAGCTGCATTTTAAGGGTTAAAGCTTCTGAAGGTTTATTTGCTGCTGTTGATGTTTTTTCTTTTGTTTTCCAAAGCCTGAAAAAAGAAAATTTGGACACATTCATGCTGATGATGCTGCATATAAATGACAAAACAAACTGAACATTAATTAAAAAGAGTTGCTGGATTGAAAAGCGAAGCTGAATTCTTCTTCTGTAACTTTGATTTTACTGCTGAAGTTTTATATTTATATTTATATATAAGAGTACAGTTTAAAGGTAAAAGTTTAAATTGTCTCAGTAAGTCTGGTTTGACATTTATTTGGTGTTTGTGCAGCAGCGCGTCCTACACAGCCGGTATTTGAATCAGCACGTCTCCATGTCTCACTGTTAAGGTCTGTTGCAAAACTCAAGTGTTTTAAAAATCCTGCCTGTTTTTATCTGGCGGATCTGCTGCAGATGATGCTTCTAACTGTCCCTGAGACGCAGTAGAAATCCAGGCAGTTTTTTCAGTCATAGCTCCAAACATCTGGAATGATCTCTCCGCGTGTCAGTAGGCAACTTCCATCCCTGTTTTTAGATGTTTAAAACTCACTTTTCTTCTTTGGCTTTTAGGCAGGATCAAACCAGCTGTGATCTGTGTTTTTAGCTGTTTTATGTAGATATTCTTTGGGAAGTATGTTTTTGCTGTTTGGTCAGTTTAAATGAGTTGGTATCGTCAGTCGAAGAGCAGACGTCCATAAACAGAAATTATTCTTAATTCCACGTTTGGATTAGTGCAGTGAGACTACAGATGGAGAGTCTCCATGGAGACAAGTGATCAGCCTCCTTTGATTAATGGTTTTGTAATTAATTTATCTGACAAATTTGATGGTAAAACATGCTGTAATGTTGTCCCACATGATGGAATTGAAATCAGTGTATTGATCAGTGATGGATGCTCCTCCATTTGACATCCGAGCCGCAGGTTTCTGGGAGAGAAGAAGCACAGTTCCTGTCCCGAGCAGAGCTCCTTCAGAGACAGGCAGCACCCAAAGCATGAAGGAGCTGCAGGTTGTTGCTTCCTGCAGCAGTTAAACTGGAAACCAGCACTGGAACTTTCTGGGTGGTAAATGCACAGCTGGACTGGTCTGATTGCATGAACTGGGCTGTAGAAGCAAACCTGCTGAACTGCATTTAAAAGCTTTTAGCTCAACTGAAGAACAGCGAACACGTGTGAATTCACTGCAAACGCACCTGATGATGATGATGATGATGGTGGTTAATGGCATTCCTGCCTTTGGGGGCCGGAGAGGGGGGGTCTGAGTACAGGCGAATATTGATTCTGTGCACATTGTTGTGCAAATAGCTGAAATCCCGCTGCGTTCTTTTATCCTGCAATTCTTTTCTCCGTCTTTGACATCTGGATTGTTTTCTGACAGAGAGACGAAGCTATGCTGGAGGGTTTGACTCATTCCAGTCTGGCTGTCTGAGAGCGCACTCACGGCTTAGTGGTTTGTTTGGATACCAGTCTGAATACCTCCAAGAACAGCCAGGCTGCTTCACCTCTCAGCTTCGGTATTATGAGAATAGTTTTGCGCCGCTGCTTTGTGAGGAGTTTGAGTCTTCATGGAGCCTTTTAAACACATTTCTGTGTATAAACCACCAGATTATAAAAAGAAAAACGTTTAACTTTAAAGGTGGTCTGATGAGAGTTTGTGAGAATATTTTATAAAAACTGGAAAATGTCTGACCTCAACACATGAAAAGCACACAGAAGCTGCAGAAGCATTGCAAGGTTACGGCTTGTCACCCAACATAGGAGGCGCAGCCGCGGTCAGAGCCGCCGTTTGATTGGCAGGTAATTTACAGGAAATCTGGAGCAGAAAGTTGGACAAAAGCGTAAACAGAGAAAAACATCATTTTCTGAATGATGACTTTTCCAAACTGCTTTTCAGATTCTGCTGAGTATCAGTGGAGGGAGTGCTGGTAGCAGGCGATCACTGGTGCGTGCACGTGTGTAACGCAGGTGTAAAAAAGCCGTCTTATCAGCACGAAACACACACAGTTCTGTCACACATTTACCTGCTACATTAGATTTAGTTAAAACAGACCTGAGTCAGTACACACACAGGTGCACACACTGATAAATTACACACATATATTCACATTAACACACTATTTCCGGATGTAAGTTTGCTATTCGGCGAGGAAAGACGAGGTTAATAAAAGGCGCTTTGTTTGGCATTTTCTGTGCATGTGTAAGTAAAACTATCAATACATTCCAGGTTTTTCTCAGTATTTGGTATATTTAGGTAATAAAAGACTTTGAAAGAGTATATTAAGGGTAAATAAAGAATTTATTTGTACAACAATAAAATTCAAAGTAAATAAAAATATAAAACCCCAAAAGCATCAAAGGTGTGATGAAATGACAGCAACAGAATCACATAATAGGTAAATCTACTGAAAAGTGGGATCTGTTAAAGGTTGCAATGGATATTTCATCCAGCTGCTTGAGAATAAATGTTTTAAATTGGACTTAAAACATCTGGAAAAAGTTCTCTTGTCTGTTCTATTTCGTATAGGCTTCGCCCTTTAAGGCTATCGCTAGTGGTTTATCCCTTCGCGCGCATGCGCAGCACTGAAAAAACTTAGTCAACGCCCACCTGCTCGTGGGCCTCACCTCGGT
>JBAMHX010000010.1:27455631-27466744 GCA_037177515.1 Pseudomugil tenellus
TCTCTGGTTTGGTCTCTGGACTGGTCTCTGGTCTGGACTCTGTTCCGGACTCTGTTCTGGTCTCTGTTCTGGTCTCTTTTCTGGTCTCTGGTTTGGTCTCTGGTTTGGTCTCTGGACTGGTCTCTGGTCTGGACTCTGGTCTGGACTCTGGTCTGGTCTCCTGTCTGGACTAAGCCCCCATTCATTTCAAATTGTTTCATGCAATCACTTCAGGTTCTTCCTGCAGGCAGGCAGGCACAGCGACATAATATCTGTGGACAGCGGGGACATGAAAACCGTCCCCCAAGAGACCTTCCTCACGTTGTACAGAGAAAATGACCCAGTGGGCTGTAACCATGCATTTCTCAGGTGTACAGACACACAGTGCCGACCCAGTTTGGTGGCAGAATGAGACAACTGTCCCGCAGGACCAGTGCTCAGTCCATCCCACCCTCTGCACCAGGACCGTCCCTGAAGAGAAAGGGGACACAAGTAAGAACGAGAGATGGAAACACTGCGCATAATGTTCAGTAGAAAAATCAAATGTAAAGGAACTTGTCTTCATAGTTTTCATGCCACGAGTTATTTATGCTTTCCAGCAAGCCCAGTTTAATTATTCCCAGTATGTGAAACATCCCGACAGACATCTCTTCATATCAAAAAGTTTCCCTTGATACTTTTTTTTTTACCTTGAAACAAACAAAAAAAAAGCTGGCAGCTTAATCCCCGAACCCCCACCCAGCAGAGGAACCGGACTGTATGATGGGATGGAAATAATTCAGAGCGTTGTCTTGGTTTTATGAGTAAAGCCGCAGGAACAACGGCAGCAGGCAGGGAGATGACTGATGCAATGCACAGCCCTGTTACATTAACTCACATTTACCCAACTTCCTGCCCCCCCCTCCAAACGTAAAGACTAAACACCATCACCTCACCAAAAACGTGACGATTCCACATTATGCGAAACTGCTTTCTGTCCTCTGGAAGAATTCCACTCAGCCGGAGTGTAAAAGCAATTTAAACCCTCGCAAAACAAACGTGGCTGCAGGATTTACAGCAATGCTACATAATTCATGAGAAAAGTGGAAGTGAAGAGGACATGGAGGGAAATAACAGCTGAGATGGAATGAGGAGAAAAGAGCGAAAAGCTTTTAGATTTTCATGTTTAATATTCTCTCCTAAATCAGAGTTCAGTCAGTTTTGCTCTCATTTCAACCTAATTTGGGGGAAAATGATTAAACTGGTGAAAAGTGTTGCTGTACATACTGATTAAATGAGTATTTATAACATAAATAATGTAACTAAAGGACAACTGTTTGGTGTTATCATGCTTTACATTGAATTATTTTTTAACATAATGATAACTGTGCAGCTTCTCATAAAGGGCTCTTTCTCTGGTTGCAGATGGAAAAATTTGCTATGTTAAACTTCAGAATAGGCTACAGGAAGTTTCCTGCTGCACTAAAGGACTTGTCTTTTTCTGATTTCAACATCTCCTCGTTGGTTCATCTCTAAACCCGAAATAATTTCAGAATCTCAGCCAAGCATCCTTCGTGTCTCTCAGACATGTAAGATCCTATCAAATCACAGCACCTTGCTTCGAGCTCAGCTAGAAAGGGAAGTTGGATGAACAGCCTTCAACTTCCAGACTCTTCTCTGCTCCATCTGTTGGTTTAAATATGATCTCTACATTTAAGGTTAAGCCTAAGACAGTTCTTGCGACAGAGCTCCCGGTTGCTGCTGAATCAGGAGACTGAAGTGTCGTTTTAAGGCAGACCCCCCGTGATGCGCTGAGCTTATCTGCCGCTGCAGCTGCAGGTTTCTGCTCCTGCTGATGCCAAAAACCTGATCATTGCTGGTTGTTTAGTGAGTCCTAGAGCTTTGTGTTTCT
The DNA here is from genome assembly GCA_037177515.1 of Pseudomugil tenellus. Classification (NCBI taxonomy): domain Eukaryota; kingdom Metazoa; phylum Chordata; class Actinopteri; order Atheriniformes; family Pseudomugilidae; genus Pseudomugil; species Pseudomugil tenellus. Next base: position 27,457,502 of record JBAMHX010000010.1, read on the forward strand.
CTTGTGATCCCGTCATCCGAACCGGTCAAAGCAGGAGGTTCTCCGAGCTGATAGGTTCGTGTTACATGCAAATGAATTGTATTCTTATATAAATCCAATAAGTTCTGATATCTTAAAGTCCTACAAGGTGTGATCTGTAATGAGCAATAATTCATTTTCTCTTCACACCAGAGTTTAAAGCTGCTGAAAGTTAGAAAATCGAGTAATGTGTGATTTGTAACGCAGTGATGGTGATTTTAGCAAAACTCAGAAGTCATGACCTCAATGCAGAACTGGAGCAGCGATGCCTTTTTGTGCGTCCAGTGATTAAAAACACAGAGTATAACTGACTATTAGGATGAATCAATATTTCCGCAACATGACTTTGACAGAACTGATAGTGACATTTATGAAAAGATGGCATCGATGTGTCTGGAACAACATCAGCTTAAATGAAAGCTGCAGGGAGACGAGCCGTCTGAGGAGAAAGACGGAGAAAGGCTTGACAGAGAGGGAGAGAGAAACAATAAATAGAAAGACAGGCAGAGAAAGACGTGAAATATAGATTGTGATTGTGGTGATTTATGAGCGAGAACACAGGAGTGACAGCTTTTTTTCTTTTTTTCTGCCGCTCTATTCAGCCAAACTCCAGAAACCCAATTATGTCTGAAAAGCCTTTAATGTCTCCTATTACACCGCAGGCATCGCCGTCATTCAGCTCATTTCTGCAGCACGTTGTGAATATCAGCTGCAGCTCGCAGGGTCCTTATAAGCCACAAATGTTCTGTCGCCTTTCCGCTCTTTAGAGCGACCTGACTTTTAATGAATGAGGGGCCATTACAGTTATTTCAGGTCAGCGGCAACACAAGAATAGAGAAGAAAAATGTGGACGGTTCAGAATGGGATGATAAGCACATGGCTGTCCGGACAGCTGGGTGTCAGTCAGACAGATCAGGGGCCACTAAAACTGGACTTGTAATGATTTATGAAACCTCAAGTGTCCGTTTCCACCACAGCTTTCTCATATATTGCAAATGAGTTGAACTATTTACATGTGGAGGCTGCTGTGTGTGGCCTGAAGGCACAATTTACCTCAACAGGAGTGTGTGTTCGCTGATGCGGCAGGTGGCTGATGGTCTCCAACAGAAGCTAGATGAAATAAAAGCCATTACAGTGACCCGGTATCACTGAGGTGCGGGAAATATGTAGCTAACTTGGCATTTCTGCTCACTAAAAAAACTTTCTGATCATGTCATTTCATTGTGTTCATGTTGTTTTTTATTATAATCTTAATTTATTATTTAAATGATCTATTTCTGCTTTGATTTGCAACTGTAATTATTTCACCTTGATAGATATGTCACATTATTTCCTTTATCCTTTTGGGACCAAATTAAAAACTGACTGAATTTCGTGAAATTGATCTTTATACGTTTATTCTTCCCATACTTTTTTTTATTTCCATGAAATCTTTTCCTTTCTGTATTTAATTTTCTTTCAAGTGGTGTGTTTGCACAATGCCAAAGAGGAAACACATCAGCAACATGTTGGAGAAGCAACTGTGCAGGAAAGGTCAAAGGTCCTTTCTAAATGTTTTGTTGTGCATTATTTGGCAGGAAAAAGTACAAATTCATTACAGGAATCGTGTTGTTCAGCCAGAATCAGGTTGTGCAGAAAAAACCCTGTATCCCAGGCCTCATTTAGTATATTAATGCTAAAAACTAGTCTTTTTCATTTAAAGATACATGTATGGAGCTGAACCCTTTAATTTCAGTTGGCATACAGACATTATGTCTTCAGAACAGCCGCAGGTGTCCGATTATGAAGCTAAAAGGGTGTAAAGTGAATGTATCTTTCGATATGGCAGCAAAAAGACCAAGCTGAATTTATTTAGTAGAAATTACACCATGGCTTTATCATTCTCTCTATCAAGTCTTGGCTTCAGGAGAAAAAATATCAGCATTGAAACACACAACAAAAACTATTTACAGTATTGTTTGTAACCATTTAACTGCTATCTTCTTGACCAGCCGGAAACCAACTCCAACTAAGCTGCTTTTGGCATAAAAAAGAACTTCTTGGCATCATTTTCTTCTTTTCAGACACTCAAAGAGCTCTTAGCGGCTTCTGATTGGTCAGTTTAAGCTCGCTGATTGGTCGAATCTCAGTTCTAAAAAAAGGTATCTCAGCAAAAAAAAAAAAAAAAACAGTGGCCTTTAAAGAAGAACATATGAGTCAACATGAAGACTGTACAGACCAACCAAGATGAGTAAACAACAGGAGTTGAAATGGAGGATTACATCACACCACAGTGTCATCAGCATATAGTCGGACTGGGCATCTGTCATATCTGGAGTGTTCACAGAGCTGGATGTGTTTCTGGGAGCTGAGAGTACTTTGGACAGCTGAGCTAATTTTTTATCTTTGCTGTGATGAGAACAGATGACAGGCAGGCTGGTTTCTATGGCAACGTTAAGCTTGCAGGACAAGAGCTGATTGTCTGAAATTCTGACAGTTTCAGATACCAGTCCGCCTCTTAAAATCCTCCTTCATCTCTGCTGCTCCATTTTCTTTCATTCTTCAGTCTGGACACTGCTCTGCTTCTGATCTATAATGTATCAAACAACCCGAAGCAGAAAAACTAAACATGCAGCAAATGAAGCAAAGCTCATAAAACATGTGTCTGTTCACTCTCTTGCCTCACATTCAGCTTATCTTTGTCTTTGTGCAAATGTTAAACCGGATCTACTTTGATATGCTTTGTCTTCTTCAGTGATTTGATTAAAACGTCGTCCTTGCACTCCCTGTGCAGTTTTGTAGGAGAGACCATGTGCAAAAACATTAAAATAAAAGTCATGATGCTTCAGGCTGCAGAGTTCATTACACTGTAAAACAAATGATAAACTCACACTATTATTTTCTCTTGAGCGTAGATGAAAACGGGGTTATGTAATAACAATAAAGCAACAAACATCTCCCTGAGAAAATGATCTAACACATACCTGTATGTATATTACAGATTATTCAAGACAAGATTTACTTTTAAAGAGAACAAAGCAGCTCAAAAAGTCTCCTTGACATTTATTTAATGTAGATATTCATTTTTATTCTAAATGAAAACAAGTAAATGTTTTTAAAAGCACCAGGGACTCACCAGCATTGCTTACCTACCAGTAATGTTCTTGCATGACGTTGTTAACACCATTTCCAATCATTTACTGGTTAAAAACAGGTTTAATATAATGCTCATTCAGATCGAGGCTGGTTCTGTAGTGCACACACATTTAAAACAAAAACCTCAGTTTCAGTGTAAATATACACCACCAGTAAAACAAACATCAGCAAAAAACCACTACAGCAGAACTGTTTGTCCATTTAAAGAAGCCGTAGTAAAAACGGTGGCACAAATACGGCAGCTGCCATGCATGTGGACCCACTACAAGTATGTTTTTATTATTTATTTTATACGTGACTAATAGAAATGCAGTTGTCAATGTTTTATTTTTTCTATTTAGTTCCCCACTGTACTTTATTATTTCATTTATTGAAATATTTAAACTAAAACCACATAGTTGTTTATGTTTCCACAAACTGCTAATACGTATAACCCTCAGTTTTCCATGGAGATGCTTCAGTAACGAGCACAGACACATGTTGAAGGTTAGCATCAGCGTTAGCTCTTTGTTTTATATCCCGATGAGGAACAGCTGGACCATCTTCCTGATCATGATCTGAAACATCTGCAAGTGTCTCCAAGTGGAGCGTAGAGAGGGAAGTCCTGCATCGGAAATGCTGAGATGCTGCAGCTTCCGTTTGCATTTGCCGTGGCTCCTCCTGGCATCAAAACATCTTTCCAGACGATTGAAGCATGTGGTCAACGTGCTGTCAGTCAAGATTTTATTACTTTTTCACTCAATTGTCTTTTTGGGTCAATAAGTCATTGAGCTATCCTAAAACTTGATGGACAGTATCAAACTGTTTACTGGAGAATCTTGAAAAAGGAAAAACTTCTGCAGGATCAAAACATTTAAAAGAAAAACACCTGGATGAGTTTTTTTTTATCCTTCAAGTTTTTTAATAATTATAAATATAATACAACTGGAGCTTAAAAATAATTACAAGTAAAACCTTATAGGATTGATTAAATTAGGCTGGAATATCTGTTTGTTCCAGTTCTACACAGACTGATGGATGTCATGAATACTTCAGCAACCAAGCAGAAACTCGCTTCATGTCACATCTTTCATGCATATTTCTGGAGCTGCTGCCCAGCAGCGTCTTCCGGCTGTGAAATCACATTATACAACCTTTTTTTTTTAATCAGGGATGCTGCGTCACATGATATAGCAAGTTGATTTAATATGAACGTATACTGTAGCTGATTTAGAAAAACAAAAACAAATGAAACTGTTAAAGGACGTAAAATCTGATGTTTCCTTTTTGCCTTGTTTCTATTTTAAATTCTGCTTTTTCTACTGTTTTAATGTCTCTGTAAAGAGTGACTTATTTATTATTGTTCTATACAAATACATTTCATTTAGTGGTTGATTCATGGCTCAGATGCTTTTTTTGGTTTTTTTTAAACGTAATGAGCTTTTAATAAAACAGCATGATGTTGAATTTATGCTCAAACATTAAACAATTGTTTATTTGAAAGTAAAATTGTAGAGAAATTCAAATGAAGGTAATTTTATATTTTATAATCATTCTGACACCATTCAACAAGCAGATGTGTATATGAGAGTTATTAGTTTCTTTCTAGAGGCTGATTAAAGCCTCCCAACATGACGATCCAGCTGTTAGACACAGCCGAGGGAAACGTCTCTTCACTGGACATTTAAAAGCTGTTTCTTTATGACATGCACATGCGTAGGGGACAGATGCACAAAGTCTCCGTAGGTAGGATGAAATGTTAGAAAACCGGTCCTTTTATGATCAATAGCACCGTAAATATCCCTAAAAACATCCAGAAAGGAATCAGACATTTAAATATTTCCAACATGGCAACATTGTTGCTCCTGAGATGTCGTGCAGACAAACATCTGATTGTAGTTTATAAAAATGAACCTGGATCCCCCAGCTCCATATCCTTTTATTCTGCACAAATGTACAGTGTGAGGTGCAGAGATGAGGTGGGGGGGCTCCAAGCTGTGTTTGTGGAGCCCCGGCTTGTCCTGTTTGGCCCCCAGGTCGTGTGAATGAAGATGATTACACAGCAGCGAGGGAATGCTCCTTCCTCTGCTGTGCATGTGTGTTTACTGGGTATGTCTATCCCCACCGGACATATCAGTGTGTGTGTGTGTATGTGTGTGCTCAAATCTGTTGATTTAAAGTGTGTGTGTGTGTTTGGTAGTGTGTAAAGTGAGTGTTTCTGTTCCGGGGGGTATAAGCCATCCCTTGATAAGCTATCTGCAGCACCCAGACACTGTAACACAGCAGCGATAGATGCTGTTTATCACTGCAACAGTAGACCCCAGGGAGGTGGGGGGGATAAAAAAGAGGAAAAGAGATGGGGGGGACAAAAAAAGAGGAAAAGAGGTGGGGGGGGGGGGGACAAAAAGAGGAAAAGAGTAGAAAAAAAGAGAAAGAGAGGACACTGGGAAAAGCCCCTGGGAAGGAAGCAGAAGAGGAAGAGACCACAGAAAGATGGCTTCAGAAAACATCCATGAAATCTGCAGAAGAGACGAAATATTTATTTTAAAGAGACAAAAAGCTTAAAGAGCCAGAAGGATTCTTCTGGGTCTCACTTCAACTTTCCCGCTTTTAATCCCTGATAAAACTATCGCGTCTCCCAGGAGAGAAATATTCTCAGTTATCACAGCTTCTCTGTTTGCCGGGACACAAACCTTCTAGATTGTTCTTTAAAACTTCCCTGCAGTGCGCTGCGGCTCGTCCTGTGTGGTGATGAACGTCCGGACTCTGAGCCTGCATGAAGGCGAGCTGGGAGCGAGAACAACACATTGCAGGTGTTTTCAGGGTTAAAACTGTGTTTCTCCATGTTGTCCTGCAGGGGACGGAGGACGAAGACACAGGGACAATGTCTCTTTCTGGTTTAATAATGTGACTTCAGATGAGGTGAGTCATGCAGGTGGTCACGTTTAGCTGGAACTGGTCTGGTTCTGGATCCAGTAAACATATATCGTATGTAAAAATGTACACGTATTTACATTTTAAAGCTTCTAGAAATGACTCTGATCAGGTTAAAACACCAGATTTTTGCCTTTTAGAAACTAGATTTGAAAGATTCACTGATCTGGAAGATCAATTAAACTATGTAATTTTAATTGAATATTGTACATAATATAAAATTCTAAATATAAACATTACAAATCTATTTTTAGATATAAAGAAAATTTTAATTATTGGAGAAATAATAAATTGCCTAATTTATAAGTACATTTAAAAATATAAACTATTTATACCTTTACATATTTCATAATATAAAACTATTAGCTTTTATATTTTTATGTATAAAATATATAGAAAGAAATGAAATAAACCTATTCACATTTTTTTTATTTATATCAATATGTAATTGAGGCAAAATATATATTTTTTTCTGCATAAATGTCCGTTTTTTTATATTTTCCAGGATGAAAACTGATCTACACACACACACACACACACACACACACACACACACACACACACACACACACACACACACACACACACACACACACACTCCCTGTTCAGTTACTGGTATAAACATCTAATCAGCCAATCACATGGCAGCAACTCAACACATTTAGTCATGCAAACAACATGCTGAAGCATCTCTGAACACGCAACACGTCCAGCCTGGAAGCAGATGTTTTCCAGCTGCAGGACAACACACCGGGTTCCACTCCTGTAGATAACAACAGCAAACTGAGGCAACAATTCACACAGACTCCCCAGAACTGGCTTCCAGACATCGTCATACTTCCATCCATGCATCTTCTGCAGGGTGGTGATGGTGTGACTGTGCAACAGTGTGATGGTATGGGGGTGTGGTGGTGTAAAAGTGTGGCCCTGTGACGGTGTGGTGGTGTTACAGTGCAGCAGTGTAACGGTGCGCCGGGGTGGGACAGAGCAGACAGGGTTCGGTTTCTGGAACAAACCCTCAAAGAACTGCAGCTCTTCTGAAATGCAGCTGCTCTAAAACAAGCTTAAGAACTTTTTCCAAAACTACTTCTTCATTTCTCTTGTTTGGTTTGTTTGTAGTCATTATTTTCCTGAGACATTGGCTTTTACAGCTCCTGCACCTGCTGTTGGCCTTTAATGTTTTATGTAAAGCACTTTAAATGCTTTTGTACATGAAATGTGCCTCACAGATAAACTTGCTTATTTCTAAAACTACACTCTAAATATTTCAGTTCATGCAGAATTAATACTCCTTTTGCACTTTTCCTTCACTGCCTTGTTACTGTGTTGCTGGCGTCTGATCTGCTCAGTAGATGTAAAACAGCAGCAATGCCAACTGATTAAAAACAAGGTTCACAAAATCCTAGAAGGATCGTGCACGGAGGGGTCTGATTGGCCCAAAATTCAATCATTAAGATGTCACCATGACACCAAACACACAAAGAAATAAAATAACTGTTTGCTTATTATGTTTTTCTATAGCATACGCTGACATCAGACTGGGATCGTAAAAGCGGAGGCCTGCTGGGACAACAGATGCAGGAGAAGCAGAAAAAATTAGTTTAAAAGAACTCTATGATGGAAAAAGAGATGTGGGAACCGCAAAGCGATGGGAGTGATTGGGGATGTAAGATGTGAAGAAGGAGGAGAGGATGAGGAGAGGATCAGCAGAGAGAGGTCAAAGAGAGGTGAGAGGGTGATGGGAAGATTCAGAGTGAAGGGTGTGTTCAGGTGTCGTACGCTTTAATGTTTCTTACCCGGAACACACACTCCTGATCCATCCTGTTTGTGTGATGTGAAGCACCCCCCCCCCACACACACACACACACACACACTGAGACGATATAAAGAAATTTCTGTCTTGTGAGCTGGTTGTCGTGGAAACAAAGTGCATTCATGCTAAATTTTGTGTGGAAGTTTATTTTTTGAAACCTGGAGATATTTTAAAAAAAATTTCTGGTTTGATGAGTCATCATGGTTAATCGTTCTGTTCTACGATAAAATAAGCAAAAGGATGCAAACAGTTTGACATGCAGGAGCTCTGCTGGGAGAATCAAGCAGGAATTAAACAACCACTTGATGCCAACATTTATTTAATGTTATATAGAAACTCAATAAATAGTAAACAACAACTAAAAGAAAAAAACATGACTGTAATAAAACAAAATACAACTAAATATCAGCTGAGTAATAAGAATAAATTAAATGAATAGCAACAAAATGAAAAAACTAAATGTGTGAATAAACTGAATAACATAAATAAATTAATAACATAGAAAATAAATAGTCTCAACATCAATCACAGTGCTTCATTGCACATCTTTGCATATTTATTCCATTTTTTTCAGTCTGTGTTTCATAGTTTTTTTTTCTCAGATTGTGTTTTTTAATGTTATTGTGTTTGTTTTTATCAGCGCAGGCAGGAGAGGAACTAAACCTCGACTTTTACATCATTCTGATAATAAAACTTCAGGAAGAAAACAAAACATCTTTTTTAATGTTTTTCTAAAGCGATTTTATTTAAACTTCACTTATGGTTCAGTTGTTTTGCATTCACATCTCCCATCTTGACCTGTGCAGCCTTCGACCTGTCTCCTTCTTCCTGTCTGCAGTCACCTTCCCCAATTATCCTGTCATATCCCCTGGTGTGTGTGTGTGTGTGTGTGTTTGTGTGTGTGTGTGTGAAGGCCATAGTCACAGGTTCTCTGACATTCGAGTCCTCACAGATAATTGGATGTTGGGTCGTGACATCAAACAGCTGCCAGGGGAGGACATGGGGAGAGGAGGGAAGATGAAGAGAGCTACAGAATAATTTAGAATTTCATGCTGTTTCTGCTGCAGCTCTTAACAAGACTCTGAGAAAAACAATGTGAAAATGAATAAATAAAAAGCCGCAGTTCCACTTTGCTTTGTGTGTTTTTCAGCCAGAAGTCCAGCAAAATCTCTGAATTTCAGTTTTATTTTTTTTCTTTCCAGAAATAAACTTTTTTCATGTTCAGGTGCTTTTTTCTTGTTTATGAAAGACAGCAAATTGTATCTTTTTCCCCTGACTAGTTTAAACAGACAGACACACACACACACACACACACACACACACACACACACACACACACACACACACACACACACACACACACA
>JBAMHX010000010.1:27490704-27502672 GCA_037177515.1 Pseudomugil tenellus
CATCATCAGATACATGTGGTACACCAACAATTCTCTGACTGCAAAGACGTCTCTCAAATCTATTTACTCCCTCTTAACATCACATGTTACTAATATGCAGATGACATCCACATTTATTTACCTTTATATCTGCAGGAGCTCATTGTACATAGAACCTGCAGAGATGTTTGTGTGATGTTAAACATGGATGTAGATTAATTTAATCCATAAATGAGAACAAACAGAGGTCATAACCGTTGGGAAAACTGACCTGACCGTGATGCACAGGTGATGTTGGCTAGCAGGACGCAGCAGTGCTGTTCGCTGCTGATTAGCTGAAATCAGGTGAAAAGTTTATTTATTCATTTTGATGATGTGGTGCAGCCTCACAACTAAAAGTGTGCTGGTTTGCCTCAGGCATTGGCCTTTCTGTGTGGAGTTTGCATGCTCTTCCTGTGTTCCTGTATTCTCTCCGGGTTCCTCCCACCATCCAAAGACATGCATGTTAGGTTGATCAGTCATCCTAAGTGGTCATTAGGAGTGAATGTGAGTGTGTCTGCTTGTTCATCTCTGTGTGTTGCCTTGCGATGGACTGGTGGCCTGTCCAGGGTGTACTCTGTCTCTCCATCCATGAATGCTGAGAGATTCCAGCTACCTGCAAACTTTAGTTGGAATAAACGGTACAGATAACGGATGGATGAAAGTTTTATTCCAGCTGTAAACATCTGTCTCCTATGACTTTTTATTTGAAATGAATAATGAAAGCCCTGCTCATTTCCATGGAGATGAAGCCATGAAGTATTAGTGAAGTATTCTTTACTCTTCCTTTATACTATGTTGTATTTCTGCTGTTCGCTGGTTTTCAGGTAAAATAGTGGAATAAGATGAAATAGGAGGAAATGATGCAGAAATGGTGCAAATGGTTCATGGACATGAATGTAGAGATCATCATCCCTGCTCACATGTAATTATTCTTTGCAGAACAATATTATGTGGTGAATATATTTCCTACAGATCCTTTTCTGTGTTTGTTCGGGAATGTGGCCTGACGCCATGACGGGACCCCGATGTGCTGCAGAAGACAGTGGCGTTCCTTCATCAAGCCGCTTTCTGAATCCTTCATATGTCCGAGCAGCTGATCTGCTACGAATGAAACACGGTGGGAGATGCTAGAAAAATCCTCCACTTCTGTTCTTCAGTTCAGCACAATAAGATCAGTTTGTTTTTCCCCCAAATATTCCGACTCCGTGTATTAATTTCCCCGGGTCAGTCACGCCTCATCTGCAGTGGCTCTGTGCCCCCCAGCAGGGACCCCCCTCCAGCTTAGAAAACCTGCTAATTAAACCAGATGCATGACAGTCGCATCTGAACATGTCAAAACTTGACTGAGCATGACTGACCTGATTAATTTGCAACTGCATGTAATCTTGTTTATTAAGCACAAACTGAGGAGAAGGTTTATTTACTGTTTTATCTGTAAAGCGGCAGAAAAATCCTGCAGGAATAAAGCTCAGGTTGTTCATTTCCTGCATTTCCTCATGCATGGAGGTGGAGCCGCCTGTGTTTCTGTGTATTTCTGTGTAGTGTCGTGTTGAATTTAAGTACATATATCAGAGTCATGCATATGTTTATAGAACACATGTGTTTGTGATGGTGTTGTTTGTATGACTGGAACCTTTTTTAAAAGTACTGATAAGCAAAATGGCATCAAAGCTGCAAAACATTTGTGTCGCGTGTGTCACTGCGTTTCATGCTAATTATTTTAATGACTTGTACAGAAATGGAATAAAAGTTTTTCTTTATCTGTGTCTACAGACATCTGTGTGTGTGTGTGTGTGTGTGTGTGTGTGTGTCAACTTATCCATAAATCCTGTTTGTGTCCGTGCTGTTAAAGTGTCCGGGCCTGCTTTAGCTTCCTGTGCTGCTTGTGTTTAATGTTTTTGCTTCCCTGGTTAAACAGCCTTTTACTGGTGCTGTCCCAGTATGCACTGGAGAGACTGGAAACATGCTGCTTTTTTACCACAGGAAGCAGAACCAGGTGTGAATCAGACCTTTAATGGGAATATAGCTGCATAATAATAATAAAAAAACACGATGAACCATAAGAGATGCTAAAATTAGACATCTGACTGCATGCAGAGGCTTGTGAGCTGCAGAGTGGAAAACATGGAGCTGTTTAACCTGCAGCCGTCTTCCTGCTGGTGTGACGTCTCATGTCTTCCCCAGAAAAGCAACCGCTGCAAAACGGACAGAAGCACTAAAGCTATCCAACAAATTAAGACACGCTATCCAAAATGGCTGAAGGGAAAAGCTGCCTCGGTTTTTGGTAAAGCGGCTTCTGTCAAACTCACCTCTAATGTTTGACATGAGCTGAGGTCCGTATACAGCAACAAAACTGCCTGAGAGACTGCCATCCATTATTAATACTCATTTAAAATATGAATCAGTAAAACTGACCCATAGCATCCACATGCAACCTCTAGTGGTTGTCATGGAAACTTCATGAATGCTTCAAATGCATAATTAAATATTAAATATTAGTAAGTGGAGTATCAGCATTCACAATCTGTACAGTTTGAGAAATCTGAGGACAATGCGCTAGTGCACTGTAGCATTAGCATTAGAGTGAAGCGTTAGACTACAGCATTAGCATTAGACTGCAGCGTTTAGCCTGTAGCATTAGCATTAGCATTAGCGTGAAGCGTTAGACTGTAGCATTAGCATTAGATTGCAGCGTTTAGCCTGTAGCATTAGCATTAGCGTGAAGCGTTAGACTGTAGCATTAGCATTAGCACTCATAAAAAGCATCTGTAGGGACTTATTTCTGAATCACCTGCTGGTATTTATTTTATGAGTCATGCGGTTCTCCTCCAAAACAAACACACTAAATGCATTTGCAAAGTTCCAGAAAAAATTCTTTTATCCATAAAAACCAGTTTCAGATCAAGACTGAAGGGTTTAAAGGAGGATACTGATCTTTACGATAATCTATAGGAGGATATTTATCCATGTTGTATTAGCTTGATCCTCTTGTGATTTTGTCAGATACCAGTACTTGTCCCAGTATAAAGCCAGTAGACCTGTCAGGCAATCTGGTCTTCAGTTCCAGAGTCAGAATGAGACATGGAGAAGCTGCATTCAGCTTCTATGTTTCACATGTCTGGAACAAACTCCCAGAAAGCCCCAGATCGACTGGAGCAAGCAGGTTAAAGACCCACCTGTTCTCACCTGCATGAAGGTATTTTTTATTTAAAGTTCTGTTCACTTGAGTCCTGATCTGCATGTTTCTTTTAGCTATAATTGATTGTAATGTTCTTTCATTTCTTTCTTTTTTAAATGGTAAAAAATGATTTTCATGTTTTAATGTTTGTGTAAAGCTTTTGGAATCAGTCTGATGCTGAATTGTTCTGTGCAAATAAACGTGATGATGACACAAGTGAAGTTTTTCAACTCGATCCCAACAGAAAAAAATCTCAGAATTCTTTTTCACTTCCTCTACCTCTGCTCGTACTTATCATTCCTACATTTTATAACTTGTTTTCCTTGTTCCAGGACTTCCCCCCTCCCTGTTATCATATTGTTTTGTTTATAGCATTAGAGAGAAATGTGTGTTCTGTCTGGAAGTTCTCAGTGCAGAGGTGAATGTGGGAGATGTTCTGGGACAAAGGAACATCATTTAAGATGTTGTTTCAGAAGCGGGGGGAGTGTCTTCTGGGTACCAACTGGAATATTAAACATTAGTCATGAAAAATTGAAAGCGTCTTTCACAGGTTGTTTGTTGCATATTGAGCCATATTTCTAAAAGTACATTTCTTCTCAGACTTGGAGGCGAAAAGCAGCTCTGACATTCCTCTTAAAGACTTCCCGGCATCCATCAGCGCCCTCATAAAACATTTAAAGACTAAATCAATACACCATTTATAAAATAAATAAGAAACAAAAGCTATTTCCAGCCTGACGCTTTGTGAGCCAGCACGGTGGACAGGGTGGAGACCATCATCGTTCCTCTTCCACCTGCCTTCCTCTTGCTTTGTGACCCTGCAGCAGCTTCACACTGAATCCTGGAATTATGCATGATGAGTCTCATGTCCTGGCTTCATCGCTGCCACGCAGCTGAAATATTCATGTGCTAGTGTTCCAGGTGAAGTAGCAGACACAGGAGAAAAAGAAAACCGTCCCTGGCGCCATGGTGACAGCATCACTGCAAGCTGAGATGGCGCTGTAACCCAGGAGATGCAAACCTGTGTGTGAGCTCATCATGAGTTGGTTTACCGACATGCTAACCTTCTTCAGGCTTTGCTTGCTCTCCTACGCCACCTAGTGGACTGCTTACGCTTTAAAATTACACCCGTGGGTTTTGAACATCAGTCCAATATGAGCCCCGTCTCCCAGCTGCCTCCTTCTCCACCCTTTGGCTTCATAGAGTGGAGCAAGAACCCTCAGACACTCAAATAACGGCATTTTCCTTTTACTGAAGGTATCGTGATGTGTTTCGGCAGGTTGAGCGGCACCTTCTCTCAGGAAGGCCTTGTTCAGGTTGTCAGAGATTATATTCCACTAATGTCTTCCTCCTGGAGGACTTCCAGATTTTTCTCACCGTTTCATCTGGAACCTCTTTTAAAAATATGCTGTCACAATAAATTCAACTTTATTTGAATAGAATTACTTGATGACATCATCATCTCAAGCTACCTTACAGAAAAATTAGTTCAAGCCATTTAGATGTTAGTTAATCTTGAAATTCAGCAATATTAGGGGCGTGTCCTTTAGATTGACAGCAAAACATGTGCTAGCCTTTTTTGTTATCTGTCATTTTGACTGACGGGGTCATAATCTATTTTTAACCTTCGCTAAAATGATAACACAAAAATATAAATTAAATATAATTGTATTAAGTTATATCTTTTAAATTCTGGGTTAAAGAGGTGAACAGAAAATCTACACTATAGCAGACAAAATAGATACATATAGGCTAACCTTTTTTTCCGAAGTGATTAAACTGGCCGATATGAACAGTGAACGGCCGCTTCATCTGCTTTGACCTGAACGCACACGTTCTCACACGAAATGCGTGCCGCCTTCTGTGTAATCAAATGTCTCGAGTGGAATTGCTACAGAAGCTGTTGTCATGAGGTTTTTCTCGTTGCTGTTTTGATTTAGTTATGAAAGCTGAATCTGTGTTCTCAGCCACACCGGAATTACAAGCACTTCAGCCAAAGTCTCCTTTCACTGGCTTTAATAGGAGAAATACTGCTGCAGGGGCTCCTTCTGCACCAGCTGCTCCAGTCTGCGACCCGTCACAGACTTGCTCCAAAGCCCCCTAGTGGTTAGGGGTGTGAATCGCAATCAGACTTTTCCGTCACCGCTTTAAAAAAAAGGTCAACAACGGGAAATATCCGGTTAACGAGACCACCCCTATGTTTGATAATTGAACAATATTCAATATTCCATGTAGTTTTCCTGTGTTGCATATGCATAGATATCACAGAGAGGATGAACTGGTTCCATTTTGAGCCATTTGTCATTGTCAGGTTGGCCACCAGGAGGCGCTCGGGCTGCAAGGTGGCGGGGTGGTTAGCACTGCAGCCTCACAGCAAGCGGGTTGCCGGTTCGATCCCCGGCTCGGGAGGTTGCCTATCTGTGTGGAGTTTGCATGTTCTCCGCGTGTTAGCGTGGGTTCTCACCGGGTTCTCCGGCTTCCTCCCACAGTCCAAAGACATGCAGCTTGGGGATAGGCTGATTGGGGACTCTTAATTGCCCGTAGGTGTGTGTGCGTGTGGTTGTCTGTCTATATATGTGGCCCTGTGATAGGCTGGCGACCTGTCCAGGGTGTACCCCGCCTCTCGCCCTGTGTAGCTGGGGTTGGCTCCGGCCCCCCGCGACCCCATTCGGGAATAAGCAGTAGAAGATGGATGGATGGTTGCAACTCAGCTGTGAACTCTACACTGCCCTCTGGTGGATGTACCGATTAACAACCATGTTGGCAGTGTTGTTGCACGTTTACAACAATCGTACTGATTTGTGAAAGAACATTAATGACGCTTTGCACACTGAACTCTCTGCAAACCAAACCCAACCTTACCACTAGCACGCTTAATCTCTGAGCTATTAATTAACTCCCTGGAGAAGTTTTATTATTTAGAGACTGAACACATCTCCAGTCACATTAGATGAACATAACATTAACACCATTTTGCACGACTGGAGACACTCCTGACACACCAGTAAGGGTTGCCATGGCGTGTCCCTTAGATTTCACCAGTGATTGTCTCTCCTGGACATCAAATAGCGCCAGCATCTCCTGAGGAGCGATACCTCCTCCAGAAAGAGTTATCTGCAGACCGGGACGCCCTGCGGCACGCTCTCTAACATTAAAGCAAGGCGCAGGTCTGGTCCATAAATATATTTAGCATTTTCTGTGGAGTGATCTCAGCATTGCATATATTTCAACCCCAGAGTACACCTTGTCCTACCCCTTGAACACAGGAAGGGATTGAAGGAGCCTTGCACAGCTCTAAAGTTGCTTACCTGCTGAACTCCTCTAACGACTCTGTTTGCAGTGCTGCACCATTTTCACAGCTTTCCCCTCTACACCTCTGCTATTCTTTTAAAAGTGCCAGCACAGCACCATCCACACCGCACTCGTTACTTGTTTCTGTGTGTACATATTCTCTGCAGAGCTATGCTCAACTTAAGCTATTTCCACCCTGGTTTCTTTATCTGTATATGCTCAGCTCACAAGTGGGAGGAGGAGAGGACCAAAACAATGCACTTAGCTGCCTCCAGATCAAAAGCAGCATTTCATATGTGTGAATTCTTCCATCTTTCACAGTAAACAAGAGAAACAGGACAGAGGGAGCAACCAGACAGCAGGATGAAAGGACTGTGGAGAGGCATCAGACTCACTGTTTCCCACTGATGAGCTCCTCTTGACCAAACATCTGCAGGTATTTTGCAGAGCTAGTCCTGCTCTGCTCAATATGTTTGTGAAGCAGTGAGTGTTTTTGTGGAGCAGCGAGGCTGTGAACCTCCTCAGGTTTGCTTTTGAGCTGAGTCACAGTTGAAAAAGGAAGCCAGAGGGGATTTACTTCATCCTCAGCCAACAGACAAAGCACATCATTTCCCTGCTAAATGTAAGCTTTACAGTATCTCCAACTGTTTGTAACTTTTTAAAAGATGAACATTCGTTCTGGTAGTTCGGCAGAAGCAGATGGGCTGCAGCCACTATTGAAACACTGTTGTTGAAATGCAAATGAAAAAAGCAATGAAATCATTTTTATGACTCATATGTTGTGGTGAACATGTCCAGGGAGTATACTTGCCTCTGGCATGGCTCCAACTAGTTAGTGAGAACGTCTAATTCCAGCGAGGAAAGAACAGAGACCTTTTTTTTTCCAGCGGTTGTCATGGTGATTGTTGTTTCTGGATTCCATTGATGATGCTTTTTAAAGTCTTGGCGCTCATGGTTAACTCGGGGTTAACTAACTCTGTGTTAACTAAACTAACTCAGAACAGCTGTTGTGAAACGGAACCCCTGAGTTTCTCATATCAGGGATTATAAACTCTGAGTTATCTCTCAAACTCAGGGTTTGTTGAATTCTTTTTGTGAAACGGACCCCAGTTCATCTTCATCAGTTAGAGTTGGGTTAATATCAATATGAGTACTGAAAAATACTTTCCAGACCAGTGGAGAGACTTTCTCCAGTGAGTTCTGGTTCTTCTCACAGTGAGATTTGCCTGGAATACGTCACCAGGGAGGTGTCCTGACCAAACCACAGAGATCACACTGATGTTACACTTCCTGTCAGTTAAAGCCTTCATCTGATACAGTTTGGCAAAAGTTTGGTTTTAGGTCCAAAAATAGTGTTTGTATTGGAATAATGACCACAAATTAATTCAAATTATTATGACTTTTAGCAAATTTACCAGAATATACAATCTTATTTCTATCATTTTGCAAACACAACTACACAAGTACTTATAAATGTTTTTATGCTAATTTAATGAATATTTTTCTGTTTCAACCTCTTAAAAGTTGCCCTGGTTGTTGTCTGCACAGCTGGAATCGTCTGTAAGGTGTTGATAATGTGAAACATGGATTTGATCTTAATCTTATGTTGACAGCTCTCATCACAACGTAAGCACACGCCTCCATGTTGTCTGTATGTTATGTCACTTTGACATTTCATGAATAAGTAAAGCTGCTGAATAACAATTCCCTGCAACAGAGTTTGCATGTCATGTTACAAATCAAGGGTAGAAAAAGAAGGCAAATTTTTCTTTATTGAAGTAATAAAGTTGCCTTCAATTTATAACCACAGGCCGGTGTATAAAAGCTGCAGGACACAGATGAAAGGAACCTCATTAACACATGGAACAGAATGAAAAATCTGGTGTTTTATCCTCCAAAGTGCTTTTATGTAACTCAGAGCTCAGATTGATGGCAGTCGCCTAAGTTTTAGCTTGATGCTAACCACTTCTCTGACATACAAATTACCTGAAATATTTTCACTCTCACCTAATTATTGTCATTACTGTAATGCCGGTACATCTGTCTGTCACTTTAGTCAAGTAAATACAATAAACCTGCAGCACATCATTTGGCTAATTATCTTCAATCAAATTTGGGAGGTGTCTACTTAGTGAAATGAGCTGTGGAAACAATGGGCTGTGATTAAAACCTGCAGACTGGGCCAGACACCACACAAAACACTGATTTGCTTTGGCAGCTTTCAAACTTCCAAAAACTTTGAGTTGAGCGAGTCCAAACTTTTACAGTCCAAATGGTTTAATTTCAACAGAAACTGATGCCAAGTCACAGTAGAGGCAAAACGATAAATGTTGACTGTGGTCAACAAAATGTCAGCTTTTCCTTTTTCAGAGTACAAAACACTCTGATGTCTACCTGGCTTCACATCAGAGATTATTCCTGCTTTTAACAAGCTAAACAACCAGTTCATGCTTACTGGCAGCACTTCTCGCTGTGTGGAGTTTCTGGAATTTGGGAGTCAGTGGGGCCTCTGCTGGGAGGAACATTTTACTCAGTGAGAGCAGAAGTATCTCTCTAGTGTTAAAAAAGAAAAAGAACTGCCTGGGAAGATGTGCTCCTATTTTTAAACCTCAGAAAAGTATAAATCAGGTTCACAAGGAGCTGGAGTCCATCTTCTCCAAATCACCAAAGAAATATGCTAAAGCTAAGAATAAATGTTTTAAAAAGCTTCAGATTACTGGATTAAATAAAAATAAATAAACTATGATGTAGACATGAAGGCAAAGAGTCAACCAGCTGAGGGTTGGTAGGCCAGGTGGGGGCAATAATTCAGTTATAGGTCTCAGGCAGGCCCATGAGACAGAACGCAGGAAACCAAAAATGATCGCAGGTCAGTGACAGCAACATGTATTAATGTCCTGCAAATGTAAAGCAGGAAACTCTTTTCTTTTGGCCCATAAACATTATGCACATGTCTCGCTCCCCACAGACTCCACAGTCCGAGTCTGCCGTGTTGCAGTGCTGTTCAGAATCAGAATGCTGCTTCACAAACCCTGAGGCCAGCTAGCAGCACAATGCTAATGCTAAATGCTGCTCGCTGGCTTAATAAAATGTTTTTATTAAATCAATTTCACTTGTGTTGCATTTTCTGTTTTGTCCCAAATCCTGGAATCTACCATCCTTTTAGATGCTGCCTATGTCCGCACACCTGAATCAAATATCTGAATTCTGTCTTCTGCATGTCCTCCAGCTCTGCAGAAAGCTGCAGGTGTGCTGGACATGCCTCCAGGACCGAACTTGGGCCCCTCTGCTGTACAGCATAACCTCTCATTCATATCATACGCTGCTTCATGCAGCTACATGAAGGCTTTCCTACGACTCATGATGGATGCTTCTCCCTCCAGGCAGGAAGATTCAGACCTTTTCCTGTCTTTAAAGTGTGAAAGAACACAGGTTTAAAAACTCGCTTGTTTGCTGCAAAACACATCACTGAAAACATTCCCATCATTCCTAGTTTCCTCATTCCTTCCTCAGAGCTGAGAAACAACATATTCCTCCATAAAACCCAGAAAATGAGCGTTTAAGAGAATCAGCCTTGCTTTCAGGCTGAATGAGGCCGATCCCCGGTGAGCTCTCTGAAAGCACCTCTTCGTCTGAAACATCAAATCAAATGCATTCAAGTCTGGGAGCTGAAGTGGCAGCCGAACTGTAAACTGTCATTTTAATGCAGCGTGAGCACAAATCTTCCATCTGCTTACTCCACCGAGCTAACAGCTGAAGGAAGCCGTTGTTTTTATGAGCCGACCAATCTGATCGTGCAGCTACTGTAACGTCTTCGGGTGATTAATGAAGATGTGAAGCTTTCAGCTCTTAAGTTTTAATAGGCTCATAGCGTTACTTTCCTTTCAAGAACAACACTATCTGACAAACATCGACTATAATGAAGATTTTTCTCAAGTAAAGTAAATTCAAACGTTATTAATAAATAACCAATCTGTTCTGTACTACCCCAACCCACCAACATCTCATTTCATCTGATTGCTGGGATCCCAGTCACATTAAAACACAAAATACAGATATTTTATAAAAGTCTAATAAAGTTAAATGAGGTATAAGACAAAAACAGTTTACGTGGTCCTTCATTTATTGCTTAATTAATACGGCACCATTAAAGCATCTGTTCTGCAAAGAGAGAGCGGCCGTTCTGGACAAAGCTGTTGATTAAGGATTAAAAGGTTAAAAGCATTTTTGTGGAGCCAGAAAACATCACGGTGCTACATAATGACAACGTTTTCTAAAAGCAAGGTGCCAGCAGACAAACTGGGCTGTTTATTCTCTGTTCTTCACATCCTTCTCATTTCAGATGTAATGAGTAAAAAGCAGATCTAAGATCCACCACAAAGGATTTTATTATGAGCAGATAAGCTGCAGGAATTTTTAAAAAAGTTACAACAATGTCTCTGAAGGTCTCTTCTTATTTCCATCCTAATAAATAATCTGTTTATGCTGACGACTATGTGGTTTTTAAGAAACATTTGTGCATGATCTCTTAACTCTTCACTGCAGGTTAATTATGCTGACAGTTGTTTTTAATCATAAAGGCTGAAATAAAGACAATAAAAGGTTAACAGTACCGCGTCGCCCCGACCATCCGGGTACACATCCATTCATTTTTGTTCCTCAGCTGCTTCATGACTAGAAAATCTGTAGTCTATTCAAAGGTTTGCACTCAGATAAATGAATCCCTTCAGGTAAAGATGGGTTGAAAAGTAGCTTCTACCATTGAAAACATCCTTTCAAACAGATGCCTCAAGCTAACTGAGGCCACAGTGATTAATTAAAGATACACTGCTTATGTTCATCTCAACATAGTTGTTTGCACGTCTGCAATAAATGAACAAAGCAGAGAAAAGAGAATCCTAATTAGCTTTCATTTTCTTGTTTTCAAAGTGAAATCAGCTTTCACAACCAGAGGAAACAAACAAATTATAAATACAACACTTTCAAGGACTGCAAGCACAAAGAAAACCTCAAGTCGGGAGGTGGGGGTGCGTTTAATCTACTTGTGGATTTAGACCTTGCAGAAATGATTAATTGCTCCAAGAAACACCCAAATAGCATTTGTGTGGAAAGAAAAATGTGACGTGAAGGAATTAATGAATCATAATGCATAGCTCTGGAGAATAACAGACTGAATTAATGAGGTATGCCGTGACACCAGAAGGGTGTCAGATTGAGACAGAAGGAAACTAAAATGTCAACATTAACTTGTCCTTTAAAGGTGTGTAAGCTGTGTATTTAATCTTCCCATTTAGCACTTTTACTGTTTGCCATATTCTGTGCAAGCAGAGCTTTTAAAGGACAGGATGGGTAGCCATACAAGTAAATGACAGGATTTCCACACTCTGGGCTTTTCCCATCATTCCCATCATGCCACTCTGCAGCGTTTCCAGACTCTGGGCCTTTCCCATCATTCCCATCATACCACTCTGCAGGATT
>JBAMHX010000010.1:27502772-27513285 GCA_037177515.1 Pseudomugil tenellus
ACATGCATGATTCTAATGGTTACCCTGGACACATGCATGATTCTAATGGTTACCCTGGACACATGCATGATTCTAATGGTTACCCTGGACACATGCATGATTCTAATGCATTTCAGGAGGTCAGATGCTACAAACAGCCAAAATCCTCGCACCTTCCAAACATCCTGACTGCAGCATAACTCCAGTTGGACGTTGGGTATTGCTGCAGACTTCCAGCAGGATGATGCACAATGCCACGAAGCTCACATACTCTCTACAACGATGACTTCCCTGTCTTCCAGTGGAATGGGAGATTCTCATCCATGATGTGGTGGATTTAAGTCTGTTGGTATGTGTTTAGTCAGTGGTTTTCTTACTCTGCATTTTCTTAGTTGCTTAAATAAATCAAGTCATCTGCATCCCTGCTGCCCTCCTTGTCTGCATTTGGGTCCACACCCTCCAGCAATCCTGACACAGGGGAAGCATGGAATCAAACACCCAACGTTTTAGGTTGACAGGCAACAGCTCTTACCCCCCGAGCTAGAGCCTCCCTTTTTTAGATTGCAGGCAGCAATTTGTTGGCCAAAGTCGCAGCAATCAGATTGTTCTGTTGTAGTTGCGATCACAAATACTGGGCATGATCCTCATCTATAAAATGTTCTGGTATATCCTTTAGATCCAGGGAGATCTAAATCTTAATGACTTACAAATCTTATTAACCTTTTCTCTGGTTTCTCTTATTTAGGTTTCACCTAAATTAGGTTTCTCTCACAGAAAATGTTGAAATGTAACACAAACAAACACAAGCTTTCTGTAATCGGTTTGTTTCAGTGACTCATTTGCCAAAATGATCTAATAATAAAACAATTAATATTACACTACAATTAAAACTTGTTAAACATTATAGTTGCTGGACCATAAAGTCACCGATAAGCTGTCCCTCATTTAGGATGTTGTTTCTGTAGGCATTCTTTAATTATAACTAGGGTTAGGACATCCCTGCATCCCTGCATCAGACCCATTGCGATACGGATTCTGCCAAGGATCCATCTCTCTATCAAACCTGTTGATGTCCAGGTTCTAGTGAGAATTTATTTGATACTTCTGTAATTTAACAAGTCCTATCCCAAGCAACGTACATCCCTGAATGTCCGCAATACTCCATTCACCAATTCCCTAAAAGACACAATACAATAATATAAATCTTCACATGTTCAGTCACAAAGCTCCATCTGGTTTGGAAATGTTGAACCAGCCTGGTATGATGTCAGGACAGGATGCATCCTGAGGTCACGACCTTTTTTTGGCCTTGATTTGAACTCAATGAGAGAAATAGTTATAGAGATATAGCCAATAAAATCTGATTTTTCATGCATAAAGCTCCACCTGTTGAGGAAACCATAAATCCCAAAATGGTGATATTCAAGTCAGGTCGTCCCCTTGGGGAACTAAACAGGTATACTGAGTATCAAAATGTAAGAGGGAAAATTGTTCGAGTTATTGCGCTCACATGAAGGATATGAGACAGTGGCCGTCGTGATTTAACCATAATACCTTTGATACTCGGCAGTCGGGGACATAATTATTTAATTATTTACATATTTAAGTGCTTAATATTTTAGATTTTCTTGTTTTTTTACATTTATTTTGGTTTTGCTTTAACTTTTTATCTTCATTGTGTTCCTCATGGGAATCGTCCTCATCGAGTTCGAAGCATACTTGGTTTTCATTGGTTGTTGCCATGGAGATAGTTGCTGAGGTCTTGCACTGCAACCTTGGCTGTGATGGCTCGGACTGCAATTATTTTAGGTGGTTCCCATGGTGACACCGTCTGCATTCTTTGGGGCAGCTCTGGTGTGGATGGATCCCTCATACATTGTTTTTTTTACTGCACCTTCAAGCCAGATGTTTATTTCACTTATGTTTTATTTTAAGAGTGGTGGGGGTTGTTTATGTGCAGTATGTAGACGTGTATGTGTGAGAAAAAAACAGTATGACTAGGTGTGTAGAGTGAGTCAGAGACACACAGAGTGTGATGAAATTATCTTCTTTTATTATAATGTAAGGGTCAGTGCAGGTCGGTAAAGTTCATGTTTAGGGTCACAAGTTAGTAGTTTCAGAAAAATCTTCTCTGTCATGTTAAAAGTTTCAGATGTGATGTGGATCTGTCCTGGGCGACTCTCTTCCACCAAACTGAACCTTCTGCTGGTTTGTGAGTGTTTCTTAGTGGACATCATCCTCACACCCTTCATCTTCCCTCCTGTTTGCCGTCCAGGCTGCAGCACATAAATCATGGATAGAGCGTTAGGTCTCATATCTGTAGCTCCACTGAGAGGCTGCCCCATGCAAACACACACACACACACACACACTCTTTCCTTTTGCCTCTGGAGTGTAAATTATTCAGGGTGATATTAGAAAAAGGTCTTGTGTGTGGCTGCATTTATACCTCAGCTGCTCTCACATCAATATGTGATTTGCTGGCTGTGGTTCTCTCATCTTCTTTTTCATTGTTTTATATTTGACAATGTCATCTATTCCTGCTAGTTTTGGCCTTATGATAAAACAATATTTGAGTGTAAACCGTGTTTGTTCATTGTTTTATGCTCGTGTAAAGCTGCTGGCTATGAATCACAGTTCCTCCCCAGAGATAATAAAAATACCTACAACCTAAAATCTTGCATGTAGG
Organism: Pseudomugil tenellus; assembly: GCA_037177515.1. Classification (NCBI taxonomy): domain Eukaryota; kingdom Metazoa; phylum Chordata; class Actinopteri; order Atheriniformes; family Pseudomugilidae; genus Pseudomugil; species Pseudomugil tenellus. The sequence continues at coordinate 27,505,440 of JBAMHX010000010.1, forward strand.
AAGGTTTGTGTATTATATCTATTGTATTGTCTGTATTATAAAACATCACTGCAGGAAGAAGCTTCTGCCTGACTTTAAAAGTAGGCTTTTCATTGTCAACGTTGAACTTACAGGATCATTGTGTTACTGTCCACTGGAAACCCCACTGTCTGGTCTTTCACCTCACCTACTGGTCTTCAACCCTTCCTACTGGTCTCACGACCAATCCTTTTGTCTTCTATCTCACCTACTGGTCTTGAACTCTTCCTACTGGTTTCACAACCAATCTTTTGGTCTTCCAGCTCACCTAATGGTCTACCATCTCACCTACTGGTCTCCTACCAAGCCTACTGGTCTCCAACCCAGCCTACTGGTCTCCAACCCCACCTACTAGTTTTTCCCCCCACCTACTGGTCTCCAACCCCACCTACTAGTTTTCCACCCCACCTACTGGTTTTCCACCCCACCTACTGGTCTTCAACCAAGCCTATACTGGTCTCACCTGTGCATGTGTACATGATGGACAGGTGGGAAGATAAGGAATATGCTGACTGATTAAATAAGATATTATGTAAGAATATTACCTGAAACAACAGCCTTATATTAGGACTATTACGGACAAATCTGACCCCATCACAGCATGGTATAAGAAGATACATGATGGATAGGCAGAAGATCTTCAGATGAACACTGAAGGGCAAAAACCAGCAGTGGGGTAAACACTGAATATACTTCACTTACAGGATCAACGTCACATTATGACTGCAAAGTGTGAAGAATCAAGAATATGTGATGTGGTAAAGTTGATTTCCTGTTACATGCATCTTCACCATGTGCTAATATGACTTTCTAGGAGCATTTTTCATTATATTACTTGAAATCTCCTTCATGCCTCAATTGCAGCCAATTAATTAAATCCACAAATACAAAAATATATCTATTTAGCCCCCTGCGGCTCAAACACACAGTATCCAGTCATTTCAAGCAAGTCTTATGGTGATTTATCAAACTAAAGTACCATGTGTCACACAACCCTCGAACCCCTTTGGAGCACACATTCCTGGTTTCTGTTGGTCTCTGGTTACTTTGGTTTTCATCTGTTTATTGGCCAGTTTATCTCATAGGTTATCAGCACTTGCATGAACCTGGTTGATTTCTGAGCAACACAGTGAAAGCCTGGTTGATCACACTTCTCTCTATAAATGGAGCATGATTGGAAATGTTTTTTGAGGAACACACTCACATTAGGAGTTTGCTGCTATCCCTGCTAACATAACTAATTTTCAGGAGCCTTGTAAACCAAACGAACCACCATCAGGCACATCTAAAGCCTCTAAACAATATATCCATCTTTATTTCTCTCGGAAACAACAAACTTTTCTTACTGTATGATGGATCTTCCCCCTCTACAATGACAATCTATGTCTTTTTGAACAGGCACAAATTGTTCGCCTTGGGTCACAGTTAGAAGCTGTGTTTGTCTTGTGTTCATGCACTCATTTTTCAGAAAGAGAAGACCCAGCAGGGGAACTCTCTTCACATCAGTTTGGTGTAAAGGAGCCATTCAAAGTCTGTTGTGACTGAAACTGTGACACATTTTGAATTAAATACATGTATGCGTGATGATGATGATGCCAATACTGGCAATGTAATCTGCAACAGATGTCCAATACTCCCAAATGTTTTGCCAGTGGCCATTTTTTGTAGAACCTGGCTTCAGCAGTGTCTGAAGATGATTTCATTGCTCTTTCTTCATTTTTCTTCCTGTTTCTCTTCATTTTTCTGTTTGTTTTACATCTCCTTCTCCTACGCTGCATCTAGTTTCTGGTTTTCGTTTTTGGAAGCAACAACACTCATGAATACCGCTATTGTAGAGTGTCAATGCTAATATGCTACGTTTGGCCCAATGGCAGACAGTGATAAGATTTACAGAGGCAGACACGTAGGCTCTCAGCAGCTGGCACAACTATAAAGAATGCTGGGCACCAAATCTGTACTAATATGGAAACCTTGGCCCTGCTGGTAAGCATGTGGTGTTTTTACACACACAAAGGACCTGGCAGTGGTATAAAGAAATCTGGAGAAGCTGTTAGATTTGTTCTCATAGAATTGTGCTTCCTGTGGAAATTATTTTCTTCTGCAAATCTTTAGCTGACGATAAAAGAGAAAAATGTGCTCAAACACATTAACTGAATCATGCAGTCATTCATTCATTTATTTATTTTACAATTCAGGGTTGTGGGAATCTGGAGTCTATCCCAGCATTCACTGGGCAAATGATGGGGTACACCTGGACAGATCAGCAGTTCATCCCATGCATCATACAGTTTTAATGTTAGACACTTTCACAGGGGGACAAACTATTCATTTCACATTTGGGGGACAAAAAAGTTTCACATTAATTAACCTTTTTGGTTGTTTCTCTAAACCATTTTAGTCAGAATGTGATTATTTCAGGATGCTTTGTACCTAGTGAGGGTACCACTGACCAGTATGTCCTCAGCAGATGTGGCTGCTTCATTTATGTGTCAACCGTGTGTGATTTATATGTTTTTGATGGTCTTTATGTGTAATTTGCACATGTTCTTCACATGTAGATCACTTAAAAACTCACCAAAGATGCATTTGCTTATGTGGTTCACATGGTTTTCTGTGGGGATAAATGCACGTAGGGAGTCTGAGAGATGAAGGGTTACTATGAGCAACTTCAGCTTAAATGACGTACTGACATGTTCCGTCTAATAGCCTTTTCCATGCGCCATCCCAGCACTTACAGTGATGGAAAAGTTCAGCTGGTGCCCCTGTGGAACAACAGGTTCACGTGGCTGTATGAACACATACTGTATGGCTTATATTCCTGTAGTTTGCTATGTTTTCTAGTCAGAGCTGTGGCTGTGATGGTGGTGTAAGGAACATTTCTGGGATCATGTGGTGGTCTAAATGTTCAACCTCTGGAAGACAAAAAGTGATGAAGAAGTAATGGGAAAGGCATTGTATCGTACACAAAACCCATTTTCAGTACATAGTTCTTGTTTCATGTGTTGCTCCTGATGCAACAAGTCACTTAATAAAAGGTTCAAATGTATTGTGAGACCAGAGGAGTACATTTTGTGTGATAAGAGGGTTTACTTTGGCCAAAAGTCAAGTTTCCATAGTTGCAGATCTATACTTCCTCTGTAGGAAAACAGAGTAAAATCAATATAAGCTTTGGAAAGGTGGGGTTACTCAATTTCCCTCTGCTGGTCCAACTGCTCAGCAGCTGAGTCAGCTGAAACAGATGTAAATATGTTTGATTCAATTCTGCTTACTTTTCTTCTTTTTTATAAAAAATATGTATAATGAACAAACTGATTATGTTTTAATGCAATCTGCTCTTTATATTTTTATATTTTAGGGCAACTTTTACAGTTTCGAGAACAAAATCAGAACCCAAGCGATGAATATTTACTGAAAACAGTTGTGAGATGGATTGTAACATTTTCCGAAAGAGCTATCAACAGTATGCTTGAAGGCACGGATAAACAAGGTAAATTATTAACCTGTGTTTCTTCTAAGGCAGGCAGAAGACCACACTGGGAACCATATTAGGAGTAAAAGCCTGGAGAGGCTGCAGTCCAAGCATGAAAAGTTTGACTTTTCACTTTAGAGGTTCATTCATATGTAATTAGGAGACAGACAGGAGACATCTGGAAATGTCAACTATTACTATGAATTATTAAAGTGAAAATAACCTTTTCGGTTTTTAGTGGAGTCGCAGCACCCGGGGAAATATATAAACTTAATTCGTGCCCCATTTATTTTAAAAAAATCTGCAGGAAGAGATAAATGTCTTTTGTAATGAAAAGTGATTTTTCTATCATAGTCAGTTCAAGGAAAAATGCTCCGCTGGTGTTCGTATAACATCCCTTAATGTCTGCAAGTGATGTTCATTCTCAGTAATGACCCACAGTGGGTCAGCGGGGACGCTATTACCGAGCAAGCTTTGCGTCAAATGAGCAGACCTGAATGAACTTTTACAACATGTCAGCCATGCGACCGGCTCGAAGCTCCGCTCAGTTCAGCGGTGAAGAGACGAGGAATGCCAATCATCAAGATGAACAGCAAATCTGAAAACACTGGCACTGTTGCAGTGCAGGAAGCGGTCAAACATAATCATCAGTATGTGGAAGAAGGAACATTCAACAAACATCTGTAAAAGTTCACTGAAGTTGCACAACATTTCCGAACGCTCACTGAGAGAAGTCGATTCCCACCTGTGTGTTACATGGACAGGTTGAACTTTGACTGTTATTATTACTATCCATGCTGACTTCTTTTTCAAAGGAAAAACTTTCCTCCTTTTTTCCACTTATATCTTTAAAACACTCGCAAACCAATGCAGCGATGCAAAAACAACACTGAACATTTGCATTGAAGAAACAATCTTATCTGACTGCTGAGATGCAACAGCACAAGGTCCAACACGTTACAAGCAACAGAAGGCTTGCAAAAGGACCTCTCATTGTTTTTAACCCTTATAAATAATAATCACAAAACTGTTAAAGGATACCAATGTTTTAGATTTTAGATTGTGAGATTTTAAAGTTGATCTGGACATTTTTACGTGTATTTCCAATGTTACTCTTTCAAAAGAAAGTTTAGGAAAAGATCCAATCATACATTTGTTTCTGCTTACTTAAAATGTAGATAATTTTATTACATGTAAATTGATGCTTTTATAAAGCGAAGGGTAAAAGGAAATTCAGTTAAATGTGGAAATGTTGCAGCTGGATATTTTTCTTTTTCATTAATAATTATTTTTAATTACGTTGTTGTTCTTGGGGATTACGTCTGGCACCAAAGAAATGATTAAAATGGGTTGTGAAAGAAAGGGCAAGTAAAATATAAACAAATAATTTATATATTTAATTAATTAGTAAAGTAAAATATTTTTATTTTTATGTCTTTTTCCATCAGACCGCTTCAATGCACCAGCAAGCAAAGTATCAAAGTTAAAACTCCACTCGCATCACCTTTCCATTCCTTTACCTCCTGCATCACTTCCTCTGTAGTTGTGTTTCCATCAACATGCAGGAAATCAGTCATCTCTTAAATCTGCCAAACATCAGAATAAAACCCAGTAAAACAACTTTTCAGATGTTTGTATGCTCAGCAAAATAAGCGCGGATTTCTACCTGTTACTTCATCTCTTAACAGTCGCATTGCTTTCAAGACTGGGAAAGTAATAAGAAGAATATCAAGGCATACATGCTACAAATATAATTTTCTGGAGTGAAATTAGTTCTAGCTGAGCATGTTTACCACAACTGGGGGGAAATGGAAGGCCAGATGTTGTACTGGAAGGAGAAAACCCGGCCAGTGCCGTTTTTTAAACATGTGACATCCTCTGAACACAACACTGTCAGAGCTGCATCAGCATGATGCTAAGAAACGTTAAATCACTAACATTTGCCACTATTAACAGCGAAGCCTGCTGGCCAAACTTTATTTTAATACACACTCAAAAAAATCCGGAGTGTGTGCAAACAGAAGCAGACGCTGGTGAGACAGATCAGTTCTTAGCTAAGAACTCCAAGAAATCCAAGATGCAGATTATAAGGAGAACCACATTCTTCAACGCGCCTCCTGGATGATTCAGCAACAGAGAGGAGAAGAAGAAGCCACATGGACAGAGCAAGGGGAGAGATGAGGTCAACGTTAGATTGTTTTCTACTGGCTGCAGTACAGGAGCAATCTGTTAGATTAGCCATCGATAAAAATCTGCCAAAGTTCTGCTGTGCCTTTAAGGGTCCAGATGAAGAGCGGGGAGGCTGTCTAGATGTAATTATGTAACTTTGTCTGATAAACACAAATTCATCTAACTTACGATGCATTGAGACACAGTGTTGTACATTTCCTGTTGTGTCCTACTCTTCCGTTTTAACAAAGCAAAGAAAAATCCCACGGAAGCTAAACAGTTTATAACCTCTCACAACTAACAGCTTTGTTTCTTTCCACTTGTGCCAGATAATTAATACTGTAACCTAGCCATTAACTCTAATTACCAAGGCTACAAAACATCAGCGGGATAAACACGATTGTGGTAAAACCCACCATGCTGTTCTGAGCAATAATTGGCTGAGCCTTCTGGGCCTTGTTCCATTAGGAAAGAGCGGTCATGCTTTCTTCCTGCAATTAGCTCCAAACTTTAATCCACATCTATTTCATTACAGTCATTTCAGCCATTTCAATAACCATAAACTAAGATGCTGATACGAGCTTCCTTGCTGGCTCCGTCTCCAAAGCCCTCCAGCTCTTTGGTGGCGACTCAGAGTCTGTTTGTGTGTGTGTGACTGATTGTTCACCTAATGTGTGTGTGTACTGGTCAGTCGGGGCATTCTTTGCATGTTAATCCTACTCTTTGCCTGAAAAGTCATTACAGAAGCCATCGCTCCAGCAATTAGGCACCAGAGTGTAATGTAGGTGTAGCCCACCTCCTATGTGTGTGTGTGTGTGTGTGTGTGTGTGTGTGAATTCAAACCCTGACTCTTTTCATTAGCGCTTAATTCTTTTGCAAAAGAAAAAGTTGTGGTGAGTGTGTGTCTGTGTGTTCTTGTGAGTTACGTGTGTGTAATCCCTTGTTAAGGATTACACACACGGTTTTTTGCTGTGAGGATGCTGAGGTGTGTGTGTTCCTCCTTTTGATGTGTGTGTGTGTGTGTGATTGTAGGACAGGAGTTATTCAGATTCAGCAGCAGATTCTGTTTTTTGATTAAAGGGGAAATTGAAGGCAAATCCTGAATATTAATAACTTTGTTCTCTCCTTCACTTGGTGACAGCTCTGCTATTTATAGATGTATTTAAGTGTGTGTGTGTTTCTTTCCATATCTCATAAAAACCAGTAAATATTATACATAAATTTTTAGAGGCACCTCACTAAGGAATGCTTCACCTTGTGCATCTGCATAATTCTTAATGCAGATGCACAAGGTGTCACCAGTATCCTTTCCCACTAAGTTTAGTGAGAACCAATTAGAACTTGGTTCATTGTTTGGTTTCCTTAACACAAACCCCGGTCTTCTTCCACAGATAGTACCTTTCATTGTCCTCTGGTTGTCAGAGGTACCAGTTCAGTTGCATGTGAACCTTATAGCGTTTCAGTTGCAGTGTGAAAGCAAATAAACCATCCAGTGAACCAAAGTGAGGAAGTGACGTGTAGCCTCTCCTGCTGCTCATTCTGGAAAGGTTCAGGTGAAAACCTTAATGTGTTTCAACCCCAAAGTAAAAACTGAATCCCAGAAACAACTTCTTGTTCCTGCATTGTTTACTTGCAGTTGTTTATGATCCTGGGAAATCGATTTACTAAATTTTTTTAACTTTTCTTTCTAATTTTCCCTTCGTCATCAGTGATTTTTTTGTAAGAAAGGAAAACCGCCTCCCACAGAGCCGTTGTGGTGAGTGTGGTGTGCTGCCAGACATGTTGAGTCCACTTGACTAATTTGCACTGAAAGCAAATGAAACCAAATATTTTGCCCCCTATGGCACCTTTGCTTGTTTTCTGTCTGTTATGAACCCACATAGGAACCACTTAATCTGCTTTGTGTTGTATCTAAAATAGCTTTCCATCTGTAAATATCTGATAAAAGCACCCGCATATGCCTGCAACAGAATATTTCTGTCAGTAACCCAAAAACCTTCTGTAGAATTTTAACTCTGATCAAGTATCATTGTGAACATAATGAACAGTTTACTGTTTCTGCTTTTTTGAAGATGATGTTGTTCTTTTTGCTTTGTTAGGTCTGTAGGAGACCGTTTTCCTGTCAAGGACGAGGACACTGGTTTCTTTAGATTGAGAAGAATATAAATTTAATAATGAAGATAAAAGAAG
>JBAMHX010000010.1:27552848-27578103 GCA_037177515.1 Pseudomugil tenellus
AAACCAGCGTACTACAGGCTGGTACGCATGCAGGAAGCTTTAAACCAGCGTACTACAGGCTGGTACGCATGCAGGACGCTTTAAACCAGCGTACTACAGGCTGGTACGCATGCAGGACGCTTTAAACCAGCGTACTACAGGCTGGTAAGCATGCAGGACGCTTTAAACCAGCGTACTACAGGCTGGTAAGCATGCAGGACGCTTTAAACCAGCGTACTACAGGCTGGTAAGCATGCAGGACGCTTTAAACCAGCGTACTACAGGCTGGTAAGCATGCAGGACGCTTTACACCAGTGGTTCTTTTCCTGGGTTTGGCTGTGGTGTTGTGACCTGCTTGGCCATCATTGGCTGGATTGTTTGATGTATTTGACTTGTGTCTGTGGTGATGATACATCATTTATTTTCTTTCCTGATACTTTAATACCTTCATACCAACTATGTTGAGTAAAAACAGAAAGTGGTGCAGTTATGTGCAACATGGATTCACATGTATCCCAGAACGTATTGTTTTATTGTGATAATATGGATCCTTTTGGGTCTGACGTAAAGTTTAAAAGTCCTGCAATGTGTTTGGATCTACCTGTACATTTGGAACAGGTGTTTTCACTAACAGGCTCCTTTACTTGGCAGATGAACTGGTCCCTGCTGGTTTGTTGACTGGTTGGAACAGCTGCCAATCGGGATTTCTACTTTCTGGACTTCTGGCTGGGCCAGCATCCTAATTGTATGACGCCAAGTTCAGCCATTCTAGTCGGGTACCAGCAAAACTAACATCAACACACATCTTGAAAAAAAAAGTTCAATAAAGAAGGGTTCTGGTATGAGAAAGCTGGAGTTGACATTAACATAAAAAGTCTTAGCAGAACAAGTTTACAGGGTGTGAAATGAGTGCATGTTTCTGCGGTTCATGGTTGAAGTTTTGCTGCATCTCATTACGCCGCCGACAACGCCCCGTTCTCCCCGTTCTACCCCTCCATCTGTTCTCTACATATTTATCTCCCTCTCAGTCCTTTTCTGAACACACATCACCGTCAAACATCCATCTAAACATCCTCAGAAAGCAAACACACACACACACTGAGCATCCATTATCATTCCATTTGGTGGAAACAAATGTTTAACATTGGGAGGCGCTAATGGCACGACTTTAAATGATGCATGATGGAGAACATGTGTATGAAAGAGGAGCCCAGGTGAGTCTCAGATCACACATCATTTATGAAAGCATCCAGAACTTCTGGTTCTTAGCTGGAAACATTGGAAAGCAAATGCAGTTATGTTTAAAAGCCAGATTTCCCAGCAGTCTGAACCTATTCTGGCTCTCAGGGTTTCATGGTTGTTCTCGCAACCTGTGGAATCATCATCTCAGCACCTGTAACGTCTTTAATCTTCCACTGTATTGTGATTGTTACGACCCAACACAGCAACTGGGTTTTGAGCCGCAACAACATAAGCTCTGCAAGAACGGTAAACTGCAAAAATGAATTTATTGACTACAAAAAGGGTAGATGGTACACAAATAAGTGGTAAAACCACAAGAGTTGGGGGTCAGTAAGCTGCTCAAAATAACAAAAAAATATAACATATACCTTATAAACATAAACTAGGATGGCCAGAATCCCCAAAGTACCAAAATGTACTGAAACAAAACAAATAAATGAGAAAAAAACTCGGATCATCAACAGGTTCTTTAAACCTACGCAGCTCCGACGCAGCAGCCAGACCATCACCGTGTCACGAGGAAGCAACATCCTGTTTTGTATCCGTTTCCCACATATTCAGTCTTGTGTCAGACTGGAAATCTGGTTTCATTGAGATGAAAGAAATTATCTCGTTAGTCGGGTTTTCCACAATCAGTCTTTGTGTTGTTTCCACAACAAGCTGACAGCAGAGATTTGGTGGATTATTTCCAACAGAAGGACAATTATCCCTCGTTTATTCTCCTCCTCAGCACTTGCACTCGTGTGTTCACCTGTACAGCTGTACCTGATTCTCTTTGTGTGTGTGTGTCTATGTGTGTGTGTGTGTGTGTGTGTGTGTGTGTGTGTGTGTGTGTGTGTGTGTGTGTGTGTGTGTGTGTGTGTGTGTGTGGCATTGGTTTTAATGTGGATTTAAAGCTGCACTGGAGAGAGGAGAGATGTGCAGAGACTCATGTTGCTGAGTCATGTTTGGTTTTGCTATCAAAGCGATTTCTATCTTGAGATGAAAAATAAACAGAAAATCTTGAATCGTGTTTGTAGTTTTTATTTCAGGAAAAAAAGACTCATGAAGTTTTTAAACTCACTGAAAGTCCCTGATCTGTTTAGAAAACTGAATTGTGGAATTTCTTTGCAGAGAAAATGTTTCACAAACTGTTCAAATTGATGTTAATAAAATACATTTTAGACATTGAAACATGCAGATAATTCCAGTTCCAGTTTACAATGCTGAATAAAGTTTATTTAGCTAATAATTAGTAATTATTTAATATTTACCATACACTGAGCTGGTTACACCCTGGAAAAACGGACCTTTTTAATTTGAATAAATGTGTTTTTTTTTTTTTTGCTTAATAAATTACATTTATTAGGATTATATTTTATTGAATTTTTAAAACCAAATTTAATTTACTGAATTTTCTTTTTTTTTTTTTACAAATGACTTAATGTTGCAGTGTGACGTCCTGCTTACTGGAAATATATTTATGGTTTATTTACTGTTGTTTGTTTTAATAATGTTAATGAGTCTGTCCTGCATGATATAGAACTAAAGAGACAGAAATGAGTCCATTTCCTGCACAAACATGTCAGATAAGGCAGGACTGATTGTAAGGACGCTTCAAGCTGCACCCTGCATTAAGCAGCGTACTGCTGAATCTGAAACTTCTCTTCTTCAATATTCTGTTAAAAAATTATTCATAACATCATCCAGTTATATTGATGTGAAGGTTGGAAGAAGAAATGGTGGCAGCAGGAATAAAACTCTCTGGTCAGGCCCGACTCTTCCAATACACCAGATTCCTGCTAAATGTCCTCAGCAGCTAATCCGATACCGGCGCAACATCCACCTGCTGGACAGCCGCCTGCATACAGGCTGGTTTACAGAGTTAAAACCAGTTTATCCAGATCGCTAAGGTCTGGGAAAGGCAAACAGGTAGCGGAGAGACTTACGGGTAAATCCTGGTTTGTCATACAGGCCTTTGGGGGCGTGGCCTAATTTGGAACTCCACCCCATAAGTTGTGTCAATGCAGCAACTGCTAGGTCCATGTTTGAGTGTTAATGTTTCACCGAAGCAAAGATTAGCTAAAGAAAAAGTATAGTTTGCGACACTTGAGTGACTCCTTTCCCTGTTCCTGTCAGGAAGAACCAAAGAGCTGTGTTTTCCTTTATTTTTCCCTCTGCGTCTCATCATTTTGAGTTTATTGGGTGGAAAAGTCTTTGGAAAAACAGCATCTTCTGTTCCTGAAGCAGAGTTTTGTGACAGCCGGCAGCATTTCATGTCCTCTCATTTCCCTGGTGGCTGGAGAGGGAACTGTTTTATTTATGATAACAAGAAAACGTGGCCACAGAATTTCATCCGGTCACGTCAACAACTTAACCTGAGCTGCAGCCGAACCAGCACGTCAGCATAACATCAACATCCAGCAACGTTATCGGCTCCTGGACTTATTGTTACTGCTCTTTTCACAGCAGGAACATTTGTGCGTGTTAAATAACTCGTCCCAGTGTGTTCATGTGTCTGCTGCATTTTCAGACATTAGGCTGTGAGTGTGTGTGATGATGTGTTTATTTTGAGGCTAATAATATTTTCTCTCCTGTGTCCTCATTAGGAGATATCACAGTGCTGTCATGTCAAACAGCGACATCCTCCATGCTGGAAAACTCCCACCAGCTCTGCGTATGTGCATTTACAGGCGAATCCACTCAGCACACACACACACACACACATGCAGAGCTGATGCCTTACCTTCCTCTGGATTTGAACTGCACACGTCAACTGTTTGGGGATTTGAAAAGGTTTCAAAGACGAGAAAGCGAATAAAAAAAAATGCTCCTTTTATGACGCAGATTGGGGCCTGAAGCACAGAACAAACTTGATTGTCTTAATGTGTCTGTGAGCGACTAATTGGAGCAAAATACAAACATGTTTGTAGTTCGTGCTGAAGGCGTGTTTGTTTTAAATTATTACTGATGAAAGTTCAGCGAGTTGATGCACATTTAGTTCCAGGAAGGAAGAAAACAGAGAACAGAATGGAAGTTTAAGGCTAAAGACAGAAAAACAGATCTTTTTACAGCTCGATCATGTAAAGAGTTAAATGAATTGATTCATTTATACGGCTTCATCACTGTAGATGATCGTTATTCCTGTCAAGGACGAGGAGTCTGGTTTCTTTGGATTGAGAAGAATATAAATTTAATAATGAAGAATAAAATAAGTTGAACATACATTAAACATTAAAACATGAGGGGACAAAATATTAAGACATACAGACATGGTACGAGGTTATAACCCGGGGAGAATCTTTCCAGAGATCTTTCGTCACACAGAAGTCTGGAACTATTCTGTCCTGGTCAGATAGGGGAGCTTTGTTTAAACACTTTGGTCACGTGCGTCAATCTGAGGCCTGTTCTTCGGCTACAATAAAACCGAGGTCTCATCTTAAACATTTACCTGATGGAAGGACGCCGGCCTTGCAGATGGTTTACTAAGGTCAGAATGACATCAGTTTAGGAGCCTTATGGTCGGACCTTTCAACTAGACATTAATTAAGAGCAACGTAATTAAGCTAATACATGAAACTCTACAATCACATAAACAGCTCTGTCCAATCAGCTTCATGCTTCCTCATATGAAAAATAGAGAAGACTTACAGAGAAAAAAACGGATAATTTCTGGGTTGAAGGAGGGAAATAAAGAAAAAAGACAGCAGACACTGTCTTCCAACCGGTCCAGCTGCAGGTTCAGGTCCATCTCAGCCTCCTTGCGCCTCCTCTCGGATCTTTTCTCTTCTGTATTGTTGAACCACAATGACACAGAACTGAACAGAACAGTTCAGTTCAGGATTCTCCAGTTGACTCAGAGCTCTTCTTCTCTGAGTTCCACCATAAAGGTTGTAAGTTACTCGGTTCCACAACACGCTGATGTGTTTTTGCACCTTGCCTGGGGGGGAATTACGGAGGGAGGTGTGGCTCAACAGTAAACCTTGAATTGAAGACAAGCTGAGTTGGGTTTAAACCAGGCGAGTCCAGGTCCGGTCCCAGTGATATCCTACAGAAATGCATAGCTTCCCAAACACACCTAAGAAAAACAGCTGAGTCATGGTTTCTGACCTTGGGCTGCTACTCCTTGCTAAACTTGCTCTGCAGAATGAAGGACTGAAATGACCTGATAGCTTTTCCCAGCTTGAAGGTCTGAGCGAATCCTTCATGAAGAGTCTTCCTCCCCTCTGCAGTCACTCTGCTCCTCATCTTCCTTTCAGGTTCAGTGCAAGGTTCCACGTGGGGACAAGCAGAGACGTTGGGTCCTTCCTCAACCCATCGTTGTATTCACTTTCTCTGAAAAGACCTGCTTTATGCAAGCGGGGGTGTTCTTTCGCTTTGTCTCTGTCCTCTGCTTGGTCCCAAGCGTTTTTTTTTTTGGACGTCCAGACAAACACAAAGCCTTGACCTCGCAGCCTCGGTTAAACGTAACGCTCTTTTTAAAAGATTGTTTCCATTAAAACTCTTGGAAAAATTGTTTACAGCTAGAGAAAGGCGTTTTAGCATAAGCAGGACCCTTTGCAGGTTTTATGTGTTTTCCTGCTACCGAATCAGCCCTTCCAGACATGTTTTATTCTCTGATTCCAGCGCTCATGTCGTTCTTGTGCTTTGAGGTTTGACGGCTGGATACAGTGGATCCTGATAAGTCTCGCTTGGAACAGTGTGGAGGCGTTAATGATCCATCAGAGCTGTTCCAGATCACGTCTAACAGACCAAACTTTGTTTCCTGCGCTGATTGGCTTTACTGGGGTCCCCCCAGGGCTCGATTTGAGGCCCCCTACTGCTTTCACTGTATGTTCTCCCTCTTGGATCTATTTTTAGGAAGCGTGGCATAGATTTCCACTGTTATTCAGATGTCTGCCAAATATATCTTCCACTGAGACAGAAGAACTCAGTCAGGGAAACGGATAGTCCGCTTGATGTGGAAACACAGTGGTGATGGCAGTTGATTGGTTTACTGGGATTAAATATATGTTTTTAACATCTTTGGTTGCTTATCGGCTCAGAGGGGAGGAAAGTTTTTTCGTTCTAGCAGCCAAAGTGTGGAACAATAATCCCTCCTCGTCAGACTGGTTGTCACACGTTTAATCCACGTATTTTGGCTATTAAAACCAAAAAGAGGTTGATTCTATTTTGTAGCAGTTTTTAATGTTTTAATGTTTATTTTGTGCTGTTGACTTTTCAAATGGGTTTTATATTTTTTACACATTCTGTCTGATCTATTGACGTATGATTGGCTTTTATTTTCCTTTGCTGTGCATCACCATGAAGAAAAAATCTTGTAAAACAAAAACATGATGCATTTATGTTATTATCATTTTTTGATTATTTATTTATTTTGTACTTATTTGTTTTAATATCCTTTTTTAAAATTTCTTGTAAACTTTTTATAACTATATCATTTTTATTTTATTATATTATTTATTTTTTATTTGCGTTGCTTTACATCTTGTATATCTTTTTGTTTCAACTGTACTTGTTTTAAAAGGTTTTATAAATAAAGTTGAGTTATGTTCATCCATCATTAAAAGTCTATGAAATTATCTGTAAAAGCTGAAAGATGTAGATAGTGGTTGGAAACATGTCGACATGATCTGCTCTGCTAATCCACGCAAATCTGCCAGTAATCTTCCTCTCCTTTGCCTCATCATCTTCATGACAGAGCAGCTCCAGAAACTCTTTCTGGGGAGAGGATTTTCAAGCGTCGTCATGCATGAATGAAACAATGAAAAAATCATGTTTGAAGGGATTTGTTCGCAGTGTGTTTATCTGTTTACAGGCTGAACATCATGTCATGAAAGCTGCTGCTGAGGTAGATTTACCTTAAAAACATTTAAAAGTTTTCATGAGTTCAGTCTGATTCATCAGATCAAAAAGATGTTTTTTTTCCTATTTTATGATACAACTTTCTGCTTTTTATGAGCATGTCTGCCCACTTTCTGATGTTTGAATGCTGTTTTATTATGAGTTTTTTTTTCATTCTGCAGGTAATATAAACCAAATTGATGTAAAACTGACAAATCACACTGTTTCTCATAAGCAGCCCCCATTTTTCTTATTATTTTACATTAAATAGCAGCAAATAGGACCAATTTTCCCTCATTAATGGCTCAGTTTGATTCTTTTTATGATGTAGGCAAAGAAACTGATGTGCACAACTATGAGCATAAAAAGCAGCTGGAAAGTTTTTTTACTGATATTTCAGCCCTGCAAAAAGCGAAAAACAGAAGTTACCTCTCATTACCAGGATTTTATGAAAGATAAATGGAAGTAATTAGCAGCGACAGAGTTTGTACAAGTCTCAGGAGCTTTGAAAGGGATATTGGCTCTGAGCTGCAGGTCCAGACTGGTTTTATGGTTCTGTTCCTTTTATTCTCATGGAACTTGTGTTTTTGGCTCGAATAAAAAATGTGTTTTTTTTCACTTTATATCTGTATTTATTTTTCTGTTATTTTTGTGTTTATTGGTGTGGAACTGGTTTTAAAAAGCCATTTTTCTCCTCCTGTGCTGAACTTAGCTGATAAGTGGTGACAGGTGTGGCTGATTGGCGGCTAAATGACACCGGACCAGCCCTGTTGTGGAATTTTGGGCCTTGTCCCAGCACCCCCTCTATGAAGTGTACACTTGATAAAAGTGCATCCAAGTGTTTGAGTGTGTAGGTTACAAGTGTGGAAAGCTGGAGAATTGGGACGTTTCTATTTCCCACACACGTAGAGACGTCTTTTTTCCGTCTTTTTTTTTTAATTGAATGAAGCTAAATTTCATTTTGATAGTTTTTGTGAATAAATATGTTGTAAATAAACATTTTAAATGAAAAATTTGCTGAACAAATGCATGTTAGTGTAAGAGTTTAGATGTGGAGGATAAATAACTTTTATATTCTAAACTAAATGTATAAATGAGATCATTAACTTAGCGAATTCATGTTTTTTGAAAACAAAGTTATTAAATTGTGGCTGAAAAATCACAACTTTTATCAGTGGAAGCTGAGTGGCTGGGGTCCTTGTTTGGGGTGGACTGACTCGGGGTCCTCCTGTCCTGTCTCTGACCTTCTGGTAGACGGGGTCACCTTAGCATGTTCACATTTCTGTGAGCACTTCTCACCCCGTATGTTCTGCACGTTGAGGTTTAGGTTTATTCACTAACAGCCATTTTCCTTGTTTGTGTTTGCTTTTTATATGAGTTAAAATATAAAATTGTAAGTTTGTTTATTTCTTTTGTTTTTGTGTTTATTTGTTTACATATTTTGCTCATTCATCCTCACATTTCTGCTTTATGTTTATGTTCTGGTGTTTTCTGCTCTGTCCTACCCAGTCGGGTCCAGCATGACACGTAAATTCTAATAAATATTTATTTAAACTAAATAAAGAATTCAAACTATTGAGGATCATTTATATACACAAAGCTCCTCTGGACAAATTCAATCTGCTCAGCAAGCACACCATCATTCTGCTTTAATGATGGACAAGACAAAAAAAAATGCTATTCAAATATTAAAAGCATACTTTTAAGTAACGGGAAACTTGGAATACTATTACACACATACAGCATGGTAGAAGGGAAGCGTTGCGAATGTAAGGCTCCTCTAACATCCCCCCGCCCCCATGGCCAAACGTGTCCACACACATGCTAGGACATCATACAGAAATATGTTTATGCTTTTTTTTCTTTTTTTTTTTTTTATAGAAACAACTTCCATCCTGATCAAAATTACCAACTCGAACATTTTTGGGATTTTAACCCTTAAAATGCCAGTTTGACTCATTTATTTAAAAATGCACAAAAACTTATTTTATTTTCCATGAAATCTGCATCAAAGAACATTTTATTTGAGAAATACTTTTCCATAATAATACAGTATTTTTACACTTTTCTTCTCAAATAACTTAGTATTTCAATTTTATTTGCTGCGAATAAAACTTTTATGCATTAGTGTTTATTTCGATTCTTAATGTTTGCCGTGGAAAAACCAACCTCACCATGTCATACCCATTAGGAGCATTTTAGAAGTCACAGCTTGAGAACTGCAATAAATAATATCCTTTATTTCATTTGTTCTATTTATACATTTATTGCTGCATGACTGACATGACATTTATAATTTTGTAGTTTAAATTTCCCCTTGGAGACAAATAAATGATTAAACTAAATAATATGAAGCAGAAATGTCACCCTGATGGGAAAAGTCTGCAGCTCGCAGCCTGTGGGCCAAATGACGACCACTTCACCACATTTTGGCGCCTTCTTGACACCCACGCTTCTTAAAGTTGCGTTTTCATCCCTGTAATACAAATAAAAATCAGGTTAAAACAATTCAAGATGTGTTATTATTGTTAATGCAGAGTGCTTTAGTTTAACATGATGGTTTCACGTTAAGCAGGAAATCTGTGTTAGGTGAGATGAATGGACTTTTAGAGATAATGAAGCATGAAGACATTTCCAGCATGTGACAGAGGTTTACCTGTCCATCATGTTGGGTTCAGTGTGTGAATGTGCAGCTACCACATGATTAGCTTAGTTTCTCACATGCACTGTGTGACACTTGTGGCTGTTTAGGTCGCATTTCGGACATTTCAGAGTGTGTTTGTTGGAATTTGAAGCGTAGTTGTCAGCTGATGCTTCCATGTGGATGACAGAGAAGCGAGCAGGAGTAAAACAGGACAGCATGTCCAGCAGTTAGACGTGTTTCCAGGAGGCAAGGGGTCAGCTGGAGCAACACTTTCACCTGTTCTTTCTGTAGACTCCAGAGATGGTTGTGGGTTGAAATCCTCGCAGATTAGCCGTTTCTCAAATGCTGAATATGAACTGAGTTGCTGCTGATTGTCTGATCAGATGTTTTTGTAAGCAAGTAATTCATCTAATAAGTTTGCTTTGTGAGTACAAACATCCTGATCATGTCTCAGATCTGATGATATTGATGCATCTGTTGCATAACTTTGCCTCAACAAGCTCAGAATATATTAAAAACATGAAATATCCATTTTAATGAGATTGTGATTATTTCAATTCAGCCTATCAGATGCACATAAAAGCTTCCTTTAGAAGCAGACCCCCCCATACAGCCTACAGTGTGCAGTATATCACTCTTTCACTGGCTCTGACTCACATGAAGAATATTGTCCTTTTATTTTCATTTGACTCGACACTGAGCTGCCTGGGGCCCATTTGGGGCCATGATGTGCAGATAACTGACCTACAGTAGCAGACACATGCTTTGTATGTCTTCTGGGTACAGCCTGCCCCTGTTGCAGAAATAAAATCTGTTTTAGTCAAAGAAAAAAAAGACTTCAACAAAATATAACATCAAAACATCATCTTCATACTTTAATGTCTGTATTCCTAAAATGACTGGAGGAAAAAGAGCGTTTCATTAACTTGTGCTACATGTTTTGTGTGCTGAAAGGGGAAAGAAAGAAGCGTTTCTTCATTTGTGTTGGCAAGCAGAGGGACGGCTGGAGGGGAATCGCGGAATTGAAGTGTATCTTCAGATGATCGAGCTGGGAGCACCAGAAGCGGTTTGATATGTTTGGCATCCAGAAGGCTCCCATTAGATGGCGATGGCTTTGGCCCTGCTTGCTGCAGCTGGGAGGTAGAGTCTGGATGGAGATGTCACTGCAGAACCCTTTGGTTTGTGGCCATTTCATCTCAAGCCAAATGCTTTGTCGTCTTTACACACAGAATTAGTTCATGCATATATGCACGCATTGGACGGCCTCCCAAGCTATGTGTCTGTCGTTCTGTCTTCCATCATACTGGGCTGCAGCTTCACACTCATCCATTACCAAACACCCGTGGTGAGAAAACTGTGCTCCTCTGAGCTGGAGGGCACACATATGATGAATTTGTTGCTTTTGTCTTTGGGTAACAGATTTTCTTCTATTTTGCGCCCGCTGTTTTTACAGCAACAGCTAATTGTGGGAAGTGTGGATGAGACTATTCTGCAGTTTTACACCAGTCCTCTCTGCATGAGTGTCTCTGTGATGGCTGAAAGGGCTTTTTGGAAGTTCTATGACACGGTTTAAACCCATTTAAAGTCACCTAAGCCTTGCTGCTCTGTTTATTCCTGTAAAACCTGAGTTCTCTCTTTCAGCATCTACTGGCAGATGCTCATGAAGAAATCATTATATTGTCAGAAACATTTTACAATATTCTTGTCTGGGACTTTAAATCCACATGGTGCCACATAAACTATCAAACGAAAAGTCACATTTTGCCAGCATACAAACGCAAATGGAACCGGTTCTCCAGTAAGACCGCCGTTACTTATGAACGTTATGTAAACTAAATGTTTACAAAGGTTTCCTTTCAGTCAGCAGCCTGAATGACTCAACCATTTAAGATGCTGTTCTGCCATTTAACACAGCAACATTTCAGAGATTATGATTGATTTTATTAAGAAGTTTTGGAAATAAACCATCTGGACCGATGAACAAGTACGACTGATGATGGAAAATCCCAAAACTGCATTTAAAGAATTCATTTTCATAAAACAACAAAGTATCACAAAATAAATAATTAACATTTTATTTTCATAGATAGAAGTACTTTTGCATTTTGATAGAAGTACTTCTTAAACAAAATGGTTTTACTAGCAGGTGGATGTGATCTTCTCCACCAACCCCACCCAGAAAGAAATCATATCCAGCCACAAAAAACAAGTCTAAACTAGAGAGAATGCTGGTTTGTTTAAAGAGCTAGAATAAGAGCTGCTAAATAAAACTGAGCTTGGTTGCATTAAATCTCTCTACATGTCCCGTCAAGTACGTTTGTGGACCAGGTTCACAGAACACACACAAAATCAATTTTACTCAAGTTTTTTCAAAGAAAACCTTAATTTTCATCTGGTTTGTTGGATCTAAAACATGAAGCGTTTGTCAGAAATCTAGTTTGCATCACAGCTGTTGGTTTTCCCTGATCCTCAGCTCGTCTCATCAAACGGCTGCTTCATATCTGCTTGAGTTCTTTCCAGGTCAGCGTCCTGCTGACCGAACGGGTTGAATGTCCTCCGAAGCTGCTGAAGGAGACGCAGGACCGTGTTAAACAAGCTGCTGTCCTCAGAGGAGTCGACCCAGATTGAGGACAACCTTTTAGCAGCTGTCCAGACAAAGTAAGAACAAAAGTTGGATGTGTCTGAACGGCCATCTGGGATCTCACGCAGAGGATGAGGAGCAGACAGGATGAAGATGAAGGATGATGCATCCTTTAGACAGCAAGAGAGAGTGCATGTGACAGATGAGCCTGCTTCATGTCGATGTTTTATGTTTAACACAGTTTGATGAATGATGAACAAAACACAATATAGAATAAAGACACAGTGCTTTGAAATTCTGCTGGACAAACTGGGGGACGCTGGACGGGCTGATATGATCGCTAATCGGACTGTGGGGAAGATTGGAAGAGATGGGAAGGAATGATGACCAGTTCAGTCCCCAGATTATTTTAAACAATGTCACACAAGCTGGTGTGTGTCCGAGTGCATTTACACGAGGACATCACACCCTTCACAGAGTCGTTAAGTCTTTCGTAGCCGGACGGATCTGTTTCTGCCTTCAGGCGGGAAGAAAGCACCGTCATCAACACATCTTTCAGAGCTCATATTTACATTTAACCGCAGTGATTTTAAAGCTGCTTTACCAGCAATTCAGACCAGTAAGGAGTCAACCTCCTCAGATCTGACATGTTGCTATGAGCTACAGGAGTCCATCTTTTCATATCTGCTGCTCAAAATATATTATATTTTAAAAATATTGAAATACTTCTGTGTGGAACCAAATGTAAATTTAACTGATGGAAACAATCATATTATCTTGATTATTAAACCATTGACAGTTATCACTTCTTCATTTGATAGGCAACGGGCTGGAACACAAATGTATGGCTCAGTGTAATTTAGCAGTGTATAGCTGCTGGTTTCCATGGATACATGATTAAGGGAACCTGATAAAGCCCAAATGTTCAAAATCTTGTTCATTCCAGACATGTTTCCCGCAGGAAGTAGAATATTAGATTGTGATATTTAGAGGTTTCACATGGTAATAAATGGTAATTATCATAACATAGTTGTACTTTTTTTTTGGTTACAGGGTCAAATAAACATCTCATAATGAAAAAAGAGACTTTTCTAACCTTTTTGGATGGATCAGGTCTTAAGCGGTAAAATTAGGTTTATTTTCGTCTTGTTAAAATCTTGGTGATGTCAAATGACTAAATTAAATCATTTGTCATAAAAAAATGATTGTGTTTTACTTTATCAAAGGAGATATTTCATGGTTTTATATGAAACTTTTAAATATAAATTTCATAAACCTGATATATTTAAATGCAGCCAAAAAGTTCAAAAGGGCTTAAAATAGTCAAATTTCATGGACTGACCTTACCTGCTCCAACACCCCCCCAAAATAGATGATTCTGATCTTCTTTGGTTGTAACGTAGAATCTGCTTAACAGCCAAAGTGAGGTGTCATTCTGGAGGGTTTGTTGAATTTCTCCACCTAATCCGGAAATGTCAACAATCCAGCAGAGTAATGCAGCGTTTCTAAACTTTGACGCAGCTTTCGAAATGTTAAACGATCTGAGTCATATTTGGAATTTGAACATGGCTGGCTGGCATTTCACTGAAACTTGTTGAGCTTCATCTTTAGTCCCTGAAGAGTTTTCAGATTAGTTTACTGCTTTACTTTACAGGAAGCTGCACTGCTTTTAGTTTAATCCCATCCTTCTCCTCCTGTTGAATTTTGAAAATGTTTTCTTGTTGCCAGCTTTGTGTTAGTTGTCACACAATTCAGAAGAATTATTCCCGGAAATAATAACTAAATAAATGGAAGCTTGTACGTTTCAGAGGACTATAATAGTCCACATTTAAAAATGAATGTGCAAAATACAACAAGAAACTTTGTTCCAAAATTTTGTAGATATTTGGGAAAAGTCTGATTCCCATTTCTCCCTCTGTCAGTAATGGGAACAGATAAGACAAAGTTAATTTGTTGATTTACATCTAGTTGTTATAAGGAGGAAAAAAAGGTAAACTTTGCACCTTTTAGAGTTTTAAACCCATAAAGAATCTTAGGCTTACGGTGCCCACCAAACATTAGACCTCTTTTTTTGTTGTTTTTTGGGCTAATTATTGCTGGTCTTTCATACCATTATTTAGCCCACAAACAAAGTTCTGTCCGTCTTATCAATCCAAATTTAGACCAGAAATAGATATTGAAAATTGGGCTGTCGTATTAGGTCCATATTTTGACCAGAATTATTATTCTTATTGAGCGTCTTATTCAGCCCAAATTTGGACCAAAAATAGACGCTGTCGAATGGGTTGAGATTAGTTCGTTTTATTCTGTCCAAATTAAACCAGAAATTGATTATAAGAATTGTGAATTGCTATCTCCACATCTGATTTGGACCAAAATTTCTCAGACGGTACAACCATTTTGACTTTGGTGTGCCTTAATTCTTCCTTAATTCTCTTATTCTTCCTACATAACTTTGACATATACCTTTCTCATTCATAGGATTAAATCAAGAGAAATCCTTTTATGAAGATTTGAAGGTCTGGCTTATTACAAAATGAGTATAACTTCTTGAATTGTATTTATTGTAAAGCTTATATTTATCTAATTTTTGAAGGAACATTTGTTGGAACTGTTCAAGAGGCTTTGATTAACTTCAGTTAAAACTACTGACTTTTAATAGGGAAGGATAAGATGAGGCAGTAAGTTGGCTCATCCTGTGGCAATAGTACACTTGTCATATGACCATAAGTTCTGTAAACACCCACCATTTTATTTGTCCCTGTTATTGAGACAAATAATGGTAATGAGGTGGGGATTTTTTATTTCTATAATCCGTTTTTAGCTGCCTGAAGTATAATTTATTTTACATTTCACCCTTTTATATTTCATATGCCTGTTCTCTGAAAGCAAATGTATCCATTCTCATTTTCTGTACCACCAGCAAATAATGTAAATTCCACACAGAAAGATCACTGTTTCAAACCCCTTCCCAGCTCACACCAGCAATTACCTGGTTCAGTTCTGCCTGGGGCTTTTCACCACCAACCTATTTGTTATGAGGCTGCTGTACTAACCACTACACAATCCATGCAGCAAATTCTAAAACTGTTTATTCTTTTCCAGCAACCAACCATTTAGCTAAAGATCAGCATGAATTGACAATAGATTTTTTTCCAAAATGGTGGCTGTGAGCGAAATGGCTTCTGATAAATTGAGTCAGTGGTTCATTCTATTAGAAGCCAGCAGAGACATGAGGAACAGATGGTGCTGTTTCCTTTCCAAGTTCCAGTTATGTGTCCAGCTGCAGCGTTTCGTACCAGTTGCAGACGAGACTGAATGAAGACAGATCCAGCTCTTTCCTATGAGATTAACTAGAGCAGCAAAGATTCAATGTGTTTATTAAATGATAAATTCGAGTAAAAACTAAGTCATTCCAACATGCAGAGAATCCAAATGACTGGCTGTTTGCTAAGCAAGGAAAAAAATTATACTGTCTCATTTCTCAAAAAAATACTACTTGCTCCCCAGGTTTTGACCTTAAGATAACATGCACTAACTGATTTGTAAATCAGGGAGATAAAGTTGTGTATCATCAGCGTAAAATAACAAAAATATTGTGTTTTCTAAAAATAGAACCAAGCAGAAGCATCTAGAGGGAGTAATACTGAGCCTGAGGTCAAGGAGCAGTCATGTCAGAATACAACTGGTTAGACATCATGGTCCATGGATTTAAGTTTACACAATATGTTTAGACTAGGACATAATTATACACCTGGACATGAATGCTTGGATCTATGGACATGAGCATAAAACTCACATTAAACTCAAACAATCTGTTTTGAAAGTCACTCCTGAAAACCTAAAGTTTTGTCTTGAGGATTCAAAGAGGAAAATCCCACCAAGAAGAAGAAGAAACGGCATTTGATGCTTTACAAATCAGTATTTAATGATTCCCTGATAATTACAGGGCAGAATCTCTTCAGCAGAATCTTTCATCATATTATCTCCAATAAATACTTCATGAAATCAAACTGCATGACTGGATCAACATCAACTGGATGTACTTCAGCTGTAAGAAACCATGGGAGTAATGTTAAGGAGAATTCCCATAATTTTATTGCATGACAAATGAGTCTCCCCTTATTTGACTATGTTACATAATGGTTCACATCAGGACAATACTGCAGCTAATGGCACGTGTAATGACTGCAGATGTACAAGGCTGCAGAGGAAGACTGGCATGGCAGTACAGAGTCCAAATAAACATTTCTCCAACATAAAGCAGAAAATATATAAACTATTCCTATAATACTAGACGGAACAATCAAATCTCAGCTTGTCTGGTTTAAATGTTCACATAAGGTTGATATTACATTGATCATTAAATCCTTCTCTTGCGTGCACCAGCAGGCCACTGTTCCAGGTCTTTCCTCTGACTATACATGCAATAACACTCGTGAATGATGAAGTCATGAAAACTGGAAAACAAAACATTTCAGCTCTGAAACACAATCATTTTACTGCTTTATGTAATTGAGGAAAGTTTTTCCAGTGTGAACAAAGATCCTTCACATTTATTTGCCAGATGCTCAAACCCACCGGATGCAAACTGAGGCAACACTGCGCTTGTTGAGTGAAGTTACCAGAGACGAGCCGCTTTGTCACAGCAGCGGCGTTAACCGAGGACAGACACTGAGACGACATTCTGGGAGACACTTTATTTAAGAAAACTCAGGACAAACAGCGACTTTAAACAACTCGAACAAGTATGTGTAGATAAAGGCTTGAGATATTTTACTTTTATGTTACTCAAAAAAGGGAAATGGTGAATAATAACAACCTGAACTAAACATAAATACATTATAAAGTTGATGTCACAGAGTGGTGGAGGCGAGGACCCATTTACAGGATGGAGGCAAGTTGAAAGTAGATGAACTTGATTTATTTTAACACAGGCACACATGGAGCAATAAATAACCAGCTAAGCTCACGCAATGAACCAAAAACCAAGGACTTAAATACACTGAACTAAATGAGGCACATGTGTAAACAATGAGGAAACACAGAACTAACGAACTGATACAAACAGGAAAATAATAACTATATAAAATAAAACAGGAAAACCCAAAATAACCTAAACCAACACAGAACCCACAAACAGTTGAAAAGAGTTTTTTTTTTTTTTTTTTTATTTTAACTAATTTAAATGTGAATATTTGGTCTTAGTCAGATTCCACACCCTGTTGAAATCTGGTCTCTGTGAAGGAGCCACAGGTCCATGAGACCTGTTTCCTCTGATTCACAGTCCAGTTTTTGTGTCATGTTAGATTCTCATCATGGATGTGGTGGAACGGTCTCATCATAAGGTGAAACGGGAGATTGTTATAATGTCGTGGAATGGGAGGTTATCATCATGGATGTAGAGGAACATTCTCAACGTGATTAGATGGAACAAGAGATTCTCAATATGCTGTAACTGAATGGGAGGTTCTCAACATAATGCGGTGGAATATTCTTATCATGATATGGTGGGACGTTCTCATCATGGATGCAATGAAAGAGGAGCTTCTCATGGATGCGATGGAAGAGGAGGTTCTATTTATGATAAGGTGGAACGGAAGATGCTCATGATGACATGGAACAGGAGGTTATCTCGTGGATGTGCATAGCTGAATCAGTAAATTATTTGCCACACTAGCAGAAGGTTCATTAATGTGGAACGTTTGGCCTTTAAAGCTACTCTAGAATGTTCAGCATCTTAAAATCACCACACTTCAGTACTTATTCTCTTTTGTAAATCCCACTCTGTTTTTATTACTCTGCATTGAGATCATGCAGGAAAGGAATCACATTTTCATCGCAGATTTGTCCTGAATCGCAGCAGGGGCTGCAGGACTCAGTCTGGATGGATGAAACAGCGCTGAAACCAATCACAAACATTCTTGACCCAGACAAACCTAGAAAGACTGACAAAATTTGAGAATTCCATTGATGTTTTCAGCAGTGACATGTTGAGGTTTGAACTCTGGTGACATGTAGCAACAAAAAACAAAGAAAAAATAAATGTTTCTGGTTTTAAAAGCTGCAACAAGACTTTTGGTAGGAAAACAAACTGAAAGTGAAGGAAGTGTGTTTGAAGGCTGGAGGGACAGTGGAGGGAAAGCAAGGAGCAAAAAGGGCCAAGCTTTGACTTGAACTGTCAGATTTGATGATGCGATGAGCAGCAGAGGTAGAGATGAGCCTCTGCCGGGGCCAGCATACACACACACACAAATTCAACTTCCTGCTTGCTCACACACACTCTTTAACCTGGAAAATCTGCTTTCAGTGACACATCCACACATGCATCATCGTCTCACAGAGATGAGTTTTATCTCATCACGTCATACAACATACATTCAGTGCAACATGTGAGCCACACTGCGAGCATTATGTGAGTCACGTGTCGTTTCAGGATGTGATAAAAGAGCATTTGGTGCTCACCACCTCCAAAATGAAGTAAACACAGTAAGATGTCACAGGTCAGGTTGCATGTGAGGGTGATCATAAACCAGGTTTCTGCAGGGTTGCACACTTTCATCCATTTTCTCAGCTTCATATCTTTTGGATTGTGTCAGAACCATTAAAATTCCCCAAAGCATCCCTGTCATATTTTCCCAAAATGTGCAGAAACATCCGAAGTTAAACTCTTTTGTTCATCTTTACTGAACAAAAGTGAGAAAATGTAGGAAAATAATATCTTTTTGAAATCTGAAAAATAGACGCTGTAAGTAATTTGGTTCATCTGCTTGTGGTTTTTTAGACACAGGAACACAGTGATTCCAGTGATGTTTTTCACATCACTGGAATAATTTTCTGACTCAGACTGGCGTTGAACTGGTGCTGGAGAATCAGACATAGCTGTCTTGAGCAGGTCTTTAGAACTTTGAGACTGTCACCATCTGGACCTGCAGCTTTGTTCTGGTTCAGTGTTACAGCTGTTTCATTGATTGATTACAGGAGACAAACAGAGTGGAGGTGGAGGCAGAGGGGGTTTCAGAAAATCCTGATGTGGAGGGAGATGAGGTTGTGTTCAGGTCCTTGACTGAGCTGCAGGGTGACAGAGTAGAGGTGTGTCAGGCGTATGAGGCTAGCATGTAGCTCATTTCAGCTAGCAGTTCCATGACTCTTCTGCAGATCTTCTCTTAAACAGTAACATGTCCAGGATGACACCAACGCTGGTTACTGCAACTCCACCTCACTTTAGTGTTCCACTGAGTTGTTTATTGCGGTCTGCAGGGACCGTCTTGAAGCCATGTACAGATGCATTACAGTCTGGGATATGTTCTGTTAGCACCTGGAGCTCGTCAGTTTTGTTAGCTAGCGAACGTTATCATCACGTTATCATCACAACATTTATAAGAAATGAGTTAAATCTACATCTTTTATCTCTCCGCTCACTCCTGCCCTGCATCTTCTTCTCTTTCTTTTCCACTCCATTAGGATTTGAGGTGTTATTTCACTGATACTTCTAAATTTGGAAAGTATTATCAGTTAATTTCAGTAGTAAATATGTCTTATTGCTATGGAGACTTGCCAAAACAAGTCTTAAAAGAGAAGAAAAAATATGCATAAAATCTCCCATGCACCACAGCTTCTTATAAACGTGAAAAGGACAACCCAAATCTTCTTGGACAACCCAAGTTGACAGAAACGGACGGAGTTACTACAGTTTGCAGCCACCTAGCGGCGCATTACAGAATACATGAAAGTGGTGCATTGTCAGCCTGTGGCCATGGTAAAGGTGGTGCATTTTCAGAGTCATTTACATCTACCCATTTGTTATTATTAAACATTATCAAGAGCAAAATGTTTTTTTTAATTTGCTAATTATCTTTGTTTGATAAGGAGCTCTCTTTTATTCACTGATGTCACTGATTTAATCGCGCTCACTAACTGCGACTGATAACTAATTCCTTTGTGACCCAGATATTATCTGCTTCTTTCTATCGAGACAAGACAAGGATGAGTCACATATGCTTGAAAATCACAGGCTGCATTTAAATTTAGCAAAGACAGATTGGGGGGTTCAGCTACAGAAAGAGAGCAAAGAAAGAAATATCCTGTTTGAGTTTCACCTCCGATGATCTCACTGATAATGCGGCTTTAATGAAACCGGGTGTCAAGAAGCAAATGAGAACTTGTCTTTATGCTGTCAAGAGGCTGAAGATTTAACTAGAATATAAGGAGATGATCCCTAAAATAAAAAAGGTGTGAAACCTCTCTGGATTGAGACGAGCAAATTATTTGTAGTGAGAATCCAGTGAAAGGTGTAAGTAGATAGTTTGTTTAGCATTTCATTTAGTGGAATTAGAGTTTATTGTGGATTCAGCTGCGTCTGAGCACTGCTGGTGTTAAACCTGCTTTCCAATTTACATTCACATAAATTATTAAATTAAAATCTGTCAATAAATACACACATATTACCATAATAATATTTTTAATATATTTTTGTAGTCTATGATTTTATCATATTCTATTAAGTCATTGGCTGCCAAAGACGTTTTGCTGTTTCTGTATGCAAGAAACTGATTTAGGTCATTGCACGTGTTAAAATGTCCCCAAAATAAGTCCTGTCAGGGCTCTCATAGCTTGCACACGTCATGTGAAAGCGCACCCAGAAGATACCCTGACGCATGCATGCTGTCACATCTGCAGATCACAACATTACGCAGGTCCGAAAGTCGAGCCAAGTGCTCCAAAACAGCGGCGCCATGGGGCTCTCTGCTGCAGCAATGGCGGGCAGCCAATGAACTTTGGCAGCAACTCCACATTCCACCTGCAGCAGCTGAAATAAGTTTATCAGTAAGCAGCCAATCCGCTGCACACCCCCAGCCCCAAGGCCTCCTGGCTGGCAGTTGAGTCAACAGTTTGACTAAAAAGCCACGATTTGATCAGTTTGCTGCTAAACAGCTGCTAATCAGACTCACCTGTGCCTTGTAATCACACTCATGTCGCTCACCTGTTCTCTGGATTTAAGCCTCCTTATGATGTTGCTCTTGTCCCAGAGAGTCTGCTGCATCTCCACAACCGCTGCTGAGCACTGATGTTCTCCCTCACTGCTCGACCCCCCCCACCCCCCCCTAGTTATGTTTGGCATCTCTTTATGTTGATGACCTTTATCTGCCAAGATTCTCTGATTCTGCAATGTGGTTTTTTTTTTGTCTCCATTAGCAAAGTTTCTCTACTATTGGTTTATATTTTTTATATTGTATTTTATGTTTTGCCACTTAATCACACTCCCTGTGATTTACTAAACTTTCTACACTAGCTGTCATACCATTAGCGCTAGAACTGCCAAACTTAATTGGTCACATAAGAATAAAAATGCTAATAGAAACATCTAAGTTTAAAAAACCTCACAAATTTTGATGAAATGTGTTTTCTGCTCTCATGAGGAGCTTTTTCAGACGCATCGCTATCAAAGCTTATTGTAGAAGTGGAAAACACTTTTTTGCATATCATTCAAAAATATCATTTTGAATATCATTCTCCACAAATACGTAGAATTAAAAATATATGTAATTTAAACTAAAGCAAAAGCAGGAAGGAATGCTGGCAGAATTTAGAGACTCCGTTAATGCGGAAGTTCATCAGATCATCTGATATTAATTAATGGGACAATATAAACTGGCAGCACTCAGATCACTGGATTCCAGTACAAACATTACTGGGAATGTTTTATCTACATCATATTTCCCATTTAAATGATCCGCTCCCATGTGAGCGTTTTATATTTATCAATGCCACCATGAATGCAGCCATAGTTAACTTAATGTACTGTATTACTTTATGTGTGGAAACCAGCACTGTTTTAGATCCGACCCCAGTGCAACTACAAGATCATGGAAACAAGTAAGAATCAAAGATAAAAATGTAATTCAAAGCTGTCAGTGACAGTAAGGCATTATTACTGTATCTGTTATGTGGATGAAACGTGGGCAATGCGCTGCGAAAAGGTCTGCGGGACAGTAAGCGTCCGACTACGATGTGTTGCTACAAACGCTCTAACAGCTGCATATGTATCTCATCCCATCTGATGAACAACTGGATCTTTGGTACAGCATGTCATCTGGAAAGTCTAACGGGTTGGATCTGTTTCCTGAAGACTCTTCTTCTCCTAAACGCTACTATGCGTTCTGCAACGTCATCAGGATCCTCTTAAAAATGAGCAGGATATATATTTTAAGAGATCTGATTGGTCAGGAGGTGTTTTTATACTCACTGATCTCTTATCCCAGAACATAGCCTGCTCTGGGGAAGGTTAGACATTCAGCATGTGTTGCTATGGTGATACAGCTGAATCTAAAGTAAGCCAGCTTCGTAGTACAGAAAATTCAGAAGTAATTCCTGAAGTTATCCGGATAAGCAAAAATCCAGCTTCATAGTACAGATTTTTGGATGTGAAGACTTTAAACCGGACAAAACATTAATGTTGTGGTTAAATCTTGTTCACCTTGTTTCCGAGTATAAAAGCACATTTTTTTTAAAGCTTTTGAAGACTTTTTCATATGTTGCTGTTTGTGTGTAAATGTGACAATGGTGGATGATCTGTTGTTTCTGGGAAACCAACTGTGTTCCTGATGCCAAACTGATTTTTTTTTTTTTAAAAATGAGGAAAAAGAACAAAACTAACTAAACCAGTTGACCTGTTGGTGTTTTGTTCCTGGTTTACAATCACAATGTAACAGAGAAAAACAGCTCGGTTTCCATTGACCCACAGAGAAAATGTTAAATGTGCCGCATGTTTCTACTGACTGCAGGAGGGTTTACCTTCCTACTGTCTCCTCATGCAGCTTATGATGGGAGATAGGATCCAAGTCAAGATTTGATGCATCTTTATTTATTATGAATTGGCTCAAACTTATCTCTGTAAAGTCCCTGCAATGGCATTGTTATAAAAAAAGCTGTTTCTTTTATTGGCTGTAAATCAATACAATAGTTACCTTAAGAAGGAGAAAACTGGCTTATTTTCACAAGATTAAACTGAATTATTTTAATCTTTGAGAATATCTGTACTAACTAAATGAGGGAAGAGTTTCTTGTTTAGCATCTCTAGACACGATTTTTAAACTTTAAGTCATTTCCACCTCCCTGCCTCCTAAAAATCATCTCAAATGAGCTTGTAATCTTGTTTTTCTTCCACATGGGTACATTTTTTATGTTTTCTGGTTCTTATACAGATTTATACTTGTTCCTTTTCACATTCTCAACATGGTAAACATCTGCTAGAGGCAAAGCAGAACTAATGCTGGTACTGGATTGGACTGAAGTCGATGAACAACCTCAATGAGGCTTCAGATGCTTCTACCAGCAACAACTGCTGAATGCTGGAAGACTTATAAGCTAAATGACCGTATCAAAAATGATTGAATAAACTATGTGAGGCTGAAACCCCACATAAAACAGTTACAACTTTTTCTTAAACTTTTAACATTTCTTACTATTATATTTACCTTGTTTGGGTGTGATAGAGTGGCAACCCGTCAAGCCTGTAGGATAGGCTCCACCCCCCACAGCCCTGAATTGGGGTTGAATGAAGGAATGTCTCCACTATGGCGTAACTTTCCTTTCCTGGTGGAGCCTTAAATCTGTTGCATCTGGTTTATTATAGGAAGGAACGATTCGGTTTGGCTAATACATGTTATACACGTGCATTGGATCTGTTTTCTGCAACTGAGTTTGATTTGTTTACACATGTTTTCATTATGACATTTTTTGGGGGTTTTAGTGCTTGGTTCCTGACAGCATTGCGCTGTGTAGTACACCCACCAAACCAAAGAGGTAAAAGTTTGACACAGAAGACACGAGTTGTGTTTAAATCTGGACTTTGCGAGTACATTTTCCCTTTATCGGCTCATCTTCACACTGAGATGCACATACATGTGATGCAGGATGTCAAGAAATGGCATTTCTTCTCCCTCCTAAATGAGCTATTGTGCAGCGCTGTGACATCTGGAGCAGCACTGCAGAGTGAAGGAATATAGCAGATGTATGTGATACGCGCGACAAGCCAAGGTGCTTATTAAAGTTGTCAATGCAACACCCTCTTAGGAGAGCTTCAGATACTTATTCCAGCGACACATCTCTCTTAGAAGAACAAAAAGCTTTCATGGCACTTTTGAGACTGCAACTCTCATCCTCTTCTATGCTGTTCAGTCTTTTCACATAAACAAAGAAGTTAATAAGACCATAATGCATCATATTTTTTTTCCGACAGACTTTCTTTGCTTTTAGTTTCTCACTTCAGTTTATTTTTCTTTCATCAGTTTATAAGTATTGAAACAAGCTGCAGAAATTCTGAAGAACAATGCTTCTTTATGCAATTACACCATATATTCGCCAAGGAAGTACACATGGAGAGTTACCAGGCAAATGATTAGAAAAGAGCCTCTGATGTCCAACAAACTGAGTCGAGACAGAGTGACATGTGGAAAGTTTGAGTTGAGATTGATGGACATCTACAAAACCCCCTGATGGGGCCCTGCCAACTAACGGTCTTGCTGCAAGTAGGAGAAACAAACATAAAGAACAGCTTTATGTAAATCATGTTTTTAGAAATGACAAGTTTTCAATCTGGCAGTGACGAAAGAAAAATAGAAAAAAGCAAAGAGCATGAAAATTACCCGTAGCCGACACCATGTTCCACGCAAAAGTTGAGATGTACAGAAAAAAAACTGCAAACTCTCCACCTGGTGTGAAAAGGTTTTTTCCTCACGCAAACTTTTGTTATTATTGACTTCCGATGATAGACTACAAAGTACTAAAACATTACTTATGAACTGAAATATCTTCCTGTAAAGTGCCCAAAGTCAAAATGGAAAAACTGGTGTCACTGGTGACACTGGTGTCCCACAGCTCGGTGTGGGTCAGTATTTGGTCCGACTGGTGTGTTGTGGAATTTTCTGGTTCCATATTGTTATGGCGTACAATGTACGTCATACATCCTTGTGTCTGGTACAGTT
>JBAMHX010000010.1:27607620-27618447 GCA_037177515.1 Pseudomugil tenellus
CTTGATCATTAGGCTCTCTCTATCTCTCTATCTCTCTCTCTCTCTGGGAGACAGACAGTCCAACCAGTCCATCTGTCCTTCCTGTCCTCTCCAGTCCAACCAGTCCATCTGTCTTTCCTGTCCTCTCCAGTCCAACCAGTGGAGACAGATAGCTGTCCTCCCTGATCCGGGTTCTGCTGGAGGTTTTTCCTTCCCACTGTCGCCTTGTGCAGCTCACGATGGGAGATTGGATCAAAGATTTGATGGATTCTGTTGGTTTCCCTTACTGACATTATTTATTATGAACAGACTCAAACTCATGTCTGTAAAGTTTCCTGGTACGAGATTGTAGTGAAGCGATGTTGTAGAAATAAAGCTGAATTAAACTGAATTATCACAGGACATGTAGTTATTCCAACTAACATCCACACCAAACCACAGACAGCGCTGTCTGCATCTGCCAGGCCTGCAGTGATGCTGCAACGCTGCTGCAGAGATACAGCAGAAACAGAGAAGAAGAAACATTGAGCATGTGCAGAACCATGTTGGTGGCTCTTCCTGCATGTTTAGAGACAGGTGGAGCTTAATCGGTTCAGAAAACAAGCATTTAGATTGTAAACACTGAAGCAAAGCCGTGATGTTTACAGATTTATACAGCTGATAGAAAACCCGAAACGTGTCTCCATGTGGACATGACCTGAGACAGCAACAGGGCTGTTGCATTGTCTTTGCCTGCCTGGACATTAGCCCCGCCCACCCAGCGGTGACGTAACAGGCTTCGTTCAGAGCAGGAATTTAAAGCCAGCTGAATGTTATGTGTGAACCATCCATCTGTTCCTCCAACATATTTTATTCCGCATGCTTTCCAGGTTACAACAAGATGATGAAGCTGGAATAAGATCCGAGATGAGCTTCAGGATTGAATAAAACATATTTTATTTGGCTGTTAATTCACACATTAATCTGTAATTTTGTCTTATAGACTCTGTAACATTTATTATTAAAAAGGCAGAATAAAAATTTATCCTTCCACTCAGCACTCTTTCATTTTTGAAATGAAAGAGAATTGTTGCCATGATTGCTGAGAGTTGTATTAATTCTGAAAGTGGGTGGGTGGGTGGGGGGATGGGGGGCTTTATTACTGCAACAATAAAAGGATGTGTACAAAGAAAGGGACACTGCAACAGAAAGATGAAGAAAAAATGGAAATATTGATGACAGGCCATCAGCAGAATCTCTTATTTCTCCTGCTCTGTGAAATTACACTGCTGCACATCTGGATGTGTTTCTGGTTTTATTTAAACATCCTTCTCTCCGGGAATTAATAAAGAAACTATTATTATTATTATTACTTATTTTTTTTCTTATTTTTTCAACCTGGAAGGTCCCACTGAGATGACATACTTCTTTTTCAACGCCTCCCTGGGGAAGAAAATCTCCTGCACAACCGACAAACAGGACAATGACAATGTAAAACATGTACAGTTAAATGTAAATGTATTTATATGGCACATTAAAACAGCCCCTGCTGTTTTAGCACTTTAACTGGATCACAGATAAACAGTTATTGCAAATAGAATATCCACAAATAAGATAAACATTTAATAAAAAATGACCAAAAAAAAGTAAAAGTAGGAAACAAGGAAACAGGTCAGTGAATGCATCACCAGGTTTTTCCATTCAAGCCATCTGGATTTAACTAAAGTTTGCTGGTAAGATGCTGCAGCAAGCTGGTCATAAGCTGCAGTTACAGTGACAGAAGTGTGTATAAAGTGCTCATTGACACAGTTTGTGTGTACCAGCAGCTACTAACACATCATTTCCCATTTAGGTAGGTATAGACTGGGAATAATCATTCAGCCATTCAACCCAGCGGCCTCTTCATCGATGCTATTAGCAGATGCTAAAGGAGGGTCACCGCTGTTTTTAGCTGCCAAGTGTGCCTCCTACTCTAAATGAGCCGCTCTGGCAGCTTGCAGACCTCCTCCTATTAGCCCACCAGGATTAACGCAGGCAGAAGGGACTTTGCATCACTCGAATGAAAATCCTGCGATAGAAACAATCGCTGCATAAATGAGCAGTTTGGTGGTCAGCAGAAAACCGCTAATGAAGGCAGGATTTATCCGTTTGCGCTGCTGGAAACCAAACAAAGTAACTAGTTCATGTCTGGAGGGAACCAGAGAAGCGCACAAGCGAAATGTTGGGTTGTTTTCTGAAACCCAACTCTGCCTCTGCAGGATTAAACTGATCCTGAATCTGATTTACATCATAATGAATCTTACAAACTAGTTAAGCTGCTTTCTCCCCAAATCTGTCCTAAAGGAGACGTTGTGAAGAAATGAGAAAGCCATCGATTATTGAGCTGTTTTCAAGGTTATAAGACCAAATCCCCCCCCCCCATCATGACCTCTTTGTTACAGTTTGGACTTTTATTCCCATTTTCAGTGTTTTAGCTTCATTCTGTGTTTTATTTCTGCCTCCTGCTACGACTTATTCTTCTGCCTCATGTTCCTCTGTGTGAACAACAGCAGGTTGCTTTTCTTCTCTGGAAAGATGAATCTGAAGTGCAAATGTCTGCAGGCGGATAGCAGCCAACAGTCCTGCACTTGAGCCTAATTAACCGTTTTTTTATCCAGGTTGCATACAAGTCACCTCGTCTGGTGAGTTCATTACTATTTACCATATTTATGCATCTGGTTTCACTCTGTTTGCATATTTATGTTACATTTAGAAGGAACTATTTAACATCATTAATACGGCAACAAGACATTATTGTCATTATTTCGTCAAGTTTATCTTCCAGGCCAAAGTCTCACTCTGGCAGCAGGCGGTGTTTGGCTTTGTCCTCCGCTGACTGGGGGCCGGGATGAACTTCATATGTGTGCACATATGACGGTGTACAAACATGC
The DNA here is from genome assembly GCA_037177515.1 of Pseudomugil tenellus. Classification (NCBI taxonomy): domain Eukaryota; kingdom Metazoa; phylum Chordata; class Actinopteri; order Atheriniformes; family Pseudomugilidae; genus Pseudomugil; species Pseudomugil tenellus. The sequence continues at coordinate 27,610,509 of JBAMHX010000010.1, forward strand.
TCCAAACAACAGCAGCTTAGTTTGGACAAGTCGTTCAATGCTGAAGGTACGAGGATGCGTTACAAGCAGCAAGCGTATTCCAGCCCTGACTCATCTCCAGGGTGGGGCCTGTATGTGGCTGCGCCCATCAAACAAAGCCCCACCCCTTCTAAAAGACACCTGTCTATGACAGAAACCAGTTCTTCTCATTCACCAAAATGAATCGGCTCTCCGAGCCGGCTCGTTCATGAACAACACATCACTATTAAACACCACTACGAGCCTGAAAAGGAGGAAGTCCTTCCATTTTCTACCGCTTATTCCCGAACGGGGTCTTGGGGGGGCTGGAGCCAATCCCTGCTGATATAGGGCGAGAGGCGGGGTACACCCTGGACAGGTCGCCAGTCCATGACAGGGCCAACACACACAGACAAGCAACCATGCACATACACACACATACACTCATTCCTACGAGAAATTTAAATCCCCAAGCTGCATGTCTTTGGACTGTGTGAGGAACCCGGAGAACCCGGTGAGAACCCACGCTAACACGGGTAGAACATGCAAACTCCACACAGATGGGCCACCGTCTGAGCCAGGGATCAAACCGGCAACCTGTTTGCTGTGAGGCTGCAGCGCTAACTACCTCACCACCGTGCAGCCTAAAGAGGATGAAGTAGGTTGGGGAAATGGTTCCCGCCCCGATCTGGGTGGTTTCCATTGATAGGAGATAAGTGGGCTGGTTTCCTGTGTGACCGGATCCTGAAAGGTCTCTTTCCTTCACAGCAGCATCAATCCAGATGTGTCTGTCCTCATTACTACACAGTTAGAGACAGAAGCTGCAGTTTAGGTGCACAATGATAAATGACTCATGTTCAGTGTAAACTATATGTCACACAGCAACTTCATGTGCTGCGTGAGCAGACAAAGCTGCGACAACAGTTATCATGTATGGATCAGAGAGAGTTTAGATGATCATCAGATCTGCTTCTGTGCCGCTTGTTTTAGTCTAACGAGCTGCAGCCAGGGAGGGGTTGCCGCATGGGACCCCAACAACCTCTTTACAGCTGTAATCCAGAGCCAAAGACAGCTGCTGTATCACAAAAGGAAAAGAAGCTCTGAGGTGATGAAACCCCCCCACATTGCCCACTTTCATGTTCCTGGACCTCATTGTTTGTTTTTAATGGAGACATGAGACCCCATGCAGAAACCCCACCCACCCCCCCTCACCGCATGTGTGTGAAGGATATGTGGTCCGTGTTAGATGTGAATCCTTAATTGTGTTTTTTATCTTTCTATATTTCCTCCATTTGCTTCCTGCTTTGTAGTTTCTACAAATTCGCCTGCGACAACAGCGTAGGTGGTAACTTACTTAGAGGTTATCTCAAGTGAATGATGTTCTCTGTACATGTGAGTCTTTGAGGTTAGCTTGCTCTTATTATTTGTGTTACCCACTTCTCTTTCTGTTTTCTTCACCATCTCAGAGATGCATCTGAGACCTCCGGGCTCCCGTTTATTTAAAACAAACAATGAATGCACAAATCTCTCGTGGGCACAGACAGAAAAACCCATTATTGTGACACTTGGGGCACAGCGCTAACATCATGTTAGCATCAGCTGTTGCTGTATTGTTCACAAACACTGGGTCATTACGCAGCTGTTTGCTCCCGGCTAACCACTAACTTCAAACCGTATTTCTGCAGAGTTGGAACCTGCTGCTTTTCTCTTCATTCCTGAGTAGAAAAAGAAGATTGTGAACAGTAAGTGTTTGGTGTAGCGCCGCAATCTCAATGTTGTTTCCACTGTGACCCGAATGCATGACCAAAGCGACTTGGAAGTGCATGAGCTTACAAACGCACCTCCTTCACTCTGCTGCTATTATAACATAGTCATGTAGGCAGGAAGCTCTGTGAGGATCGTCTCTTGGTCCCTGTTGCACAACCACATGGATAATTGATGACCTGAAACTTCCAATACTGGCTGCTTTCATTTGCAGACAGCTTTAGAGCACCGATATTTTCTTTCAGCAGTTAAAGGTAGGTGCAGCAGCAGAGCCAGTATCTCTGCTTGTTTACCTTTTTGTAACACGTGAACATCGCTAACGTGCACGTCACGTGATCAATGAGCTATAAAAAGTAGATTTTTACTTTATGCTGTAAATCGTGTTATTTTCTTGTTTGTCTTTGGTCCTATTCTTGTTTTTTCACCACCACACCAAGACAAATGATTTGCATGTACAAACTGGGCAACTAGGCCCCATTCTGATACTGGAGTGTGATCAACATACTGTATAGTTTATAATGCAATAGTTTCATTTCCCTTCAGGATGATTAAAGTACTGCTTGATTTTAATGTCAGTTTAATTCAGTGGAGTTTCGATCTGTAGATTTATCTATTACATAAATCTTACAAACACAACTAGTTTCTCAGATAACATTGGGAGTCCGCACACATCTGGGTTTAATGAACCTGCAGAGGAAAAGTTTAAAAGGAAAAACTGGCATCAACATATGACGATTGTTTCTATAAGCAAACAACTCAGAATGTTTTACGTTCCAGTTGTTTAGTTTTCTATTTGCTGATTTATTTCCTTCCTTTGCTCTTGAAGTTGTATTTTCCTGGTGAACATTTATAATACCCGGTGCAGAACAGGGTATGTATGCGAACAAGTGCTGCTGTGTCGCGCGGAACCTGCTCCTGCTGCACCCTCATGTCGGGGTCACATAAGGAATCTGAACAGCTCAGAACCAAACAGACTCTTAAACTGTCTGTTTGCTTTTGCTCGCATGACTGTGCATTTTGTTCTCGATCAGTACAAGTTATTAGCCTGTCATGTGCCGGCCGTGTCTCCTGACTGCTGGGATAAATAAAACAGAGTAGCCTGAACTTACCGCAGCGCATTCATCCAAAACGGGAGAAGCTGTGACCTTTTCTGCCGAGTCTCACCTCGCACAGTTCTGGTCCTGGCTCTTTAAGCCGGCTAATGATCCATAGAGGAGTCCTGTGACTCAACCTCTGTAATTACACTCTGTCTGTCTTTGAGTGAGTTTCTCAAGCTAACCCAGCCACACACACCTAGTCTTCCTCTCGCTGATCCAACCACTGTTTTGCTTTGTTTCCACTCTCTCTCTTCCTGGATCCGTCTCCATTTCACGGCCTTGCTCATTCCTCTGTCTCCCGCAGATTAATTGCAGGAAAACATTCTCAGCTCCCTCCCAGGGAACCCGCCTCCACATCTACAGCCCCACACTTGGGCTGAGAAATGGATCCAGTTTTAGCGCAGAGCTGCCCACATGGATGCAGATTAGAATAGATAACATCCCGTCTGTCAGTTTGGCGCTTTTACAAATGATAGTGCTGGTGTACTATAATATTATCATGTTTTCTTTAGTTCTGTTAGACATCAGTTTCCTTTTATTCATAGGATCCTCATTTCTGAGCTGGAGCACCATGTGGGATAAAACGGTTCTGATCATGTTTAAGTGGCAGAAACTTCCCAGTTCAGCCCTTGGCATCCCACAGGGATCTAATCTTGGCCCAGACTTCTTTTTGCTATTCTTCTGGACATTGTGGTTTAATTCTGCTTAAAATCCATTAAAAGGGGAACAAATCCTCTCATCGAAACCTGATAAAACCTGTAGGTTTGAGTTTCCTGAAAGCTGTACCAGCATATTGCACCAACATTCGCTGCTCAGCACTGGCTTACAACCTATTTTAAGTACTATATTTTAGTTGTCAGCATGGCTTATTATCCCTGTGGTTGGGTGTTTTTAGGTAGCGAGGATGTGAACCTGAATGCAGGAATGGCAGGAGGCAGCAGGAACTCAGATTAAACTTTTATTCCAGAGACTGAAATGGAGGACTTGACTTACTTACAGAACTTAGACCAAACCACCTCTACTAACCGCCAACAACTATAACTAACTACAACTAACAATGACGTAGGAACGAAAGTGAAAACCAGGAGGTTTAATTAGACAAGTACCAAACAAGAAATTCACTAAACCCAGGTGAACTAACGAACAGAAGTGAAACAGGAAACCAACCCAAATAGTCCAGAGCTTCACATCTCCTTATTGTCCCAAGGTTCATGCTGATGGAGATGTCCGTCAGCAGTTCAAGCATCTTAAGGTCTACAGGACACGTACTGAGTCTGCTCTGCCGCGACTATGTGGTGTTAGAGATGGACATACAGCGAGGAGTTTGTTCATTTGGGAAAATTCATAGCAGAGATGTTGGTCCTCATTCAGAGGGCTGGTTGAGGTGACTTGTGCATCTAGTTGGTCATCTGAAATGTTCCAGACATGAGAACCATCATTTAAAACCTGATGAACCTCCAGCTTTGAGTTACTCAAAGTACTTTCTTTGTAATTAAAAGCTGAATTGAAGTTACTTTATGAATTCTGCCCATTTGCTTCACCAACTCTTTCATCCAACACGTGTCTTCCCAAACCAGCCCGAAGACACGGTCTCCCCAGTACTTGTTGTACTTGACCTTTTTGGCTGGGACGTCATCAAACCTCTCCTGATGAAGCCTCTCCTCTGGACGTCTTCCGCACACCCTGACTCACTTCCCAGCATTAGACGTGGAAAATCCGTAGAACTCCTTACAGGTTGACGGGTTGACCATTAGTTGTATCTGATACCAAAACTTTGCATTTTGTTTCCTTTACACAGTTACAACAAGCAACTTAAACTGTTTTATGACTTTTAGCTCCTGAAAGGAAAAATCTCCCCCGGTTTTCCCAGGATCATGTCCACTGGGAGAAGTTCTATGTCCACCATGCAGAATCAGTTTCAGGGTTTCGCCTGCTGTGACGTTGTAGCAACAATGCAGCACACGCACACAACATTGATGTTTACACACTCTGCTAGTTGCCTTCCCTTCTCATGAAGTCAGTCTTAAAGTTGGTAAAAGTTGTGTTACCTCCAAACACACACGAGACACAACGGCAGCTTCAAAGCTGCTGATGCAAATCAGGTCTTTTTATTCGCCTGCTTGGAATTCTTTATGTGAGCTGGGTTGTGGCTCAAACTGCATCTCAACACCTGGCCTTTCTCCCCTTTAACATCTGCAGCATCTGCATCAGCACCCAGAGGTAAGACACATGGAGCTTCACGTGCTCCTTGGTGCCACATCCAATCAGTCAGAACGGCGTCAGTCAGGGCCTGTTTGGTGACGCTCAGACACCCTGCTGGTCACGCCTGTCACTGTTTTTCTTTTCCCTTCTGTTATTTACAGAAGCAGAGCGGTGAAGACGGTAGTCCCACATCTCATTTCTGTCTTATATCCGACTGATGTTTGTCTAGTTTAGTTGCTTCTGGGAGCGTTTTACTTCTTTACGTGGTATTTTTCTCCCAGAAGCTGAATATTAGGCATGCATGTCATCGACACGGTGTGCAGAGATCCAGCATAAGTGCTTAGTTTTTGCGCTTGTTCCTCTTCCTCTGTTTATTATATTTGACCTTTGTTTCCTTGCAGAGCATTTCCACTTTGTGGCTGACAGGTGATGAAAGTGATGCTTATAACCAACACTGTAATATACTACATGTATCTATTGGTCTTTGATTGGATGATGCCAATAAAAATAAATACAGCAGAACACAACGGGTTTAAATGAACGTCAGGTATGTGGACTGAAGCAGTTTGTCTGTGAGAGCTCGGGTTAACATGCATTTCATCTCAAACAGTCTGAATTTTTTGCAAAGTTAAATAATTTTTCTTTGCTTTGTTTACACAAATGAATGGATTAATTTGGTCTTTGTTGAGAGAAGCTCAGCCTGCAGCAGCTCTCTCGTTGCTCTTCTTTTCTTTCCACGACCTGAAAGGGATCTTTTGAAAAGCACTGCAGCCAATGGGGAAACTTGGGGCTTTGGCTGGATGACCGGTGGTGTAGCGGCGGTCGGTCAGACATACACTGGCTCCTGCTGCTTGGCCCGACCACAAAACATTTTACAGACACAGGCTGTTAGAGGCATCTGCCAGAGAAATGATTTCATCTGCTGCTCTGCAGAGACATGATGACTGCTTGTTTAAGATGAGTAGACTTGTTTCTCTTCTCTGTTCAGTGATGTTCTTGCACATTTTAAGTCAAGTCCTGATGTGGGATTAGTCAGAAAGTCACTGGTGCAGCTGGACTTTCTTCTCAGAAATGTCCTCAGCCAAGAAAAGTAATGTAGTTCCAGACGTTTATGCGCTTTCATTGTGCAAATAGCAACATCTGAAAATAGTTTTAGTATGCTGGTAGTTTTTAGCAAGCGCGACCATAAAGGTTTCATATTTTGCTATATTTGCTGTTTTTAACAGTTTTTCCTGCACATCTATGATGATATTATGCATTTTGCAACATGCACCATACTATAGTTTTACCATACCAGTTATTTGTTGCTGCGAAGTCTCTTGCAGGAACTATGAACGGCTTACTATGGCTTCCTCCCAGCTCCTCTCGCTCATCTGAAGAGGCACTGTCTGTTGTCTGCTGCAGTTACATGTGTGTCTGTTCACGCGAGCACAGCAACAGCACACTTCCTGGAGGAGATGGCACGCTAACGTTTTCAGGTAGGGGAGTCCTCCATCGTGCTGGAGGGTTGGTACCAGCTGTTTGCTGTGCTTAAGCTGCACTCTGCTTTTTAAAGCGATGAAACCAAATAAACACTTGGATGCAAAATAAAACTACTTCCTGGATTGTTTAAGGTACAATTAACGCTAATAAGGTAAAAAGCTCATAAATTTACATCATATGGAACCTTTTAAGAGGCGAGTCATGCAGGTCCACAGATAAAACTCACACTTCTAACAATGAACAATGGAAGACGTGAGGGAACCTAACAGATCGAGCTACAGGTGACGACATGGACTTGACATGAAGATAAAATGGTTTCAGTGAAACGCCTGTACTGTTACAATCAAAATTAGTCACTGAGAGGTGAGTGTGTGGTTCTGTCAGATGCGCTAAATCCACTGGAGAACAGAACTCCTGCTGCTGTTTAAAACATTTATTTGTCCTTTTTGGTGCAATGATAAACTAACTGCGGTCAATAACTGCGGCACCACACCTCCACCTCTCTCTGTACCAAGCAACAAACACAAGCCAAAGGCATATGCAGGTATGTTAATTAGCCAATCACTGAGCTCACACACACACACACCTTCAGACACACGCTACCCTGTGACAAACAGAATAACATCCTCGCCTGTATAATGCCTTTAAAAAAAGGTTGGTGAGATGAAATGAGCCATGACTGAAGAAAGGAATGAAGGTGTCAGTGTGATGGAAAGTAATGCAGAAAGGTTCCCGTTAATCCATCACAGCTGGATTCCTGTAGCTTCCTGTGGACTCAGCCAGTCCTTACTGGGCGGTCTGCAGCTCTTCCAGAATGCAGGAGGAAACCGGAGCGCATCACTCCAAGTGCTGCCGGTGCACCTCAAAGTTCAGATTAAAATGCTTCTGCTTGTTTTAAACAGTTTTAAATGTTTTAAATGGTCTCGATTAATCTGGTCTCAGACCTTCTTCAACATGCTCCTCCTCATCCCTTCAGGTCAGCTGACCAGCTGCTACTGGATGTCCCCAGAACAAAAAGACTTTCTTTCTAAGTGCACCTGACTGTGGAACAGCTCACCGTTACGGATTCGCCAGATTTCTACTTTGAACCCACCTGAGAGTTGATCTGATTTACTTCTATTGGCTTTTATTTGTGTGTGTGTGTCTTTTGTTTTTATGTTCTTATATTTAATTAATATTTTGTGTTCTTATGTGTTTCTGCTGGTATTAATGCCTTGTTCAGAACTTTATCACTGCTCCTTTATAAATGATCAGATTTGATTGATTTTTACTGAATCACAAAGACTTATCCTGTTAAAATGTTGTATGCTGCCATATTAAAGATAATAATAATAATAATAATAATAATAATAATAATAATAATAATAATAATAATAATAATAATAATAATAATAATA
>JBAMHX010000010.1:27651112-27662308 GCA_037177515.1 Pseudomugil tenellus
CAAGCACGGCAAAAACAATCCCCTGACCACCCAGCACTCCGATGGACACCCAGGCAAACGCCAGTACCAACCCAAAACGTCCCAGGTGATGATGTTGGGGAAAGCACACCTTGGTTTAAGGTTTAGGACTGTGCTCATTTTCATAACTACTTCATTAAATTCAGGTTTGCGAGTAGCTGGAGCTGATCCCAGTGGTCATGGCGGCAGGGTACACACTGGACAGGCTGCCAGTCCATCACAGGGCAACACAGACAGACAAACACACACATTCTCACACACACATTCACTCCTAAGGACAGTTTAGACCAGTCAACCTAACATGCATTTGGTGGAAGGAAGCCGGAGAACCCGGAGAGACGCTAACACGGGGAGAATATGCAAACTCTGCACAAAAAGGCTACTACCCAAGCCGAGGTTGGAACTAGTGACCTTCTCGCTGTGAGTCCACTGCGCTACCGTGTAGCTCTACAAAAAAACAATGTTTTTTCTAAAGGCTCATATGAAGACTTCAGACCTTAACAATCAGTTTTTTCTGCTGTTTACTCAGGTCGGGCTTTAAAGAAAGAAGAAGTGGAAGCGCTGAGCGGTCGAGTAGGGATGTTGGTGGTTCAACTCCCTCTTCGTCCTGATCATTTTAGCCTTTGGCAGTAGGATGAGTGCTCCTGGTTGTGGGAGAGCTTGTTGGCGGGATCGTGAGGTGCTGACAGATTCTTTCGTAACCTTTACTGGGAGGCGGGATAACAGTTGGATCAAGATAGTTGTATGACATTATCGCACAACATCCTCCTCAAAGCGACCCAGAACAAACAAAAAGGAATGGCACGGTCTCTCTTCGCACCGTGTTAAAAGGAAATTTATTCAACAAATGAAAATCACTTCCTGCTTTGTTTTCCTGCCAGGTCACATGGGAAGTGAAGTTTTCTTTAACCAATCAAAGCTCCACCCATGTGGTTGGTTTGGGTAGATGGGTAACCCAAACTTTCCCAGTTTTCACCTGTGGAAATGCAAAATAAAGCACTTTGGCCTAGTTTGACCCACATGGCATGTTCTAACCACCAGGTTTTAAAAACAAACAGGAGAAAAGAAATGAGCGACATCGCAGTGCAAAGCAAAGTTCATGCGCAGAAACTGAAACCGTCATTACCACGTCTTCAGCCATGTTTGTTGCATTAACCATGATGATAAATATGCTGGTTTACACCCAAACCAAGATGTTTGGGCCATTATGTTTCTGAAACTGATCCAAACATAAGAAGATGGACAATCTGTAAAGCAGGACGTTTACAGGCAAAGTCGGACACGAACCCAAGAAGCTGTTTAAGTTGAAACAAGGTTCCTGAACTCCAGCTGCACTTTGGCTGCATGTTGAGCTTAGAAGTGGATTAGAAATGAGATTATACGCCGCTGAGAAACAAACACTTCTGCTTCTCAAAGAAAGGACGCTGCTGTGAAAATGAGTTCAGAAAAAGAAGGTCAGATCACAGGCTCATAATGTCTGTCCTGCTTTTTAAAGCACTGTTTTCTATCTGATGGCGTGCGTGATCTAACTGCAGAGAAGCCACGCAGCAGCCTGCAGAGGCAGAACATGAATCCAGAGTGGAAGTACCGTGGAAATAAATCTCTGTAGAGTCTCTCTCTAATAAATCCTCTTCAGCTACAAGCCAGAGCTAAACCAAAGCTTTCAAAACAGCAGCAAATGCACTAAAAGGTGAGCTCACAGTGCTTCATCTCTGTATTCCACATTCTGAACTGGTTCCCAACATTTCTACCATTGGCTAACTGGTTTCATACTAGAGAATGCCAAAAGTACCCGGATGGTGTGCTAAGTTGGAAAATTCTAAAAAATCAATGCCTCCTATTTCTGAGCCTGTTAGCATTCGTGTTGTTCTGCCCTCACAGCATTCAGTCTGATATGAATCTTCCAGAGATTTTAATGTGCCACAGCTGAACAGCATATCGTTAGATTCTTCTAGAGAGACAAAGGCTTCAGCGAGTAATGACTAACATCTGGAGGTAAAGATGGGGATGGTTCAAAGTGCTTCAGAGAAGGCATTAAAAAGTAAAAACCAGCAAGAAACATCACAAATCATAATACAGTACATTTTTGGTATTAGGTGGACTCGCTGGGTTTCCCTCCGCTGGATTAAAGTGTAAGAACAACTGAAGACGCCATAGTTACGGCGCTCCACATGACCACGTCCTTCCTGGAACATCGTTGCCGCGCTGGTTGGGCTCATTCTGGTGGTGACAGCGTACAGCAGTGAGCTCATCAGGCTCGTGGGTGGGCTGCTACATGGTGTTATTTTGGATTTTCTACTTGCTTGTCGAGGCTCTTCTCTCTCATTTCCACTTTAATTCATTACAAAACTACGTCTTTCCCTGTTGTTTGCATCATACGGCGCCATCTTAATCAGTCACATGACCTTAATGTAAACCCAGCGAGTGAGAGGGATGGAAAAGGGGACCAGCTTTAATTTTACCGGGTGTGCACGTGATACAGAGGCCGTGCACGTGATGCAGACCTCCAACAGATTGTGGATAAGGCACAGCAACGTCTCCTCTCCATAAAGGCTCAGCTTTATTAGCTGACATCTAGTCTGCTGCCACAGCTTGTAGTGATGAAACAAAGGCTGCAAAGTAAATGCAAAGCAAAAGAAGAAGAAAACCAAATGTTACATGGATTTAAAAGTGTGTTAGTTGGTTCTGTCCATCAGCTTTGGTTGTGTCTGACATGTTAAAAACTGAATGACATCCTCAATCTGAGAAAAGGGGATAAAGCATGGGATATGATGCTTTTAGATGTGTTGTGAAGCTTAACTTCTCCACTTCCTGATCTTCAGAAGTATTTCTCTGCACATGTGCCAGATGAGCACTGAAAATAGCAGCGGGGGCATTTTCCCAGACAAAGGGCACTAAAAGCAGCTCGGGGAATCAGTCCACAAAAAGGCAATTAAAGCAGCAAAGTGTAATTAAAGACAGATGAGCAATTAAGCCTACACATTTTAAATCCTCTAAAAGTTCCCATGAAAAGAAGATGATCCATGATGAACCTGCTGGAAAATTCTTCAGACCTGTTTGGGGTGTCTGGAGATGCTGCCATCGATGGATGGAGAGGTTTTCTGTTAAAAGTAGGGAAGGTTTTAATGCCATTTTAAACATCTGGATGGGAAAAAAAATTTAAAGGATTTCTAACCTGGTTTGAACTCCATCCTGGATATTTTAACAGAGGGGAAGGAAAACAACCTGAATGAGTCCACTGATCAGCTGGCTGATGGATTTCTTTGTGGGGAGCTGACAGAAGGCTGTATTTGTACATGATGGAGTTTGCTGATGTGCTGATTCTCAGCAGCTGGGATGCAGAACATGGTATTCCTCTAAACGTTAACCATTTAGTGGATGCTGTTCTCCAGTAGATGATACGGCAGCTAAAGTCCTCCTGTTAGATCAGTGAATGTTAATGAAACCGCAGGTCCTTGCTGGTGTCTTACCCAGAAAAAACTGGACGAAAGTTGCAGATTTAAGGGTTAACAATGAGAATCACTGCAGCAGGTTAAATAAGTTGTTGCAGCAGAATCATCCTCATCGCTGCGGTTCTTCTGGGAGCCTCTAAACTGTTTGCTTAAATCCACATCCTGACTCATTAATGGATGATATCCTTCTGAGCTTGGAGCCAAGACTGAGATACAGGAGTTATCTCACAGGGTAGACCAAACAAAACCCAACAGAAACTCAGAGGATGAGCAGCATCTGCCCCCACCCACAAGGAGCCTTGAGAAGGAGAAGCATCGACAGAGACAAGAAGAAGGATCTTTATTTGTCTCCAACCCCCTCAACAGCACCAAGGACCACGATGGTGAATCTTTACCCCACCAAACCCCCAACAGGCATTGTTGTCGTCACTCACCCTTTCCACCCCCTCCCCCCACCTGAAATTCACGAAGGAGATGATGGAACAGGTTGATATTGGACTTAGATGCACTCCCCAAGCAAACATGTTCTTGTTCCCCATAAACTCTCCAAAGGCCCGGCACCCAGCCCCTCCTGTCCAACCACACCAGCTATATGTGCAGAAGTCAGACGTATGATGTGTGGGGGGGGTCCAGGCTGCGTGGATAATGGCAGTCTTGATTTTCCCAGGAAAAGCTGGGACCCTGTTTATTAGAAGTTTACAATATTCCTGAACTTTCAGGTAACAGAAATGCTGCTCTGTTAAAACATGGAGAATGGCCCTCTAAAAGGTTTTTAAGTAAAGTTAACTTTCTCTATGAACCACAGCGTTCCCACAAAGTGAAAACCATCCTGAACACATCAACTTGGGTTTATTAAATATTAGATCTTTAGCAGGTAAAGATTTTTTAATTAATGATTTTATTACTGAGCACAGCCTTGATTTGATGTTTTTAACTTAAACCTGTTTGGACCAAAATAACAGTGCAACTGTTCTTATTGAGTCAGCCCCTCCCAATTACAGTTTTATCAGTGAGGTCAGAGCAGAGAGAAGATGTGGGGGGGTTGCAGTCTTATATAATGAACCATTTCAGTGTAAGAAGTTATCTTTTCAAAGTTTTACTACTTTTGAATAGCTGGCTCTGCAACTCAAGGCCTCATACAGAGTCATGTTTCTAAACATTTACAGGCCGCCTGGATACTGTGCAGAGTTTTGGTGATTTTACTGAACTGCTGTCTACAGTTTGTATTGATTTTTACTGTGTAATTATTGCTGGTGATTTTAACATTCATGTTAAAAAACCTCAGGAAAAAGGAACCAAAGACTTGAGTAACTGTCTAGACAATTTTGGGCTGACTCAGCATATAACACAGCCAACACACACTAAAGGACACACTTTAGATCTGCTGATTTCAAAGGGATTCGACATTTCCAATGTTTCTGTGTGTGATGTGGGAATGTCTGATCATTACTCTGTTTTCTTCCAGAGTAGGATTCCTGCTCATACACACGTTTCAACAGATATAATCACAAAACGATGTGTAACTGAAAATACAAGTAAGATGTTTAACCACGCCTTCTTGTTAACACCTACCCAATCAGAGGGTTCAGTCAATGAGCTTGTCACTATTTTCAATGCTAAAGTGTCAGATATTATGGATGTTATTGCTCCCACTAAGGAGAAGGTTGTCTCTGGAAGGAAAAAGTCTCCATGGAGAAATTCCACACTGGTGAAAAAAAGAAAAAAAAAAAACAGTGTCGGAAAGCCGAGCGGAGATGGAGACGATCATATCTACAAGTTCATTATGACATGTACAAAGAGAAAACTGCACTCCTTTAATATACAACTGAGGAATGCACGAAAGTTTTATTTCTCTGATATTATTAGCAGAAACTGTCATAATGTTCGGGTCTTATTTGCTACAGTCGACAGGTTAACAAACCCTCCTGTGTCTGTAGCACCTGAACTTTATTCCACTAAGGCTGCAATCCGTTTGCCAAATTCTTCACAGACAAAATCCAGTATATCTAGGATAAAAGATCTGATGTCACAGCAGGACCTGGAAAAACTAGTCCATGCTTTCATCTTTAGTCGGCGTGATTACTGTAACAGTGTCTTTACGGGTCATCCTTTAAGATCAGTTAGACAACTGCAGCTTATCCAGAACCCTGCTGCTAGAGTCCTCACTAAGACCAAGAAAGTGGACCACATCAGTCCACTTCTGAGGTCTTTACACTGGCTGCCTGTCCGTCAGAAGACAGACTTTAAAGTTCTGTTACTGGTTTATAAAGCTCTGAATGGTTCAGGTCCAAAACACATCAGAGACCTTTTGACCCGGTATGAACCCAGCAGACCCCTCAGGTCATCTAGATCTGGTCTTTTATCAGTTCCCAGAGTCACAAGGAGACAAGGAGAAGCTGCATTCAGCTTCTATGTTCTACATGTCTGGAACAAACTCCCAGAAAGTCTCAGATCAGCTGAAACACTCAGTTTATTAAATCCAGGTTAAAGACCCTCCTGTTCTCACCTGCATTTCAATAGATTTTAAAAAAATATTTTACCTTATTTTACCTTGTTTTGTAATCTTAATTAATCATGATATTAATAATTTTTAATCATCTTTTTTTTAAATTTCTTTCTTGCTAGATTGTTTTAATGCTGTGTAAAGCACTTTGAATCTCCCTGTGTGTAATTGTGCTGTACAAATAAATATGCCTTGTAGCTGTAGCTGTAATTTCTGAAGTTCCCTGAACGTATCATTATTTATTACCAACCAGCTTCTTCTGTAGATCTTAACTATTACACTTTAGTGTGTTTCTGGTAAATAAATTGAGGATTTAAAGCGATGAGTTCTGTATTCACATGTTTGTATGAAGATAAGGAACTGGATGGTTTCATCATCTGTCAGTCTGACTGATGGCTCTTCTCTGACCATTGTGGTCAAGAAGACAGTTTGTTGCATCTATAGTGGCTCATGCTCAACATGCATCTGTGTGAGCATCCAAATGTGTTCATTATTCCCATGATGCTTTTCCTATTGGTGCTGAAATTTCCAGAACTTTGCAGGGAAAGGGAGCACTGGCTGAGCACCATCAGTGCTGCTGGTACCAGTTAGACGGATCCATCCTGTTTTCTCTTTTCCATGACACGGAGCTGAGGAGTGTGGTGAACAAACCAGGAGCACACATTTGCCCAATTAGCAGTAAAAAGGTGTTATCCCCTTCATCTTCCCCTTTTCTCCTCTTCTTCATTACTTTCTTCTCTCTCTCTCCTCTTTGATCGCTCTCTCTTCTGACACTCATCCTTTTTTCTTTCTTCCATCTGTTCATTTTTCCTTCTTCTTTATCTTCACATGAAATCATCGTCTCCTCACAGTCAACCAGAGTATCTTCTCTTTTTACCCCTTCACACGCCACCTCCTATGTGTTTATAGTGTGTGTATACGTGTGTGTGTGTGTGTGTGTGTGTGTGTGTGTGTGTGAATGGCAGATAGCAGCATCAGTATTCAATGTAGTGCTTCTCGGTCTTTGATCGCCCACCCCCTCCTCTCAACCTCCCAGCGGAAGTAGCTGTGTGTGTCTCTGTCAGTGTGTGTGTCTCTGTCAGTGTGTGAGTCTCTGTCAGTGTGTGTGTCTCTGTCAGTGTGTGTGTCTCTGTCAGTGTGTGTGCATGTATTTGTTAGCAGTAAGTCTCTGTCTACGGGACATTAGTAGTCTCCTGTCATCTTTCCGTCGTCCCTCCATCTTCATCCCACTTTCTACACATTTTATATACTTTTTTGTCCCTTTTGCTGCACACTATTCTCAGTATCACACACACACAAACACACAGTTACACACACACAGAGTCCACTTTATCAGCTACACCTGTTTGAAAAAGTCTTGCTGCCCATCACATGGCAGTAACTCATCACACGGACTCATGTAGACATGACGTGTCTGAATTTGGGATCTACGTACTTGTGAGCTCTGCTTGGTCACTAAATCACATCACAGTGGTGCACAGAGCACCGTTCCTTATTGAAGACTATAATCCACCTATAGATAGTTTTCATTCTGCTGTTGTGTGAATGCATGTTTTTCTAATAAGTAAAAGAAAATGTTTTACGTTGATGTGTGGTGGACGCCCTTTTTTCCTGCTCCGGAGGCCATTCCGATCATTCCAATAAAGGCTCGCAGGAAGCTGGAGCCTATCCCAGCAGTCACTGGGTGAAAAGTAGAGTTCACCCTGGACAGGTTGCCAGTCCACCAAAGTTCCGGAGGCCAAGAGAACAAAATGACGTCGTTTGGATCTCATAGATATGCTCGACACACCAGCTGAAAACAGCTGTTATTAAACCTCTGCTAAAACAGGACAATCTAAACAAGATAGATGATACCGGCCAATATCACGTCTCCCATTTATGATTAAGATCAATAAAAGGCTGCTTTTAATCAGCTAAATGATTTTCTAGCACAAAACAACTGCTTTGATGTCTCCCAGTCAGGTTTTAGGCACACAGCACTGAGACGCTCTGACCAAAGTCATTATGACGTTTACAGACGATAGAAACATGTCCGTCTCAGTTTTATTGGACCTCAGTGCTGCATTTGATAAAGTGGATCACAATATATTACTCCAACGACCAGAGAGCTGGGTTCTAAATTGGTTCAAAACATACTTAAAGAACAGGAAGTACTTTGTGTCAATAGGCAACTTCAGATGTGAGCAAACAAGAGTTACATGTGGAGTTCCCCAAGGTTGCATCCTGGGGCCTCTTCTGTTTAACATCTACATGCTCCCACTGGGACACGTCAAAACATTAGTTACCATTAGGGATGTAACGATGCACTCAAGTCGCAATTCAATTCTATCCATGATTCATGATGTATTTTTTTTTTTAGATTCACGACAAAATTAATGAGCTATTTCACAGCAAAGCTATTTTTGTATGTTTTTATTTGGACATCTGCCTTTTTGTCCTCGTATCAAAGTATAACAGTCTTTATTTAACTAACACAACCTAACACCAAACAAAATAATATTTAGACATAATATGGAAATTATTGTAAATCATTTTATGATTAAAGGAGTTCAGTATAAGCTGGACACATCATGAACATCTGGATCCATCCTGCATGGGATCAACACTTCAGCCTGCTGACATCTAAGCAGAAAACATGATGAATTCCCCTGTTCTGAAGAGAATTGGACGATATTTCTGACTAGAAATGTTAAATGAAGGACTGAGATAGAAAAGCGTGAGTCCAACAAGCAGCATTTCTTCATGAAGCTCAAACATCTGGTCAAACCTGAAAATCTGCACAATGTGACCTTTTTTTGGTTTATATATATTTTTTTTTTATGTTGCTGCAGGTTGGTTGAAGGAACGTCCCAGTTTTTCCTCCTAATTCAGTACCATAAACATCCTTCTCAGTCGCCCTGGTTGGATTTCATATTCCTTCAGAGAACAGCAGGAAAAAACATGACTTGTAACAAGGTCAATTCCGTCTGAAGCGACGGGGTTTATCCCAGCATGCCTCATAATACAATACAATAATATAAAGATGCACATGTTCAGTCACAAAGCTCCACCTGGTTATGAAACTTTGAACCAGCCCGGTATGACATCAGGATAGGATGCATCCTGAGGTCATGACCTTTTATTTACACTTGATTTGAGGTCAATGAGACAAATAGTTCCAGAGATATAACCAAATAAAAGCGCCACCTGTTGGGGAAACCATGAATTCCAAAACCGTGAAATCCGACCCAGGTCGTCCCTTTAGAACCTAAACAGGTATACTGATTATCAAAATCCGATTGTAAAATTGTTCGAGTTATCGTGCTCATGCGAAGAATATCTGGCGGGGATCAAAGTGAAAACATAATATCCCGACTCTCCACGTTCGGCGATATATTTATACAAAAACACAGAAACCAAAAGCCAGATGGATGTGTTGGGAAGTGATTTCTGAGGAAGTCTTTCACATCTCTGACACACACAGGCATTATTCCCACCGTCTCTCACCAGTCTGACGTCCAGACAACCTGGTTGGGTGAAAATCCCAGTTCTCCAGTTTCTGCCACCATTAAACTCTACTTAAATCCATTTGTTCGGTTTGAGCTACAGCAAGTTGTTTTCACCGAGTTTTAAAATGTAAACGGTTCTTGATGAAATCCTAAATCGTAATTTCCAGTGTCTCACATGACCCACCCATGCATCATCATTCTCTAATGGTTGTAAGTGCTGCAGAATGACGGATGTTTGTGTTTTCAGGTTTTACGCCGCGGTGTTGGACTGATGGAGTAGCATTTAGGTGGCCGTGCGAGCTATCCCTCAATGCTCAGTATGTGTGGGAGAGAGCAGGTGTCATCTCCTGTTGTTGTGGACACTCTTCACCATTTCCTCCTGGGAGTCTGAGCTAGTGGTAATTTTCCCTCTCTCTCTTTCCCTATCAGTGCTTTACAGGGTCTCTCTCTCTCTCTCTTTCTTTGTTTTCAGCCCTCCCGTGATGTATTTCTGCTACTCTTCCTTCCTCTGGCTGCCATGAACGTCTCTCGCCTGCGGTCTCCGCACATGATCCATCTTTATTTCCGCTGTCTCTCCGAGTTCTGATAGACTCTTATCAAGACCTATTAGGGTGCTTCAGGCCTCGCACACATGCAAGCACACACAGAACGCTGGCCTCTTCCAGCCAATCACAGAGTGGCAGGTGCCTGGGGGAGGGGCTGTGACTCAGTCAGTCCATGTGCTGGAGCAGCAAACAGCAAATTACCGCTGATGAGTTTGTGCCTTTGTGCATGATGCGCATTTGTGTGTGTGTGTGTGTGGGCGGGCTAATTGCTGATATGGTCAGGGACTCCCATCATGACTTGCAATAAGTTGCTGAGAGAAAGTAAGATGGATCAACGCCGGGATGTGTTGATTGCTAACGCACAGGGAGATTTGTCAAACTTTCTCACCTGCTGCAAAATGAGAATGTTCCTTTTAAAGTCATGGATGAAGATGGAAGAGAGGAAGACGTGGCTTCTGCTGCTGGTGGGGGCTCATGTGGTGGAGCAGATTGTCCACTGCAGGGTTGAAAGATCAGTGCTTTTCCCGGCGAGGTGTTTTCAGTCCACCTAAAAGGCCGGCGAAGAGGAAACTCTCTGCTTAGTGGTTAAAATGGATCCAACATGATTCTTCATGGTTACTGGAAAAGATCTGGGTGGACTGTAACTATGGCAACTTCCAGTAGACCTGGACATCCCATAAATACAACAGTGTGTTTGTGGGTTAGTGATGAGATGTGGCTTGGAGACCCTAGCTCTGCTGCTATAGGCTGCTGGTGGGACTACCCAGAATGCACTGGGCTTCTGTCTGCTGTCTATGTGGACATTCATGTTATTTCTCATTAATTTGTGTTGTCTTCATTTTCCCAGCAGGACTCTGTCATTTAGCTACTGGTTCACCCCTCATCCCAGTTCAGCCTACACCAACAGGTCCAGGCTGATGGTTCTGGTTCTAATGGAGGTTTTCCTTCATGGATCTGGTTCTAATATAGATTTTACCTCATGGTCCTGGTTCTAATGGAGGTTTTCCTTCGTGGTTCTGGTTTTAATGGAGGTTTTCCTTCATGGTTCTGGTTCTAATATAGATTTTATCTCATGGTTCTGGTTCTAATGGAGGTTTTCCTTCATGGTTCTGGTTCTAATAGAGATTTTACCTCATGGTTCTTGTTCTAAAGGAGGTTTTCCTTCGTGGTTCTGGTTTTAATGGAGGTTT